>JAWZYV010014928.1:0-100000 GCA_038373885.1 Cheiracanthium punctorium | reverse complement strand
CAAATGTTTATAGACCATGACAGAATGCACTTCAAATATGAAATGTAAACAATTTTTATAGATTCTATAGAAATCTTGTTTGATTTTAAGCTATTATTCTGTAAGAGTGATTGTTGCGCAAAGCACTTAAAATGTTTTGCTGTAAAAATACCTTTTATCTTTAAAACAAAATGAGAATATATAAAATTTATAAATATTTGTATTCCTTTATGTTTATGTATTATATTTTGAAAAATAATCTGCCATTTAACAAGCTTATTTTTAAAAATCGTGTTAGTCTCAGTTAATAAGTTAGAAAAAAATTCATATATTTTCATTCTCTTGAAAATGGGTTAGCTTAATTAGTTCATTTCCCATCTTTGTAACAGATGCTTTACTACATAATTAGGAAAATAAAGAGAATGTCTCATATTTTAATTTTAGAATTTTGTTAAAAACTCATGGAGTTTTTATTCACGATTTTTAACGTATAATATATATATATATATATATATATATACAAGTACATATACATTTAATTTAACTGTATTTAAAAGATTCAGACCTGTTCACTAACGTATCCTACTTTACGTTACATATGGCTTTCCTCGAACATCAAAGATCGGCAGAAAGATTCCAATTCAGGTATTTAAGAAATATACTGAGTGGCCACATTGTATTATGTCCTCAGTGTAATGTTAGACTTCTTTTTGATTATAATACTACATGAATTTACCTTGTGATGGATTCTATGATAAATTGATAGGTTGCATGATTATTTTGAAACCTTACCTGAGAGACTAATTTCTCCAGTTCTTTTACATTTGCTTGCACAGGATCGGGCTGTCTGATGTCCCGTTCGATCTCACCAACCTTTTATCACCTAGATTGAGATCATCTGATTATACACGCCGAAAAAGCAAGGCAAATTCTGAAAAAAATATGAAAAATTGCATGTTTTTCATTGCTTTACCCCGTTTTTTTCAAAGCTTAAATCGTGTTTTTCACTTGAACTACTCGTTTAACGAAAATGAATCTTGAAAAGACTTACTGAAATACGCCTGAATTTGACTAACCGAGACGCTACACTTTCACAAAGAATTCATGCTTGTTTGTTGTTGTTTTTTCTAAGATATTTTATCACAGTAAAAAATGGAAATCGTTTCGAATTTTTCAATAAAGCTTTGGAATTTTTTTTCCTTTTCACTATTTTTACTCCCCCCCCCCTAAAAAAGTTCTCTGATAAACTGACAATTGGATACAAACCAAAATAAACCAATTGCTTCAGAAACTCACAAAAATTCCGGAATTTCAGGTTTTATCAAAGCTGCAAGTCGCGCAGAAAATTTTTTCGAATAATGGTATTTTATGGTGTTTCGTTTAGTTTATTTAGAAATTTTCTAAAAGTCATCAAGTTCCTGGTAGTTACTTTTGATCAGATAGATCAAACACAATTAATCACTTAATTGTTCACTTATTTTCTTTCTTTGTCAGAAATAAGAATTTTTGGTGCAATTTGATGTATTGAAAATATATTTTATGTGAAAGATAGTGTGACCTGTATAGTAAAAATAACACATCGTTCTTATCAAATTTCTATAAACATAAAAAACTATGCATAGCATATTTTTTTAATTACATTATTTGTGTCATCTTCTACTCATAAAACATAAATGTTCTTAGCGTACAATGAAAATGCTTGTTTGAAACACATTTTCTTTTCTTTTAAAATATTTACCATTTAAAAGAATTTCTTTGTAATTACACCGTAAAATAATGTTTAAAAAGATCTTTAAAGCGCACATATAACAAAAAAAGTGTTATCATATTAAATACTGAGTAGTTCTTTTTTTCCACAATTTCACAGTAATTTCCAATGTTCGGAATCTTTTTTCAGTTTTAATATTTCAATCAAATTCCTGAAAGAAATAATTTCTTTTCAGAAGTTTCTGGTGTATGTTAAAAAAAATCTACTTTTAATAGCAAGGAAAATACATATAGATTTTTTAATGATTTCTAAATCAAAGAGGGTTTTTAATCAAATAATTTAAAAATTACTTTGACGTATTAGGCAACAAGATAAGCTGTATCAAAATTAATGAAAACATGAGTTTAAATTCCTTTCCAAGTAAATGAACATGACAAAGAATCAATTCGGAACGTTATAACGAAAAAGAAGCTTGTATCGAGATTTTTATATTCAATACACAAAAAATTATTGCACATAAATAAAGTTAAATTAAACTTAAAAACATGTTTCTAAATTTCTGTTTTTATATTAAAGTGAATAGATTCCGTTAGATGAAAAAAAATTAAATATCTCGCATAAAAATAAAAATAACGAAGTTAAAAAAATTCTTTGTGTTATTAACAAATTCTTAAATTTTTCTTTAATCCGTTCTTACTATACATTTACCCTTACTATACATTTACCCTTAGTATTATTTTAGCATAAAAACTGATTCTGGTGATGTTTAAATATCATTCTTTTTCAAAGATTCCGTTCATCAGGTAAGAAAGTAACCCTAGTTTAAACAATTTGTTCCTTTGAAACATTTTCATCCGTTTGATTGATTACTAAAAATAACATGTTCTAAGTATTTATATTTTTTAATCCCATGCATATAAATACCACAAATTTGTTATATGTTTACTATTACGGATAGAATACGTTGTGCATCAGAGCATCATATTTATTAATTTTTTTAATCGAAGTTATTATTAATATAGTTAATAATAAAGGCCTTTATTATTAAAGCTAATAATGTAGTTTACTGTGTATACATACTGTATTGCGAAAAATTGTAGTATTTTAGAGTGATAAAAGCATAATTGTGGCTAAGGGAACAATACCTATAAATTCTTTTCACATAAAATATTATTATCCTTCGTTCAATTAAAAAATAAATCCATTATAAAAAAAATGCCCAAACGTATTAGCAGTTTCAACTCAGTCAGTTCAACTTCAAATAATAATAATAATAATAATAATAATAATAATAATAATAATAAATCCCATTTTCCCCCAAACTGTACTATAAAACTTTTATCATCAATAAATCCACATGTCTAATGAAAATTTTCTAAAAAAAAAAAGAAATTTTAAGCATAAAACTCGGCTTCAAAAATGTGCCGAAGCAGGGAACAAACGATTTTTTCTGCATTTTCTCATAAATTCTATAAGATGACCCTTTATAAAAGTTCATGGTGTAGTTTGTAAAGATTTTTTTCGTTCAACCATTTTAACATACTATTTAAAATATTAAACAGATCTTACCACATACTTTTCTAATATGGCAAATTTCTAGGGAATTCATGTTTTCTTTTTCGCTTAAATTTTCATTTTTTTAAAATTTTATAATTACTCTAAATCACAGGGTGAGAAATGAACATTTTTTCCTGGGGGTAGATTTTGAAGAAAACAGTCTCTAGAGAGGGACATTTGAAAAGAAGAAAAAAAAAAAGGAAAATAATACAAGGAGCAAATGTTTCCATTTCGACTTCAAACTAACTCTAGCCCTAAGTTTACGCTGAAATCTTCAGTTTCCTTAGAAATAATTCGATGCATACATGTTCATTGAATTCATATAATGAAAAAAGAAAATAGTAAATAGTTATGTTATTCATTATTATATTAAAAAAAAAAAAAGTTATCAGGGAAGAGTCAAACAGTGCTTACGTCTGGCCTTTATATTTTCCTGACAAATGGAATATTCATTGATATCACTTACGCCTCCCTCTCCTCCTCAACTCAGACCGACCCAAGATTTTCTATGCATATACAGGGTTGTCCAAATTAAACTTCCCCAACTCAGAGGCATGTGCAGGATGTTGTATAGGTCATAATGTGATGAAATTTTGAAAACAGACACTAAAAATCACGCGCTCATGATTTATTAAAAAAAAAAAAAAATATTGGTACAAGAAGTTTCTGATAGGTGGCGCTGCAGATCAACAAGACGTTCTACAGATGTTATATATATGTGTGCCGTGGTCGAATAGGACATATCAACAGCACGAGAAACAGTTGGCACACTGACAAATCCATGTGGCGATTGGCTAGTGGCGTCCACGACCGCCAAAGCAACGTCTTGTACGCGTGCAGAATCCACAACATGTCGTCCTCTACCTGGTAAAATTCCCAGCTGTCTGGTTCTTTGGAACTTTATCATGTCTCGGTGTCATTGGTGTCATTGGTCCTCGGCGTAAGTTCTTCAGCTGACGGAATGCTCTTTTCGCAGCACAGGAGTTCTCGTCATTCTGGTAGAAAGGTTTCACTAATAGAGCTTTGTCTTTCAAAGTCGTCATTCTGCATCAGCGAGCTGGAAACAACTGCCTGTGCAGCGCCTGTCTTCCACTTTTGTAGGGCTCGTCTTTTGGATGCGTTGTGCAGAAGCTTTATTTCTGCAAATCACGTTGTTGCAATATGCAAATTACTAGTCTTACAGCGCCACCTATCGGTAACTTCTTGTACTAATATTTTTTTTAAATAAATCACGAGCGCGTGATCTGAAGTGTCTGTTTTCAAAATTTCATCACATTATGACCCATACAACATCCTGCACAGGCCTCTGAGTTGGGGAAGTTCAATTTGGACAACCCTGTATATTTCCGCCTATGTGTCGATTCTACGTCCAACCCCAAATTTGGCTTGCGGCAGAGCAGCGCTTGTTTGTACATTTTCTAGCCTTCCTTAGAAACCCGATGCTAGCTACAGAATGACAAATGTTATCAAGAATGTGTGTATTTCAAAAGGATGTTTGTAGCCTGTTTCTTTGTCTAGTTAAAAAAAAAGAAATCGTATTCTCAGTACTTAAAACTTGTTAGGTGCTGGTGAACCTGGCAGTGAATGAAGGCAATTTAACATTTCTCCAGCAGGGATAAATAGTACTCCGTTTCCAAAAGTCATTACGCAGCCCTTTGTGATTTTTTTTTCACGACGTAGAACGCTAGTTACATCTAATAAAGAAGAACTGAATCATTTAAGAAGATAATTATGAAGGTTTATTTCCATTAACCAGCTATTTAACATAAATGTATACGATTAGCCGGCAACTATGAAAATGCATGAGGAAGAGAACTAAGTGGCCTGAAGACTAAAACATGATTCCTTGACTCAACCAATAAATTATTATCCTTGAAATTTCTGTAACTACAAAATCACATGCAGATAAGTCATTTAAAAAATTGTATCTTAACGAGGAGTTTACTGCTACACGCCAGAGTTGGACGTAATTAACTAAAATATTAGTTGAACTAAACCAATTAAAAACTAATGGTTATTAATTAAATGCAACTAAATGTTCAGCTAAAATAATAGTTAAAGGTCCATCTAACTCGGCTCAACAAAATTAGTTTTAATTTCCTATTCAATTAAAGCTAAGTTAGTTGACCCTACAACTTAGTTGAACCTACAACTAAATCTAATACTCCTTATTTGAAGGTCAAATTAACTCGGCTTAGCAAAATAAGTTTTAGTTTCCTCATTAAAACTAATTTAACTATGAGCTAGTTCAACCTTCAACTAACAACTGATAGTGTACTTTTCATTTACCTGTCAACTAACTAAATTAGTTCTAGTTTTTAGTTGAATGTTAGTTTTGCTCATCTTTGCTGAAAGCTGCTAAAGTATTACACTATAATTCATTTGTCTCCTTGTAATGACATTCAATATCACAAATAGCTGCACACATGTTTTTTTATCTACATTATCAACCTACAAAGTATTACTTAAAGTAAATGCACACTTGAAACGTGCTTTTCGCTTATTTTTACTACTGCAAATTGCAAAAAAATAAATAAATCAAGCAATACTTACAGATTTCTCAAGAAAATATTGGAATAGAGTCACGATATCGATAAAATGTCATACAAGACTCGAAACAAAATCCTTTTAGATGCAAGTTAGTGGAACATTCGTATATGCAAGTCAAAACTCTTTACGAACGTGTTACAAGCACGCAATGTTAGTACTTGTTTTATATTAAATAAATGTGGGTTTCACTCAGGGGTTGGCGAAAACCTTTTTAATTTCTTTCAGAAATGGGAAGTTCTTTGCTTTTTATATTGCGCTATAGTTATTAAGAATTTCTTTTAAAATATGTTTCGCTTTTTGACAATTTTGCTAAACAAAGCATATTCCATACTTTTTTGTAAGAATAGTGATGCGCGAATGCTTCAGTTTATTTTCATCAATGTGTCGTATATCAGAGTTTTAGTATTACGTTATCGTTATATTTTAATTTTATAACTCTTTTTTATATTGTATTATTTGAAAGTAATAACCTTAAATGAAGGTTTTTTTTAATCATCTATTTCATGTAATGCATTATTTTTTGGGCCAAATTTGGCGATGTTTCGACAAAACTCGTTAACATCGACAACAGTTGACGAGATTTTGGACATGACCCAAACAATGATTGGCTAATATATTGAAGATGTCCATAGATTTTAAAGTACTTTTGGTTGGCCCTGTAAGTATTCTATCCTGCAGATTAGAACCATGAAAGGGGGTTCTGAATTAGATGTTACAACAATCCTAAATTAAAAATTTCAAAGTTCTACGACTGATAGTTTTACAATATGCGTTTTGCGTACGTAATGTGTACGTAAAGACTTCAGGAAAAAAAAAACTGGTGAAAATTTACTTGCGATTCGTCAAAATGGATTATGCATGTATATATACGGACTTACAAACATGCGCACATTAATACGTCTAACAAAAATTCTTCAAAGTAAATTTAGAGACAGTCAAAATCAATATTTTCTCCAAAATCTGCACACTGAAATTACTATACTTCCATTTATTTCGTACAAGGAAGTAAAAAAAGGAATAGAAAAACCCGTTCCAAATAGGATTAAAGCCATTCTAAGAACATTTTCGAACACTATTTCACTTTCTGCAATTATCAACTCTGCGATGCATATTTTAAAGGCACAAATGTCAAAAATAAAGGATGGGGAACTCCGTATGTTTCACGCATTAAGTGGGCGTAGTCCTGATTTGAAAATTCCAAAAACTAATTTTGTACCGTTTTAAAACGAAATAATTACATTGCTTAAATTACAGGGTTAGGTATCTCGAGTACATAATTTGGTAATTATTAATTTAGTTGTTTGGAGTAAATTATCCTTAACATGCAAATAGTTGTGCACAATCCAATGTATATGCTAGTAACCAACATAAATGGTACATTTAGAAAAAAGAAATCCGATATCTTTTAAAATATGTTTATAAACATATAATAGCTTTCGTTATTTCAATGTTGTGTTTTTGAGTTATTTTCAAAAAGCATTTAGTCTGTTACAAGTAATAATGAATTATTTGAACCTGTTTGGTTTATAAAATTTATGATAAACTGTAAATTACAAAAAACACAATCGAATGTCTGCAATAAGAGATAACCTACTATATAGTTACGCTGATCCCTGAATCACTGCACTCTCTAACAATTCCGGGAAACCACTTCAAGATAAAACTTGAAGCCATTAATCCAAGAAGATTAAAAAGTTCAAAAAGATAAAAAAGCACAAAAAGCCTCATAACTTCTTCACCGTTTGTACGATCCACTTGAAATTTTTCATAATTATGTATAAAATATAGAAAACAATCTGTTCGAATTTAAAAATCTGAAAATCCACCCGTTCCCCAATTTTTAAGCGATTGTTTGCTATTTTCAGCTCCATTTTATTTCCGGGAGTAAAAAGAAAAAAAAGTTTAATCATTTGCATGACAAAATTATTCTCTGCATGTAACAATGACGTCATATTTGAAGCCCCGGTCATCAGGCATTGAAGGGAAAATTGCGATTTCAGTTCGATACAAGCAGTTTTTCCAGTTAGTATAGTTTATTTTTTTTTCCATTAAAATGATCTTCTGCTTGAAGCATTAATATAAGAGGGTCTGTTTATACAAAACGGAATCGTTCGAATGCGAAAAGTTTCCGAACGTTTCCAGAACAGCATTAAATTCGATTTGGGTATATAATAAAACTTAATATGAAGTTATTTATTTAAGGTTGACGAAGATGAAATATATTGAGTGCAGACATATTTTCGTCGAATGTTTTTTCTAGCGCCCGCTGTAATTGCCTCCACAGCGAGCTTTAACTTCTAGTTTTAAAGAATGATCTCTGTTTTTATGGATTTATTTTAAATGAAACTCAAACTCTGCATTCTTTTTTCCTTTGTTGTACATTTTAGGTACAGACGTCTAAGATTTTAAATTGTTTATTGCGGTGTTTTGGTATTTTTTATGATTCATTACTTACTGTGAGCAAGCCAATATTGAAATGGGTTGCATGTTTATGTATTTTTTTCTTCATTTTTCTATTATTCGATTCATAACCGGACATCTTGATTAAGAATTCATTTAAAGAATGAGCAAAACCGAGACAAACGAGAATGCTGAAAAATTATTCCATTCGGTAACAAAAGTGAGTATAAGAGATTGTGAAAGTCTGTGCAGTACGTAGAATTAACTAGGATTTCTAATGAGCAGAGTAATTATTTTAAGTACAATTCTTGAATAATTATTATGAATGGAATTCTATAAGATAGGGATAATTGAAATAAATAACTAAAATGCATCTAAATTATGTATTATGAAATAAAAAGGGTGGTGGAAAATAATTTCATAGGAATTATTTATAATTTCATAGGAATTCTAAACTTTTTTAAAACAGAAGCTAGAAAGAAAAGCTTCTGACGGGAAATAGAAAATGAGTTTTATTTTGGTTGTGCTTTAAAAGTCCGATAACTGGTGTAGTGTTTTCACTTAAATTTATCGTTTAAATATTTTATTCTTAAATGATAAGTTTTAATAAAAAATATATAAGCAACCAAATCACGTCACAAAAGTTACATTTACGCTTCATTTAAAATATACACAATATAGCAGATAGAAACTTTAAAGTTCATAAATTTCCTAATGCTTTTTGGAGGCCTCATATAATAGAAACTTAAAAATAAATTACCTAGCAAAACACAAATAATTCTGCGTACAAAAATAACTACAAACTTCAAGTAAAATTAATAATTCCCATATAAACATTTTTTTTTGTTCTGTTTTATCAGACATACCACAAAAACTCTGAACTCTAACTTGTTTTAACAAACAACATAAAAACATCACTCGAAAACATATAAAAATAACCATGGATAAAAGCATTCTTCTTTTAGCTTATACAGGAACGACATCGAAAAAATAAAAGAAAGAAAAACCGACGTGAACATGAAATGGGCGGTGAAAATGCACTAGAAAGTCAATTTAGCTCTTGCAAAGACAAGAACTGGAACGGCAATCTATGGAAAAGAATTTCCCATTTTTCGAATCATCCGAAAAAATATCGGAACATCGTGATGATATCGATAAAATGGCATGGGGAAAAGAAATATAGAATGAAACCCGATAATTTAAAGTTTTCCTCAGCAGGATTAAACTGGAGAATTTCGGGTCTTAAATAAAACATGACAAGATGACCTTTAATATTTCCACTCTGGAAGAGTACCTTTTTACTTTTTGTGTTCTTGTGGTATCATAATAAAGAAAGATTTTGATTGTTATGCTCCAACTTTGTATTTGATTATATTTACTGTGGGTTTTTTTTTTAATAAAATGTTCGTTCTTTCTGTGGCTTTTGTTATGAAATTCAAAGCGCGTAGTTCAAAGCAAAACAGCGTTGTAGTAAAATATATAAATTTGAGCTTAAAAATGAAGATGGTTTAAATGGGTGTACATAGCACTGTGCAAATAGCTTCTTTTGCAAAAAAAATGGTAAATCAGTTAAACAGAAAAATACAGTAGCTGCACTTTAATGTTCTTGGGATTAAAGATTCGCTGAAATTGAAAAGAGCAGCTTAAGAAAACTCTATTCGAATGATATTATAGTCAGTAACCCATTTCATTTGCTAAAGATAATGGTGAAAGGTTGCCGGATCTAGAATTCTAAATAACCATATTTTGTCGCACACAAACTGTATATTTATAGTATGTTATAACATTAAATTGTTATGAGCCCCACAAGAACCCAAAAAAGAGAGACGATATAACCAACCAGTGGTTTGCTGCGGTCCGCGTATGAGCTGTATCTGACACCAATTCCGCTTCTTTCACAAGAGCTACTATAAGGTAAGAAAGGTTGAAAAACAAGAAATTCCAACAGTGCATTGATACAAAAGATCCTCCTCTTATTCTCCGAAACACTTATCAACCAAATACCAAAAGTGCAGACTTTATTTCCTGTTTAGTTAGGAACAAGAAAATTTGATGATGAAGTTGATCTGTTAGAGATCAACTTGCTGAAGTTGATCGCTGGGTATTCTTTGTGATTCCCTTAAGAGGTAAGAATTCATTAAAATCATTTTTAACATACATTCTATATTTTTAAAATCAATTGTTATGGACATTGCTTGATTATACAGTGTGTCCCAAACACGTGGTAACGGGTTTTAATTCTTTATCTTTTAGAGATAAGTAGGCCGTGTAAATTGAAAAAAAGGTTCGAAATACGGCGGTAAATAAGTGTTAAGAAAAAAATCATTTCTTTAATTTTCAAAAAGTTACACTTTTTACGTTTGAATGCGATCCCGTACAAAAAATTTCCAGTTAGTAAAATGTGCCCCATACTCTAAAGAGGTTACATACAAAATTTGAATACTATACCTTAAAAAGTGTCAGAGATATGAAGATAAATATAATGCTGACTCAAATCACTTTTCAATAACTCTCGAAGGGAAAAAATCACGTCGAATGGTCGCATTTCAGGGGTCGTACAGAAATTACAAGAGAAAAATCCTTATTTCCACTCTAGCAATAAACATTTATATTCAAAAATCATGTATAGTGCCCGATGATCTTTCTTTAAAGATATCTCTGCGATGTCGTATGATGAAAGGCTCAAATTTGGTATATCAGCTCATTAGAGTATCGGGCACATTTTACTGATTGCGAATGTTTTTGCACGTGGGGCGTATACAAATTAAAAAAATGTAACTTTTTGAAAATTAACGAGATGATTTTTTTTTTCTTAACGGAGTCTTATTTCCGACTTTACTTTGAACATTTTTTTTCAGTTTACACTGCCAACTTATCTCTAATAGATAAAGAAGATAAAGAATTAAAGCCCGTTACCATCTTTTTGGGAAACCCTGTATACTGAATGTATTATGAACTATCATTAAATAAAATTATAAAAATAATTAAGGAATAATGAAGGGTCACTTTTAGATCAATGGCTTACTAAATGTTCCAGTTGAGGGCCAGTTTCACTTGATAATTTTATCATGAATAAATTGAGCGACTTTGTTTATGATGAGAACAAAAAAGAAAGATTGCCTATCTCTCACAAATTAGAGCTGAAAGAAGAGCAGTTAATTAATAAGTCAATCAGGAAGTAAAAGAAATACATTAAAATATGTGTATTTCGTGCATCCATTTAGAGATAAAGGATGAAACAATTTATGTTCCGGAACTAAAATCTACAAAGAGAAAAAAGGGCTTTAAAACGGTTTATACACCATAACAGGTAAATATTCAATATCCATAAACCCTAACAAGAACTTAAAATGGAAGATCGACAGTTAACATATATTTTTAATAAAAAAAAACTGCTGTTAGAGAAAAAAATGTAAACCTCATATAACATCTGCCATTTTTATTATATTTTTATAGGGTATACTATTAATGTATTTTTATTATTATTTTATATATAATGATTTCATTCTATTTTCCTTAGCCATTTGATAAATCTAGGTGACCCACTACTGGTACATCAAAATTTTGCTAGGCCCACTTCTGGTACATAGAAGTAACGTAAGTTTTAAATTTTTAAAACAATTATATCAGAATTATTTTGATATTTTAGATGATTATTATAGATATGAGTTTGAATAACTATAAAAAAATTTAGATAAACAAAACTTCTCTAAATCTAAGAGGATAATTGAGGAACTATACTTGAGTGGCCCACTACATCATTGGAGATTCTCATGTTCCTCAAGTGGACATCTGTGATTACCGCACAGCCCAACTAGGCCTCTGCCTAGGGCGCCCAAGCTTATAGGTCCCAAAATGATTTAAATAGTGTAAGTTGTATTCTTATAAAAATCGCGTAAAAATTAATCCCAGTAAATAAACAGATGGTCTTTTACAACACATACCGATTTCAAAAGTGTTTGTTTATAATGTATTCAGGGATAATAGAATCATTGTCATGTTTTCGATAGCATTGCATCGTGCCGCATTCATCTGCGTGACATCGTAAATTGCATGTAAGGCGGTATAATTAACCACCTTCCATGCAACAACATGCAAATTTTGGATATCAAGCTCAAAGAAGGGATCAACAGTAAATAGCATATATATGACAAGATTACGCTCTGATTAATGTTACGATAATAATTGTCTTTTGTGAGATTGTTTCTGAATCATCCTTATGCAGTTAAGCATGCTCAAGAAAGACAGTTTTGCTGGAGAGTGTTTTGTAATTGATGCATTTGGCTATGCTATTTCTAGCTTGTTTATTTAGCCTAATTTGAAATTCATTTAATTTGTCCTTACTTCTTTAACTGGCTCTTTGTAAAGTGTATACAATTACACGGTATATTTGTGGGAGAGGCAAAAAGATGTTAACATTTTAAATGTGCAATCTTTCTTTACTTTTTTACTTTCTTGTACGAAGTAAATTGAAGTAATGTGATCACGAAAATTTTCGGTATCCAGATATATGGACGAAAAAAACCGACTTTGAGATATCTCTAAATTTACTTTTAAGAGTTTTTGCAAGACATCTCATCGTACGCAAGTATGTATGTTCATATAAATGCCATTTTGACCACCCGCAAGTCCTTTTTGGCCAGTTTTGCCCTGACAATGGCGTGGCAATTTTCCCTGAGGAATGAAGGAATATAACTTCTTGGGTGGACGGTTTCCAATTCTCAAACATCGCGCAAGAAAGATTCATTGCCGGAAAAGAAGCACCTCCGATCCTGACAATTGGCAAAATATACGAGAATTTCGTAAGGGCGGGTCCGTTAAAAACGATTGCAAGGGAAACAGCAGAAGAAAGAGATTTGCCCGAACGGAAGATAATATGAAAAACTCACGCTAACCAAGTTTTCGCGCACAATTGTGCTAGACTGACATTTCTCAATGGTCAGTGTTTAGAATTTTCACCGTCGTTTAGAAATAAAGGCATACCACACGCCGATTGTGCAACGGCTCACAAACCCGGAGAAGGAAGCGCGTGCAAATGCTGCCACAAATAAGCTTGGAAATAGTGCACATGGAACCTGACATTCTGTTCATGTTTTCTGACTTACTGACATTCCACATCAGTAGACGTGCAAGCGAATACAATTATGTAATCTGGGCGACTGTGCACCCTCAGGAAGTTTACGAGGACATGCGGGATTCCTCCAAGGGGAACGTTTGGTGTGCAGTCAGCAAATTTGGTGGGATTGGACCTATATTTTTTTGACGAATAGACCGTCTGGAGAGAAAATTTACACTGCCATCTTCAGCACGTTCATGGAGGAGAAAGAGCCAATTGCCATTCTCTCCAGCGAGTGTACTTTCAGCAAGATGGCGACCTTACCCAGCCGATGTTACCGTCAGATGGTTCAGAATTTTTTCGGCAGATACTGCATTGGCAGAGGTGGTCCTCTCCCATTCCCAGCATCCTCCCATGACCTCACGCAATGGGATGTTTGGTCGTGGGGCATGTCAAGGATCGTGTGCATGCTAGCAAACCTACCAACCCTGACGACTTGAAGAACTGGATCATTAAGGTCATCGCTGCTGTCGCTGCTCAGATGCCCAAGAGGACCTTTTTATCAACAATGTACATACCCTGTAAGTGCATTGAGCGGGATGGGTACCAAATTGAAGCCCTGTAACCAAATACTTGGCTTGTAATTTCAGAGTAACCATCCATTTAATATTATTTTCATTCACTACAAGAAAACCAGCTGAAAAAAATCCCTGTATTTGTGATAGTGCAACTACGAAAATACTTTTCACTAAAATAAATTCTGACAATAGTATAATTTAAATGAATAGACCATTAAAGGTTACTAGAAGTCAGAATTTCTACAGTAATCAGAAATACGTATCTTTATAACATCAAAGTTACATTATTTTGAGTTCATTATTTTGAGAGCAAAACTAAGCTATGCAAAGGTGGTACATCTTTCTTGATGAACCACCTGTGTATAGTTCAAAAATCTTTCATAAAATGAAAATGATGCCAAACTTCTCATAAAATGAAACACTATAATTGCATTTAAAAAGCTGGAAATTTTACCTTTTCAATAAATATTTAAAGTAGAAATATTCTTTACCATGAAGATAGTATAATGGAAACACTAGCTGCTTCCATTACTACCTTCTAAAATCCTCCCTACATGGAATAAGTAGAAAAACACCATCAGGATGATAATACAAAACTCCATTCTTCAAGAGAAATTCGAACGATTGCGTCAAATTTTGATAATTTTCATTAGTTTTTGTTGAGCAGTGTGTTCTCTCACATTCAAAAAAAAAACAAAGGAACAGTTACAATGTACATGTTATTAATGAATACTATGAATAAAAGTATTTATTAAGAAATGCATTCATGCTGGTCTTATAATTCAAAATATTACAACCAGTATATCAAGAAACATTGTTTCTACTGTCCTTATCGCCGCAATATTAAAAAGCCCCTCTCCCATAAAATTATACTTAAGTGCTTTTATTTTATCTCCACATTTCGCAAAGTAAAAAAAAGAAAGGTACCTAAGAACAAAAACTTAATTAGGACGATAATTACACTCTTCTTAAACTGAATATTTTTAAAAACAGGGGTCGTTACTTTCCGAATCAAACGATAATTATGCAGATTAGTTCATTTTATAGAACCTCTGGGAGATTCGGGTCATAATATTTCTTGCGCATCTCGGGTCTCCCCCGTAACGATCATTTCTCGGCAGATAAGCATTTAAACTTACGTTTTGCATTACGCTTGCCGTAATTGTAGATTTCAGATAACGCGGGCGATATAAACTGGCGTGATAAGCGCTTCAGGAAAATATGACATTAAGCTCTTGACATTACCGCATGAACAGAATGGAAAGTGCGGCTTAAATTCTGCGCAGTGATGATTAGAGTAGATAGGATTTCCAGGAGAAAGTTTATTTTCGCATCGACTACCGTTTAATATGTGTAGGGCACGCTGAAAAATGTAGTCACATGAAATATGACCATATGTCCCCACTTTTCGCTGTCCCCTTGAATACTTAAAAGTAAATATTTGAATTTTAAACACACTACGATTGTTAAATTTAGCTGAATTGAAACCAGTACTAATATTGCTACACAATAATCCTTTAAAATACGGTAATGCATTGTGATACTTCTATGTTCGTTTTAATTTTAAAAAACGAAACGTTGGTGTCAAAATGCTTAGATTGCATAATACATTGTGATACTTCTATGCTCTTCTTAATTTTGAAAATTAAGCATTGATATCAAAATGCTTAAATTGCGATAGTGCATTGTGATACTTCTATGTTCACCTTAATTTTAAAAATTCAGAATGTATAATTACCTAATACACATCGGATCTGGTGGAAAGGAGTTGATTGCTTTTTGAACCCTGTGGATGTCTAATGTTACAGAATGCATATTTGTTTTTACTCCACAGTAACTTCAGGTATGAGCAGGCATAGGGTTAAAATATAGGATTTAAGCTCCATTACTTAAACCTAGGTTTGATATGATCACTCCTGTTTCTGACAGACAAAAGCAACAGCAAATATTATTTTTCTATTTTTTAATTATGCTCATCAAAAAGTTTTAATTATGCTCATTCGCCATCAAATTCCTGAATGCGACCAACAGAGAGAACAGTTCAAACATAAATCTACATTAAAAATGAAAATAGAAAATGAATGAGTCCTTCAGAAATAGTCTCTAGTGTGAATTGCGACGTTATTAAGAGTATCAAGATAAAAACTTCTCATAAAATGAAATTCTATAGTTGTATTCAGAAATTTGGAAATTTTACCTTTTCAATAAATATTTAAAGTAGAAATATAATTTCCCATATGTTTGTGTGTCGTCAATAGAAATGATAAACGTAATGTAATAGCAGCTCAAACAGCTAAAAAACAGGGTTTTTTCTCTCTTTTCTCTGAGTGTGGAGTTTATCGAATGTGATTAAAATTCTTATAATTTGATCATTTTATTGAAATTAGAATTGCCTGAAGTATTTGTGTACTGCTTAAAATTTCTGCGGAACAAATATTTGTGGCAGTCACAGTACAATATTAAAATAGTATGTATAAGAAAGTTTATATGAAAACTTTTATAATTTGACATAAAATTACATAAATATAAAATGTGTGATTTTTCATTTAATCTTGACAAAAATGACTGTAATTGTATTCCTATAATTCACTCATTATTTCCATTAAGTTATGGAAGACTATTGTTTTCTTATGAAACAATTAAAATTTTGTAAAATAGCACGCGTGACAAGTACTTGTTTGCAGTAGGTGGAACTTCTTTCCGCTGATGAAGGACGAGCATTTTCCACCGGAAACGTACGTTCTGTACTATAGGTACTTTTTATGTGTGCTGTTTTGCGAAGTTTCCATTATTCAAATTTTTAAATATATATATCTCTCTTGTATATGATTAAAAATATGAAAAGTAAACTTTCGAAAAATCACTCATAAGAAACTAGTGTTTAAAAGATGAAATAATTAATACTTCGTAAATTAACACATAAAAAATGTAATTATCGTTCTGTTGTACATTTTATGTGTGTTACCTATCCTAAGCAGCCTTTTTTTCCTGTCTCTGTATGGACTACTGCTGATGAAGGACGAATTTTTTGTCTAAAATACTTGTTCAGAAAGGTAAGTACCGTTTATGTGTGTTATTTTACAAAGTTTTAATTATTTAAAGTTTCTATTATTAGCTAATTTTCTTAATTTTAACGCACATAATCATTTTTTCTTATCAGTACTTTGATTTTCTTCTTGCAATATTCTTTATATTTTGTGTGACTGTATTAGAAATAACACAATAACATTTACGAAAATCTAAAATTACGAAAATGCCTAAAAATTCAAAATAAATTGAAATATTAAATCCGAATTTTTTGTTCATGAAATTGCTCATATCCTTAAGAATATTAGAAAAAATATCAATTATGTTCTCATATATAGATTTTATTTATTTGTTTTATTGAAAAATTAATTTAATCAAGGTATAAGAACATTTTAGCTTCAGCTACATAAAATATTGTCAAGAGAAACACTAAAACATTAACCTGCTATCCCAAGCAATATTATCCCACCTTCAGCTTAAGCAAAACACGATATTCCACACTACAATTCCCAAGGAAAGAAGAAACATTTCTATGTAAATCAATAACGATATAATTAAACGGAAGTAAGCAAGGGATATGGGCGACATTTTGCTGTGAAAGAATGTAATTATTAATAATATTATTTTTGATATCCATGCCCCTGTTTTCATTAAAAAAAGAAACGATATTTAATTAGATTCCATGCCGCTTGAAGGAAATTGGGTAGTTTAGTGTATCATTTTAATGAAATCGTTTTGGAAAGGAAGTCTCTTTAGCATCGTTTTTTTTTTTTTTTTCTTTCCGCTTCAAGAAAAACCTATCTACCTATTTTTCCTTTCGTGCGCTTTGTTATGGAAATTTTATGCAACTTAGCGAGGTGCAAAATAACATGATGAGAGTTTTGTTGGAGAATATAAAGATGCGAAGTATGTGGCCAAAAAAAAAATAATTTTGGAAGAACACTTTTCAATTTTCAGCCGATTAAGTAAAAATTTGATTTTTCTTGAAAAAAAAATCTTTTTTATCAGCTTCAAGGAAAAGAACATACTTAAAAGAAATGTAACTGAATTTAAAGGAACTGAACATATTTCAAAGAAATTTAAGGTGCAAAAATATTATTTTTTCTTGCACTAGTTGTAACATCTGATCATAAACTTTCAAGATATAGTTGGGCTCGAAAGCATACGTTTTGCATTGATAAATGAGAAAAAATTCCGGTGGTTCTAATGGTTTGATTTACTATAGAATATTTCAATGAAACTAGAAAACGCTACTGAATTAAAAACTACCCCATATTGTAATGCATATCAATTGGAAAATCTCAATTATTTAAATTAACTAAACGCTGTTAAAATTAAGTATTTTTAAGCATTTTTAAACATTGTAATTGCATTCGTTAGAACATCTGATCAGAAACTTACAAGATAGTTGGGCTCGAAAGGATAGGTTTTGCAATGAAGAGTACACTCCATACGATTCTCGAATAAAAGAGAAGAAATTCAGATGGTCCTGATGGTTCGATTTACTATAAAACATTTCAATGAGGTTAGAAACCGCTAATGTGTTACAAACTGCAACATATTGTAATGTATTTCAGTAGTAAAAATGTCAGTTATTTAGCATTAAGAAACGGTGTTAAAATTACGATGGTTAATTCACGAAGGAGGACGCGCTGTGGATAGTCAGTCAAATGACACATCTACAACTTCTTGTCAGAATGAACTATAGTCACCATTTTAGGAAAGGAAAACTAATGTTTCGCATTTAATAGTGAGGAGTAAGATGGATCGGCCTTTCAGAATAAAATTCCGGTGTACGAGGTTTTGGTACACCATAATTACTCGGAATAAATAAAATGCTTGTTAACAAAAGAAGAATCAAGAAAGAATTAATGTTGTGACAAATAAATATTGATTTAGTTTTTGCGTCCTTTTTATTTTTAAAACGATACTCAATTAAAATTAATGTTAATGTTATATATGTATAGGGTGTCCAGTGCTAACAGTGCCTGTCCAATGGCTATTTCCTAAACGGTTAGACAGAGACACATAGTTCCAGTTGCAAAAATGCTTTAAATTGTATAATCTATTATATCAGAAACAATCGAAGTCAGTAAATCCATTTCTATAAATAGATTATACAATTCAGAGCTTTTCTAAAACTGGAACTATATGTCTCTGACTAACGGTTTAGGAAATAGCAATTGGGCACTGTTAGCACTAGCCACCCTGTATGTATAATTAAGTATGTACAGGTATTTTCTTTCAAAATTTCTTATGTTTTTTCTTTTGTTGTTGTTGTTGTTTTTTTCAATACAGTCGAAAATAAGTTGTTTACCTTTCTCTTTTGCTTTAAATTAGCAAGAATAATAACCAAAAATAAATGAATAAATAAATAAATTTGCGATCGAAATCAAACCTCTCTCGAGCATTTTTCAGCTACTGGGACGTATATTGTCTTTCGTAGTTTTGATCTAACGGTTTAATTCGTATTTAAAAATAAACAGAAATCATAGAACTATTTAAATATACTCAATAGCAATTTGTTTTTAGTGAAAAACATTCTGGAAGTGTCTGGATCAGTCACATAGCCTCCCCTTAAAAAAAAAAATAATAAATTAAATCGAGGAGGCCTGTAAGTAAAACATGAAATTTGGCATAAAAATTCTTGACTATTAACATTCATTTTAACATTAAATACAAATTTCAGGAGGGATCTATACTGCTGGCATCCATTTGTTCGTTACATTCCTGTAATAGTGTGCCAAAAAGGTGGTAACGGGCTTTAATTCTTTATCTGTCAGAGATAAGTGGACAGTGTGAATTGAAAAGAAAATGTTCAAAATAAGGTCTGAAATAAGATTTCGTTAAGAAAAAATTCCTCTCTTTCATTTACAAAAAGTTGCATTCTCAAACGACCATCGTACAAAAAAATTCCAAATTAGTAAAATCATACAACGTCGCAGAGAAATCGTTAAACAGATAGGATCGGGGACTATACATGATTTTGAATGTAAACGTTAATGCTAGAGTGAAAAAAAGAGATTTTCTTTCGTTATTTTTGTACTACCCCTGAAATACGATCATTTAACGAGGTTTTTTCCCTTCGGGAGCCATGGCAGAGTAGTTTAAGTCAGCGCTATATTTATCTTCATGTCTCTGACACTTTTTAAGGGATAATTCTCAAATTTTGTATGTCACCTCATGAGTGCATGGGAACATTTTACTAATTGGGAATTGTTTTGTACGGAAGCCGTATACAAATTTAAAATTGCTACTTATTGAAAATGAACGAGGGGATTTTTTTCTTAACCGAGTCTTATTTCCGACCTCATTTAAAAAAAAAAAAAAAAAAAAAAAAATTCAGTTTACACTGCCCACTTATCTCTAATAGATAAAAAATTAAAGCCCGTTACAACCTTTTTGGGACACTCTGTATGGTCCGTAATATATAGTCTACACTGAGATTTCTTTTCTTTTCTTTTTTTTTTTAAATACATAACTGTACGAGATTTATCTGCCTGAAGGGAGATGTATTGGGAGGAAGACTTATTAAGTGGTTCTAACGCGTATTCAAGTTACATCTGAGGGGGGAAAACAATTCATTCCCTTAACTTGATAATCGCTTTTGTTGCAAGAACCCTGGAACTGCACATTTCATCTGCCTGCCAATGTTAAATCTCCTATTCAATTGGACATTGATCAGTTTACTTTTCTTTTAGTTATATGATTTTCAACGGTATTTAGAATTTTAGTAAATATAAAACGTATTGTGATCACCCTTTAAATATAATATAATACAGGATTTTGTCTTAAACGATGTAGACCAAGCAGTTTGAACTCAGATTTCAAAGGAAACTTGAAAGATGGCCATCAACATTTAAAAAACGATATGAACAGTGGTATGGTAAAGGTTGAGATACTGATCTGTTTGATCAGAATAGATTTTTATCAATTATATTTTGATTTAAATAAAATTTCATTGTTTATTTTTTCTGCTTTTCTTTTTAGGACTTTGGCCAACACCTCACTTTTTACCAAAGGGTAAAAAAAGACCGTTTTTTTAAACAAGGTAACCGCTTCTTGTATTAAAATAATGAAAAATACAGGTTTTAAATTATAAATTAGAGCAAAGTTTTGAAAATTTTAAACATTAATGTACTTATTACAAAAATTTGAAACGGTCCCTGATAGTTGCTGCTAAATTGTTGTTTCTCAGTGAAGAAATTCATTTAAAATCAAATGTTGGAAAAGCTTTAAAAGTTGATACTTTTATCTTACGAACGGGGAAATCCTTAAAAAATGTGTACTTAATTTAAAAATACATTTGAAGCATCATGTGTTATAAACTTTAGAAAAAAAAAAATCATAATATACACTTAAGCATGCTTTCTGCGTCTGAACAATTGCTGTTTGATTTGGCGTGCATTTTCAAATATGAGTAAAAAAAAGGCTGTTAAAACCTTTTTAAAGACCAATGTTCCCAGTTGGGAACATCAAATTAAAAATTCGTTGATAAATTAAATTTTATCTACATTGACTTGAAACAAATAGTATATATAGTTAAAAGATGACTTGATTTTTTTGAAATAGAATTTGTATTTCTATTA
The DNA here is from genome assembly GCA_038373885.1 of Cheiracanthium punctorium. Classification (NCBI taxonomy): domain Eukaryota; kingdom Metazoa; phylum Arthropoda; class Arachnida; order Araneae; family Cheiracanthiidae; genus Cheiracanthium; species Cheiracanthium punctorium. The sequence continues at coordinate 78,556 of JAWZYV010014928.1, read as the reverse complement.
TTAGTGGGAAACCGTATAAATTATCATAAAAATAGCCATTTTCGTAAATTTTTACGGAGCTATCTTGATACACCCACACCCTCTCCCTTCAAACTTAATTTATATCTTTACTTAAATTAAAAAATAAATATTTTATTTATTCTTAATATTTCACTTATTATTTAAACTACCCATAAAAGTATGGTCACAGTATAGGCCCTAAAAGTTGTCAGAAATGACCGATGTTCCCAATTGAGAACACAGTGAAATTTCGGGATACAATTTTTTTCCCTTTTTAAATGACTAATACCATTTAACTAACGCATCCGAAGGCAAAATATGCTAAACACTCATTTATCTGGATCTGAATTCGATCTGTAAGAGGTTGAAACATTCTCTATTGCATACAAAGCGAAACACTATTAGTAGCATAGTTTTCTTTTAGGAATTTTGAACAGAGAAGAAATTTGAAAAACCGGTTTAGCAGATAGCATTGAATAAATGAACAAGTTGGTATTTCAATAAGTAAAATGTTAACTGTTATTAATAAATAATATTCAATTATGTATAAAAAGCGAATGGCTTCCTTGGAACATTAAATATTGAACTAGAAATGGTAAAACGAAACTAATAAAATGATTCATCACCCATAAGGGCACTGTTTATGTATAATTTATGCGTCCTTTACAGCGTCAACAAATTTTCCGACATGTAAAATAAATTTTCTAAACACTTAAAATAGAAGCATTCCAAGATTTATATTTGTACTGTCAGTAAATTCTCTCAACTAAAGCCAATTTTTGTATCTTCGTTAAACGAAAAATAAAACCTAATTTTCCAAAATGATTTAAAATGTGAAAGCGATATGTTGTTTGTAATCTTTGTTTAAAAGCGAAATATGAATTTTTAAATTAGCAATTATCTTAAAAATACATATATATTTCTAAGATAATTGTTAATTAAAAAAATGCATTGCAGTAAAATAATATTACGATTACTATTACAAAAAATAAAGAAACCAAAACAGTGAAAAGGTTTTTGTTTCCCCAAAGCGAAACAAAAGTTTTATTTCACTCCTATTTCAATTATCTATTCGCATCTATCTCATTTTAATTTAACTAATGAACTGTTTTCTTTTTATTTCATTAACTTAAAAAAATTAATTTACTAAAACTATAAGTATAAACTAGAAAATGGTAAGGTACTCGTAATTGTACTGAAATGGCTGATAGATATGTTTAAAAATATTAAAATAATTATTTAGCGGAAAACAAAATCAACCTATTCGCAATATTTTTACTGGACGTTATTTCGTAAGAAAAACAATAAATTAGTTTTACATATCGTTGATAGATGGCGCCTTCAACTAAAACTTTCGGCAAGAAATATTTTATTTATAGATTGGAATTGTTTAAAAAAAAAACAAAAAAGTGTTTTTCCAATAAAAATTACCGTGGAAGATATTACTGCAATTAAAATTAGAGTGTATTTATATATGATTGTTTATACTTGAATTACATCAGTTGATTAGATCAGAAAATATTCGGAAGCATAATTTTGGTAAAATATAAAATTTGTCTCTGATTGATTTACTTTGTTGAATAAAGAAAAAAGAGTCCATTATATTTAATTAGTCATACTCAGAGCCATTACCAGAAATAAAAGAAGACGAAGAAGAATTTAAAATATCGAGCACAGAGAGAGAGAGAGAGCCTGAAGTTTTAGGATTAATATAATTTTCTAAAAATATATTGCTAATAATAATTTTAATAATAAATTAAAGATTTGTAATATTAATCTAATGTATGCAAAATACAAATTCTCACCTGTGAGTTTGTATGCCAATGGAAAAGAAATTTCATAGAACATTCATTTTATAGAATAGTTCAATTTATAGAAGTTAAAATTGGTGGTTGTGATCGCTTCCTTCAAAAGTAATTTTGATTATATTACCCACGTTTTTCTCTTTTTAGCACAATTTCTAGAAAATAGTCACTTCACTTTCAAAGAGAAACATGAAAATAGGAGGAACGAAAAAGAAATATTAGAGTAGAATCTGGGCAGTAATTTAAAAATGCAATCAGGAAAACAAATAATTAATAGTGAAGTGCAAACAAGAATAAAAAATTACGGGATAATGGAAACCCCGTATATGAATTAATAGTTAAAGGTATTTTAAAATAAGTTCTGGAAAATAATAGTTATATTTTATATTTTTATTACTTTTTAATTCTTTTCAATCGAGAACCCCAACCCATGAATTTTACATTGTACTCTTTCTTAAATAACATTTGATAAAAAAGAATTTACACTGAAAAAGTATGTAAACTTTAAAAAAAGTATTATTATCGTAACTTAATCAAGACATATGCCGAAATTTTAAACAATTTCATGGGTCAGATTTGTAGCCTTGCGTGAGCATGCGCCCTTCTCTTGTGGTCCAGGGAAGTCTCCCGTAAGTGTATTTTTTTTTTTTTTTTTTTTTTTTCTTTTGGTCAAATATTTTGGTCTAAAGTACAGGACAATTTTCGTAATCCGACATATATGCGTCCAGACAACCACCGGATTATCGAAAAATTCTGGGTTATCAAGATCTCTTGTTTCTGACACACACTTAACCCTTTGAGGCGCAACCCTTTCCCAATGCTGAAAACAGGGCAGCCGTTGCCATCGCTCGACTTAACTACCAGCAAGATGGCGGACGATCGAAACGTTCATCGCGTGCCACAGATCTAGAGACCCTTTTTTTGACGACTGCTGGCTGTGGCAGAGCCAGCTGTCGTAAAAAAAAAAAGGGTCTCTAGATCTGTGGCACGCGATGAACGTTTCGGTCGTCCGCCATCTTGCTGGTAGTTAAGTCGAGCGATGGCAACGGCTGCCCTTTTTTCAGCATTGGGCAATCTATCCAGGTGTTCTCGCATTCTTCCATTTTTCAGCAGATGTCAATGCTGTTAAAAATAATCGTGACAATTTTTTTACGGGAAATGACATGCTAAAAAGTAAAGGATTCTCGTGGAGCTATGTCACCCGCAACTATTTTTATCGAAATCAAATATATTCTTCGTGACTGGCTACAGCTGAAAGTATGGAAAAATTGCTTTAAAAAAAGGGAACGGGTGGATATTCACATTTTTAAAGTAGCGCAGATTGTTCACTAAATTTTTATTCGTAATTGTGAACATTTTCAAGCTGATATCATAAACGGTGTAGATATTATTATGCTTTTTCTGCTTATCTTTCTAACATTTTTGCAGTTATGGCCGAAAAAGTTTTATCATGGAGCAGGTGGCCCGGAATCTTTACAGAGTAAGTCAGTGAGACAGGGATCAACGTAGCTATATATTGTAGGATTTCCCAAGAGCGCCGGATTATTGGACGTGCCGGACTAACCAACAGCCGGATTATAAAGAATGTACTGTAAATAAATAGCTAAAAGCCATGCAAACAGATGCTCATTGAAGCAGGTGTTACTCATTAAGTATTGCATTCAGGATATCTTTTCACTGGCCCCTACGTTCAGAGCCATTGCTAATACTTTTTTAGGGGCTCGAGGGCGAGATGTCGATAAACAGCCCAGTCAAATATCGGTTTTTACCAACTTACCTACTTTTTTATCAACTCTATTACTTTTTACTTTTGCCAACTGGATTTCCGTAATTTTCCCTCCCTTGCCCGTAGAATTCCCTGCCTACGTTTCATCAAAATTCAAATATTGCAGTTCAGGACTCGAAATCAAACGAACTGGACAAAAAAAAAAAAATCAAGTAGGAAATAGTTCTAAAATGTGGCAAAAAATAAAACATCCGCAGTATATTTTCAAGTTGTCGGTGTTTTAGCTTCTATTAGTTGGACCCAATCCAAAAGAAAATCCCTCTATATGTCCCAACGGTTTACCCTGCAATTGATCTCTATTTGGTGGTCGTCGACTGAATCAGAGGCTCGGATACAAAAATTGAGTTGGGGAGTATCGCAACAATTTGTCTTACGTTGTCGTCTGAGCTACCTAAAAGAAGTTTTCTGCCTAAAAGAAGTCTTCCATTTAATATGCATGAGCTGAGTATTTTCAAAGGTGTATACTCCAAATTCCCCAATTAGAGTATAAAAAATACCTGTATACAGCTATTTCGAATCGTGTGACCTGTCTTTTAGCAATCGTAAGTCAGAACATTGGTTACGTAAACTTTAATAAGTATATTAAATTCGTAAAATAATCTTTCTTCTTGTAAAATGCATTAGATTTTTCTATTTCTCTATGGACGGCAGCAGCAGCAAAGCTTAAACCAGTGATTTCATGGTGATCTTGTAATCTAGAGGACTATTTGTGATACGTTTTCATTTGAATTAATAACATAGTCAAGCGGAAAGAATAATTAATTGTGAGGATTTTCACAAGGAAAACACTATAACATGCCCAAAATTGATTTAGCTAAGGGGAAAAAAATGCAGTGTTCTACTTATAGTAACTAGATCAACTATTTTTAGTCTAAGATTCCCCTCAATTCTCAAATACATTTAAATGAAAACGAATTTCACTTCTGTACTTTTAAAATAAAATATTGTTTTCTGAGACAATGGACAAAAAAATAAATTTTTCCTTCTTTGAATGAATTATGTTAAATTTTATAAATATCCACAATATTTCATCTGGACAGACATATGATTGGGATATATATATGTTACCATAAAAGCCCAGTGTCTCCTAAATCCTAGGTTTTACCGGTACTTTACTAGGTAAAAGTTCCAAGTCCGATTAAATATGACTCAATTTCGCCCTTTTTCCAAACCTTTGCGATAAAACCTTGGAGTTACTAACGATTTCCGGTCGTGCGCAAATTCCGCCGCGGCATATTTTTGCTCTTGCCTTTCCTTATTTGTGCCACTTATTTTTCAAATTTCGTGTTTTATTATTTTTTCTGAGCTATCAATTTAATTTTTTTAACTATTGCCAAAATTATTTTTAAAAATTATTGAAATCTCTTCCGTAATTATCGAGAGAATTGTTCATTAGTTCTGTTTTTCACTCGCGATCTTATTTGTGAAATGGCATAAATGTTGTTTTAATTCTCATTTCTTGTAACTCTTGAAAAACATTTCCACCGACATAATCTCAAATCATACCTTACTTTGATCACTTTTATAATTTAAATTATCAATTAAAATTTTAAAGTGTGTTTTAACCTTTCTGGGATATACTTTATACAATATATCTGCAATCGGAAAATCCCATAAGTTCGCATAACTCGTTTCAAACTTTTACAGGAAAGCTTTGGTAACTTCTAGGTTTTAACACAAAGGTTTGGTGAAAGACCGAAGTGGGATCATATTAAAGCATACTTTGGACTTTTACCAGTCCACTTCAATAAAACCTAGCTTTTAACAATAAAACCTAGGATTTACCAGACTTCCAGTTTGTACCGTAACACGTGTTTACACATTTTTTTTTTACCCATACATGACGAAGTATCAAAAAAGTTATTTTAATATTGAAAATGAAAAGTTATTGTTTATTGCCTGTAATCTCTTTTTGATAAGTTGAGGGCGATTTAAGCATGTCCTTTCATATATTAAAAGAAAAATTGCTTAAAATTATAATAATCTGTATCCTAGTAAGCGTAAAAATCGATAATGCAGGTTGCCAAAGTGGTTCGTTTACGATATGTATCACCGAAAGTTTACATTCATTTTATCTAACAATATGTCTCTTTCTAAATTTAGTCTACGAAATTCTCCATGTTTGTGTCTGTAAACCCGGAATGGACACGCAAATATTTTTCAAGCAGTCTTTTATACAAAATCGCTCTCAAAGAATATAAAAACGTAATGTTCCCAGTGCTAGATCTTTTTCCGATGCTTTAGACAAGATATTCAGAAGTAAATCTTTCAAAGAAACGCGCTCCGTATGGTTTGAAGATGGAAAAAAAGTTCTGTGGGGAATATTGATGAATTTCCACAAGGAAAAAGTTTTTTGCACCCAAAGAAAATAAAGATTTTTAAAAAAAAAGGCCGTGAACTCTACCTCCCACTTTTCTTACTCTCTTCTTTCATTTCGCTGTCGTATGAGGTGTAAGAATAACCGCGAAATCGCCACCTAAACGGCTTTTTAAGTCACTAAGAAAAAGAATTAGAAGTTAATGATTTCTTCTTTTATTTCTGAAGTTTGTGGTAGAGATTTCGCCACTCCCGATTTCTTGAAGTCTGAGTGCTTTTGCGAATCTTTTATTTATTTTGCAGCTTTTCACGTCTTTAAGCAGTGTATTTTTCTGAATTCGAGAGCATTTGAATTATTGTGGTTAGCGTTTACTTTTGTATCTGAAGGTGTATGAATTGGGTGTGACATTCAATTCTAAAAATTATCTGACGTCTAGTTAATCAAGAATGATCAATTTAATATAGTAACTGTTAGTGATCTTGAAGAAAAAAAAGTGAATTTTAAGTAAAACTTTTAAATTCAAATTTAAATGTTTCATTTGTCACATGATATTCGAAACTAAATGATAGATTAGGTTCTATTTTCGCACAGAGAAAAGGCTTTTATACGTATGTTATGGTTTATCTTCGTATTTTTTCAACATAAATCATAGCATTTTCAGGGACTAAATACATATTTCCCTTTACTAACTTTGAACCACTCAATCCAAGTCATTACTTTTTTTTTTATAACTAATTCACTAAATTAACTTTGTTTACCCCTTATATCATATTTCCTTGCTATGTCCGAAAAATTCAGCAAGTTAGAGCTTCGAAACTACATAACAATCAACATATACAAGTGAACAATCACCGCTGTTAGGACGCAGATCATAAAAAAAAAAAAAAAAAATGGTACAATCCCCAAACAGTGACGCACACAGGATTTTCGATCGGAGGTGGTTCATCTAGCTCATAAAGATTTGACGCCAACCACCTGAAGAAATGATGCTTCTGTTTCTTAATAGTTACCCCCTTTTATTGTGCTTTTTATTTAGTTATCTTAACTGCTAAAAGAAAGAATTTGCTGAAGTCTTCTAATTTATTTAAATGCCAAAAATTACATGATTTAAAAAAGCAAATTTGACAAATCTTTTGGGAGGGGACCAGGCCCCTTGGACCCCTCCCTTTTGGGCGCCACTGAATTCAAATCAGCTCTTAAGATACTTAATTTTCGAATTTAATTATATAAGATGGTATTTCTGAAAATTCTTGTCCAAATGTGGATTTTGAAATAAGCTTATTCTGTAAAAAACCGAATTTATACGCATTCTTATTTAAGATTCTTTGAAACCTTTAATAAATCATTGTTAATACAAAAAATTTCAAGACTAATAAGACATCATTCTCCCTCATGGATAATCATCAACTTTCCAGGGGGATCAATTTGCAGATGTAGGACCCAGGGTTGTAATCGGGTGTAGAGTGAAGGCAGGGATGAGCCAGACTTAACAGCCTCACAGTTCTCTTACGTCTACAATCGTGCGAAGTCACCGGGGGAACCTGAGACCCTGTGACGCGTTTCTAAAGTTTGGACAAAGGTTTACTGCGTTTTACATTGCATTGTCGTTTCAGGAAAAAAAAAAAAAAAAAACTGATTTTTCTCGCAAGTTTTGAATTCAATATCCCTGTTTTTGCAGTTCACCCCTAGAGGGCCAAGGTCGGTACATTAATTTTAATTGCCTTAAACGTAGGCTGACAGCTTCACTTTTCCATTGACTACATAGAATACACCTGACATCAGAAAAGAGCTATGGCGGGAAGTTTGCGCGTCGTTACTTGGCAACTGGAAAACCCGTAGCTACATCTTTGAATTTATTCTTTTCATAATGGAATTTTTTTTGAATTATTAGAAATATATATATATATATATGTGTGTGTGTACCTAAAGGGCTCAACAAATGTCGAAGCTGATATGTTATCAAGGATTTCTCCTTCTCAACATCTCCACTAATTCAACCTTCTGTTTTATTGTTAGATGCTGAAGAAATTAAAAATCAACAATTAGCAGAAAATATGCATGGTCCTAAATTTAAAATTATTAATGATTTAATTACCATAAGTAAGAAAGGATTCAAAAAAATAGTGGTGCCTATGAGCTTAAGAAAAACTTTAATGAAAAATGCATATGAAATTTTGGCCATGCTGGTGTTCAGAAAATGTTAAGTATAATTTCACCTTCCTGTTATTGACCTCATATGACTCAAGATATTTCCAATTATGTTAAACATTGTTCGACTTGTCAATTAAATAAAAAACCTAAACAGAAGAAATTTGGTTTGTTACAAGCTGTACCTGCTACTGATAAACCCTTTCAATGTCTTTCGATTGATACTGTAGGAGGTTTTAACTATTACAATTCAACAAAAAATTATCTACATCTAATAGTTGACCATGCTACAAGATATGTTTGGGCCTTCCCTTCGAAAAGTGTCACTACTGAAACCTATGTAAACTGCCTAAAACAAATATGCAACATTCAAGTTCCACAAAAGATACTTAGTGATAGAAATGCAGCTTTTACTGCTTCGCGTTTTAAAAAATTCCTCAAGAACTACAATACTAAGCAACTATTAGCTTCAGCCCATCATCCACAGACAAATGGAAAAGTAGAGAGAGTAAATCAATCCATAGTTACTAGATTAAAATGTAAAGTTAACTCTTCACCTTCTAAAATTCCTTGAACTAAGTTACTAGAGCAGGTTATTATTGAATATAATAACACACCTCATTCAGTAACGAAGTTTACACCTATGTATTTAATGTTTGTAAAATTGCCATATGACTCACCTATTTCGGAAAATACCTATCCTCCTGTTGATGAAGCTCGAAAATTAGCAAAAGAAAGGACAATAGAATTTCATAATAAAAATAAAATTAGATATGACAATAAATTCATAGAAGCTAATTTCGAATGTGATCTTATAATTTATGTAGAATTTAAGTACCCAAATACACGTAAATTTTCTCCTACTTTTTCAGGTCCTTATTCAATTGTAAACAAATGTTCTTCAGTTACATTCGAAATTGATAAACCTTATTACCCTAATAAGAAACCTACGGAAATAGTTCACTCTTCTAAATTAAGACCTTATTTTCCTCCTGACAAATCAAAGCTAGCCCGCGAAGGTGATTAAATTTAATTAACAATTATTGATCTTAAAAAAAAGAAAAAGAAAAAATATATTATATTCAAAATTTCTAAGTGTTGAGTTTGCAACCCATTTTTGTTGTCATACTATGGAGAGTTTAAAGTTTGGGCAAACTTAAAATGCCTACAAGTGGTATTTACTATACCCCATACCTGTGTGACGGTACTGCTGTTTCACAGCTATGGATTTCCAAATTTTCTGCACACTATGCACAATTTTTACATTTTTTTTTTTTTTTTGCATTGACTTTACATTAAAATTTACTCCATTTTGCCAACCATTTTGCCAACTCCATTTTGCCAAGTTATTTTCATTCCATTCACTTTATGCCATGCAAGCCAAAGCCATAAGTATTTGCCTAAGAAAATGAATGTCAGCCATGTTTATTCCATTTTATTTAATTATATTACTATATCGTTGTACAGTATTATTGTATCCCACCTAGGTTGTAAATATTTTACTTGTGATATTTTTGAAAAATTTGTGCGCACTCATTGTTTTATTGTTTATTGTAAGATATTCGTACTATTGCATCATTATGTTTTCTCAATTTTTAGAAACTGCATCCTGCCTCTTAAGTGTTGTACAACATAACTCCAGAATTCTAGTGAGAAAAATTTAAGGTGCCTAAACTTGAAGATTAGATTAGTTCGCAGTTTTTAAGATTAGGTTGCAAGGACGTCTGACTCGCAAGTGAGAGACTGGCTACCTCAATGATATTGCTCGTCAGACTTCTTTTGCCGGGGGGGGATATTGTAATGTATAAAAAGGTAATTTGGGTTTTACTAGTTTGGGTATTGTTCAAGCGGGTACTTTCAGTGTAAGTTTTGATTTCCTGTCATACTTGCCACGCGCGCTCTGGAGCTATGTTTTATTTCTGTAGTTAATTGCTAGACATCAGGCCGTCGATTCTGAGTTCTTTAGAGTGTACACGTGTCCCCACGTCTTTGTAATCCCGGATGCAGGTCATGTTAATAAATGTGTGTAATTCGATTAGAGATAAGAGAGAGGCGGAGTTATGTCTTAGCAGACCACGTGGTGTGGTGAACGTAAATACGCCCGCACCTCGAAAATCGAGAGACTTCTGCCACTAGAACTGCTTAACTAGTCCACGCAGATTTTCGTACCCGTCTTCCCTCTCCTCTTCTCACTCTATATTAGTAACTTAAAGATAATGTTTAATAAACCGTTTTACCTGCCTTAACTCTGGAACTTTACTGGAATATCTGACGTCTCATATATATATATATATTATATGTGTGTGGGTGCGTGTTTAGGAAGTTTTAGGTTTTTTATTACTTTTAACCGTTTAAAATGAGTTTATTATTCATATTCAAAGACATCCCATAAATGACACGGGAATAAAACATTTTTTACACTATTCTATTCCCTTCGTTGTTTAAATATGATACATTGGGCCACAACCGCAAAACTTTTACGGTTGTTAGAACACAACAAAAAAAGTTCTTGAAATATTGATGAATCGCCTCAAAAAAAGTGTGGGGGGGGGAGGAAGTAGAAAAAAAAGACCTTACCAAAAAGTTTGAAACCTCCCTCTTATTTTTCTGAGTACATTCCCCCTCTTTTTAGCGGTCGCGAAGGTGTAAGAATAACCGATGAAGTGCCAGCAAAACGGCTTTTTAATTCACTGAGAAAAGATTAAGAAGTTAATGATTTCTTTCACCTTCAGGACTCACTCGATATTTTTTGTCAATAATGGCCTGTCAGAAGTTCGCGATTATTCAGGGGCATTTATAAGTATCGTGCTAATACATACTGTAGTCGCACATGCTGGTATATAGTTTCTACTCTGGTAACTTTCAAGGTTTATGATCTTAAATGCATTTAAGCACTTAAAGTTTTTAAGCATAAAAATGTAATTAGTTTAAGATAAATTTTTAAAATCCAAAGAAGATAAAAAATAAAGTTTTTAGGAACAATTTACAGAAGATGTTTACACATTTATAGAAAGATTTCGAGGTCATATAATTTAAAAGAGAAAGACTTCTCTTTAGAAAAATTTCAGTCATAAAATCTAAATTCGTGTAGTGAACTGAACTGTCTATTATCTGACGTGGAATGGCTCATTATTCAAATAAATTAATAAAGCAAAATATAGTGTAAAACATACTAGCAAAGAACCAAAGCTGTGTTTAAACATTTATATTATTTTAAACAAATTTTCCCTTAAGGGGATCATTTTAGACCACCTTCCCCTACTATGAAGAGAAAATTTGCGTCTGATATTTGGAGAAGGAATTCCATTCATTTATCCAAAAGACATTCAAAGAGTGAAACTTCATTAAGAACAACCACCAGCCAATCACTGCAATCGAAAAGTACCACTGCACTCCCCTTGGTCAATAAGGCTACATCGTAATTTTCATGATGGACGAGGCTTTAGTAAACTCTCCAAGGCTATTGATTTCGACACCTCTCAACATTTCCAAAGTCCCTCTATCATGGTGGGCTTGCGCTTAAAATGAGCTATTTTACGTAGTCCAAGTGCAAAATAGTCCATAGATAGTCCAAGTGCAAAATAGTCCATAGGAACTTCATCAGGAATACGTTGAAAACGTCAATGTCTATAGATGTCTTTATTTCTTCAAAGAGCGCAGGGGTAATTTTCAATTGCAGTGATTGGCTGGCGGCTGTGTCTTAAAGAAGTTTCACTCTTTGAATGTCTTTGGGATAAATGCATGGAATTTCTTCTGCAAATATCAGACGCAATTTTTTCTCTTCATAGAAGAGAAATGTTTAAACAAAGCTTCGGCCATTTGCTAGTATGTTTTAGACTATATATTGCATTATTAATATATTTTAATAATGGGTAATTCCACGTCAGATCATATACAGTTCAGTTCACTACACCAATTTAGATTTCCCTCAAATTTTATATAGATGATTTATAGGCTAAGATAACCACAAATCTCAATCTTGCATGTTCTAAGATAGGTAATCACAGAGAAATTAACTGTGCGAATTTTTAAGTTTTCAGCAAGATACGCCATTTTCTCTCTGAATTTCTTAAATAACTTCTTATATGTTGAGGTTATTAAAGTGAAATTTTTTTTCCAGGGGTAACTTTTTGAGCTCATTCCAAAAATGTCACCACAACTTGAGTACATTCTATAGTTTATGCGTCAGCATTCCATTTGCCTAAAAAAACACCATTAATTATTTCGGTATAGCTGCGTTCTCCGCACGTAGTAATAAAACTTTTCTCCGCACGGTAGGGAATAAAACTTTTTCTTACATGTATAATTCGAATTGATTCCAGTAATGTGGAATCTAAAAATAAACAACATGATTTGACTCTTGGCGTAAAGTTACTCATTAGTTATTCGTAAAGTTAGTATAAATACTGATCTGAGAACATTGTTAATATTATGAAACAAAAAACTATGTCGGTGTCATTGGCGATCAGAAAAAGAAAAGCGTGACGGTTCCTAAACATTTCTAACTTTCAAAATGTCTCATTTCTACATCATACTCTTTTTTAGATTTAAGTTATACCATTAATACCTTAGATACTACATGATGTGAAGAACCGTTTTTTTTATAATTAAATAGTTGTCTGTACCCGCTCTTCTCAAGGCAAGAAGAGAACATTTTCCTAAAATGTTATCATAACTACTTGTGACAAAACAGAATCTCCAAGAAAAAAAAAAGTTCAGGTACAGAATTTTCTGTTGAAATTACCGCGGAATATATTAACGCGACGTAGAATTATTTAATGTTTAGTTAGCTGTGATGTAAGATGGCTGTTGAAAAACGAAAAGAAACGAATAGTTTCACGAAATATTTATTAACGCGGTATATTGTGCTTTGATCAATATTGCCCTGGCATATCTAATAACTATTACTTATAGTATCCTTTACTGATACCAATATATTTTCGTTTTTCCATCTTTAATGTTTAATTTAAAGAAACTGTCTAGATATTTGCCACCAATGTAGTTTTTTATTCTTTGGTGATTCTTTGCAATCATTAGTATAAACGATAATCATTTCACTTTCTGGCTGCCATTAAAACAGCTCTCCATACATTCTTATGCATAACTCTTGTCAGATTGGCGTATTTAGCACGTAAAATATTTCCTGCGATTCCAAAACGTGTCCCGTTTAAAAATTATATCGAAAATAATGCTGGATAATTCATCATTGAAAAAACAGCATTCAATTCTTTTTCTGGCAACGTATTATAAAATAGGGAATAATTTCGTGCGTGGCGTATGTTTTGTTTGTGAGCCCGTAATTTTGATTGAGTTTCGAAAGGGGTTTTAATCTCGTGAAATCTAAGTCATTTTGATCTAACATGTGGAAACTCAGTTATTTTAAAGTAATTTTATTTATGTTTTTCAAATGGCAATTTTATTCATTGTTACTGTTTCCCGACAACCATAGCGGAAGATATCATACCGAAATCTTGAAACAGCTTTTATTAAATTCAAAATCCTTCTTTACATAAAAATTCGTAAAAAATCTCCTAATTTATATTTTTCCTCCGTTCTTCTTTTAAAAGTGGGCGAAATATATGCTCCGTCTTTCGCCGAAATATAAAAAAGTTATGACAGATAGAATGAAAGATGCAACAGTTTTAAAATTACTTTTACGCAAACGTCGTCAAAAGAGAAATTCTTTTTAAAAATTCCCAAAAATCGGCAAAATATGTTAGATAGTCAAAACAAACTGTTTTCGAAAGAAAATTTTCTCCTCTATCCGATGATGCAAATATCGTTTTATTGCGAGTGCAATGACCGGCGTTATTACGTATTATGCAAGAAAAATCGCTAAAAATCGGACAAAACATAAAATAAAACATTTTCTAATTCGAATTTCGAAAAAATCGCTCCGAGGCGTGTTAGTATCTGTCCTAGTGAAGCCGTATGCAAAATTCGGTAGGTCTGCGACCAACCGTCTCGGCGCAATGCGATCGAGAGACGCGCGCAAGAAGATCGGAGGTCACAAACCTACCTACATAGCTACATACAATGTTTACTTTCGGATTTTATTATATATAAGATGTTTGATGAGAAACACATTTTTTAAATATTTATATGTTGTTAACAAATAATAACCCTACATTCCAAAATATTTCACCTTGCCTTTCTACTCAGAAGCTTAGCAAAAAACATATTAAATTTTCATGTGACTTATCTCATATTGGGTCTAGTAATACGTTTTAAAGAGCGTGTCGAAGAAATTGATATGCAATAATACTTTTATTCGTCAAAATAGTCTCCAATATTTTCCAGCACCCACCACCAACTGTCAGGTAGCACACGGATGCTTGCAGCATAGTAGGATTCATCTTTTGATGTGATGAAGTCGTCAATCGATTTCCGTACTTCATCCAGAGTGGGGAAGTGTATAGAAGACAAGGTATTGTTCATTGAGCGAAATAAATGATAGTCCAAAGGGGCTATGTCAGAACTATACGCCGGGTGCTCCAGAACTTCCATTCCAAAGTTTACTAACATGTCCGTGACCGGTTTTGCAACATGAGTCCTTCCATTGTCGAGAGGGATCTGAAGGGTGTACTGTAGTAAAAACTATTGGAGCCGGTGAAAGTGTAACTGGTGGACGCTATAAACAACAACTGCTGCTACTGAAGCAGAAAAAGATCACAAATATCCATCTACTGGCAAAGGTTTGCAGCCCGTCAATTTGCTCCACGGCAATGCAACGTCACATGTTGCGAAAACCGGTCAAGGACACGTTAGTAAAGTTTGGCTGGGAAACTGGAATGTTCATAAATTATAATTCAAAAATTATAGCTTTCTATAAACGTAGAAATAAATTAAATATGTAACGCATTTTGAGAGCGGTTGAAGGACTTCCATGATGGCTAAGACCAGGCACCGTTTTTCTTCAGCGAATGAATCATTTTGCCCGGCAATATTGCTGCTTATTTTAGGTCAGATTATTCGATGTCCCCAAGAAATATAACAAACTTAGCAAGTGCAATTCCCTCCTAAAAACGTACGCCATTCAGTAAACCAAGTCATATTTCTGTACATGAAAGACTATCGAAATAAATAGGAAAATTAGTGCTTACCTTATAACACATGTTATAAAACCCAATTTTTCAAAGAATACTATTTAGATGCGTAATACTGTGATCGCTTGAATACCGCCATTACTTGCTCTCCACTTGGTACAGCTAAACTATGTGTTCACGTTTTATATAAGAAATAGACCTTTCTTTGTTGCGGGCATTGTGGTAAACCTGTGCTTCATAAAGAGTCACAATGTATTTCCTTTATCTCCTGATGAATAGTTTTCAGATTTCAAAATAGTTTTCCTAGTTGGACCACATTGCGAGGAAGAAGCAGGTGAATATTATGTTTCTTACCTTTTTCATGCTGTAAATATTGGATTTTATTTTATTTATTGCAGCTACAGATGTATTTAAATATTTTGCAACTGATTCTTGCGTGTTTCTTCTTGTTAGCAGAGATTTCTCTTCAGAAAAATTTTAACAGTACGTGCATTTTTGTAGCATTTTCTTCGAGTCTTTTTCCATGTAGCAGTAATGACTGACGGTTTTTCACTTTTATAATACTACTTATTTTGCACTTGGATATTTTAATGCCCTGTAATTCACGTCATTTTTTACCCTTCAATCTGAAGCTTGTTCACATGCAACATTTTAGAAGAAGAATAAATTTAAATGTAGTAGACGATTTTTATTTCATTTCAAATATCCTGTTGACAGAAATTTTTATTGCAAAACATTTATTTTTATAATAATTTATTTTAATTGTTCTGAAAATGCGTAAATCCCTTCTGTGCACCGATATCTTTAAATTTAAGTTTGCTATTTATTCCCTTGCATTAAAAATTACTACTATGAAAAATTCTCTTTTTTTGTCTTTACAAAACGTTTAAATTACTTTGAAAATTTATACAAAAACATTTTGTAAAAAAATTAAATGACTTTTTATCAAAGTACTTTTAATGCAAGACAGTAAATTATCTATAAATTAAAGGAGGGAATTTTTTCAAGAACTTAGTGTACTCAAATGTGTTTAAAGTAGTAGCGTAATTAAGTGGTGACTTCATAAGTATTGAAATAAAAAAAAATATGGGCTAAATTAATAATTTCGAATGCGTTTTTAAAATTCTTAAATTTCAATAAAAAGAAGACAGAAAATATACTTTTTTCAAGATGAGATCTGAGTCGTTTCTCGTTTAGAATGAGTAACAAGAAATATGTAAAAGTACATAGTAAAAAGAAAAAAAAAATCTTTTGTAACAATTTCAAAAGGATAAACTCTTATTTGCAAACTCATTCGCAAAGACTTCAAAAAGGGAAATACCAGCATCATTTAGGAAAAGTAAGATAGCCTAATTAGACCAATATATTTTTTGATATGGTGGATAAGTGCTCATCTCGTTACCCACAAAGATTAAAATGCAGGTGTTGTATACATTGGATTATACATTGGAAGTTTTTCCACACTGCCATTAAATCTATTCAAAAGATTTCAACGAAATTAGTGATCTACATACACCTCAAGAACAGGAATGTGGGAGATCAAAACAAACTACTCCTACTGTACAGAGAGTACAAAATTAAATTTCTCTTATTCAGAGCGGTCTACAGCAAAAGATGTTGGTCTGAATACTGCCAAATTTCCAAAACGAGACTACATGAGAGGTATTTGCGTGGGGAAAAATTAGTTCAATAAATCCCCCCCAGGTTTTAGTGCAAATAAAACAGATAAATAACCACTTTCAAGAGAAGAAAACATCGTGAAACAGTGGTTTTATACCTCTGCGCTGTTGGGGAATTTGCATATCAGCAACTATAACATTGTAAAACACCACCTGGTTATTGTTTTCTGCTCTAATTTCCTTCCACTAAACGCTCTTTCGCATGGCATCATTAAAGTTTCCTGTAAGAATTTTAGCATTCTGAGCAGTAGTTTTCGTTGTACACCGCTCTGAGTAAGGGAACTTTAGTTATGAACAGACTATATTTATTTCAATGCGCAAAAAATATTTCTGTGCGGAAATGTAATGTTTTAAAATTGTAATAATGAAATTATATCAGATTTAAATATATAGAATTAAAAAACATCACTAATTCAATCTTGAATTCTGATTCATTAGATAGTTTTGCACTAATGGAAGAGATTAAAACAAAATCTAAAAATTCATTTCTACGAATAATATCAAACAAAGCAGAACTTCATATTTAAATAAAATGAATTCGAAGCACAAACACTGAAACATACAATTACATTAGTAAATTTAATGCAACACTTTTTGTTTCACATTTAATCAGCTTACTAATTTTAAGATCATTAAAAATGAAACAATGATTGTTTTCTCGTAATTCATTCTTTTGTAATGAGATGAGCGACAAATCAGGCAGAAGTTAAAGCAAAATGTTTTGCTGTTTCGAATTCAAAACAAAAGGAATTTTCCAATACATGCCTCAGAGGAAATATGAATAAATTAATAATTACACACCCGTAAATGGAATATATGTTGTAATGGAAAACAAAACACTAAAAACAAAAACCATCAGCGGCTGTTTCTGTAAAATGTTCTTTTGTATGCGGTGAATTTTAATTTGATTGTTTTCAGATGCAGCTAATATTAAGAATAGATATTCATATTTAATGTTATTGGACAGTACCGTAATTTTGTCATTGATTAAAAAATAATTAAAAATTATCAATGAAACAGTGAGCTTTAGTTTTAAATTTTCCCCTGTACTTTTTCTAAATGAGACTTTAAAGACATGCATAGTTGTAAGAAATAAAATCAGCAAAATAGTAAATTAATTTTGTTATTCACTTAGTAAATTCCATTACTTTCAAAATGCACTTTGCTGCCCTTACAGAACTAGTAATCATTAAATTATTTTTAAAGAGTAATTTGTCATTAAAATCACTTTGCCTGTCGTCACACAAAATATTTTTTTTCAAAAGTCAACCAGGGAATCCTTTATAAATAAATAAATAAATAAATGTAACATTAGGGCGCTACGGGAAAGTTTGTAGTCGTGGAACCGGAGGGAGGCAAGGCTGTTGAGGTCTCCTAGCGTTGGGTATTAGGCGGCTTGGGACTCTGGATTAGAGTCAGTCGCTATTGCGGAATCTGGGCCGGAGGGGTCGAGGCTGTTAAGGCGGCCGATCGAGCGCTACGGAATGTTTTTATAGTCGTGGACCGGAGGGAGGCAAGGCTGTTGAGGTCTCCTGGCTGGCGTTGGTATAAGGCGGCTCCGGACTCTGGATTAGAGCCGCTATTGCGGTTAATCGGGCCGGATGGATCGAGACTCTTGAGGCGTGCGATCATCGCTGGCCGGCAAACGCCGAGAGCGCTCTGTGAAAATCCTTGGGCCATAGCGGCCGTCGCTGTGAGAAATGAGTCGAACTCCAACCTCGATTACATGATTTTATTGGACGGCTGGATACATATTTTTTAGGCAGTTGCGTCACGCGAAAGAAGTCCCGCTCCTGACCTGCTGCAGCTTATTTTATCAACTTTTGAGGTCGTGTGACATGATCAAAGAACATTGCAATTATTGGCCGAAAGCTAAATCTGGACAGTGGTTTTTACAGGGTTTGTAATGACTTTTAAGACGCCTTTGTGGCTGGCTGCCGGGACCGTCTACAAAATTTCAAAGGAATTGCAAGGGACCGTGTAGTAATTGCAGTTTTTCAACGCGGATTTCTTTCTTCCAACTGAATTAAACCGCGTAGTTCCAGAAATATGGGATTTTCATGGGCTTTCGATTTGTAATGTTATATATATATATATATATATATATATATATATATATATACGTAGGATTCTATCGAGCCGTATGAAGAAATGTCATCCTACAGAATGTTTAAATCCACTCATTGGGGGATAAGGCTGTTAGGTCTAGGGGATTTTGGATTCGTGAAAGTCTTAAAGAAAGAGCAGGAAGCAGTTTTTAACAAACTTCAATTATTTATTATTTTCAGGATTAATTTACATTGAAAGATGGAAATAGAAGTGGGTCAGATATTTGCAATTAGACCGATTAGTTAGAATTTAGTTATTTAGTTTCTGGTTAAATATGAGGTTAAAATGATTTAAGGAGAAAATATGTAACTTAAATTTTATTTTGAATGAGTGGCTGCAACGGCTAACATAGCAAACACACTACTGCCCGCAAAATGCCGGCCGGGTACCCGTCGTGCTGGCAAAGTGCCGTCTACCGGAAACATGGTAGATTGCCATCGTCTGGAAGTCACTGGAGTGCCAGTGTCTGAAAAGTGCATATTCGCTAGTACATAACTGGTAACGGCGAACTGCCATGTATCTATGACATGCACAGAAATGTTAACGGCGTGGTACTGCTTACAATGTACCGGACCAGCACTATTTGGCAGTAATGGGCCTGTATATATTTCGTAGTGTTGGCATAAAATTTCGTTATTTTAATTAAATAATATTGTTTCACATTCATACTGTGAAGGCACAAGTGTTAGGGGATATAAGTTCCGGGCACCCAAAGGCAAGGGTCACTGTTAAGATTTTTTTTTCTTTTTTTTTTGAGGGAGGGGTGTAAGGAGAGAAATTCATATTGTGCCTTCAAATATTTTATTACTAAAAACTAAAATAATACAAACGAGTTCAGTATGCTATAAAAATGTTTACTACAGCGACAGTGAAACCCCCACTATGTACAGAATTATGAATTTTAGTCTTAAAATTTATATAATTTATATTAATTTTTTACAATTTTGCTAAACTTTTCCTGAAAAACATATTTGGAGACTTTTTTTCTACGTTAAGCTCCTCTAGTTATTTTGTTAGAAATTAAGCCAGAATTTTCATGTAATAGTCAAAAATAAAAACGCAATGGGGTTCATTTAGGAATTATATTTTCTTTATTCTATGTTTCGATTTCCCTTACGGGGCCTCATAAGCCGTCTCTCTCTCTGCCGAGGAATCCTAAACGATCTCCAATGAAGGCAGCAAAAATCGAACTGTTATCTTTTTATTTGGCAGAAAATGTTTGTGAAACGCAGAGTTAATATTAGTGGTGTAGTGGGGGGTCTGTCGCCAAGCTATTTACTGCTTCAATCATGTTTTGAAAATTGGCGAATTACATTCCAACGGAAATGGCAACCCCTCTCGAATGCCATTTCGTGAATTGTAAAGTACTCGGATCTCAAGGATTTAAAGTTTTTATTTGTTTCATCGATTTACAGCTTTCCAAAGTTTTTAATTGGTATTTTTAAACTGTTCCAGACTAACAAGATCTCATAGTTAGGAATAGTTGCTTTAATAACACTATTTCAACGGTGAGGTTCTTGTTAGTTCACATTTGCATGCCTTGGATTTAACAGGATAATGCCCTGGATTAATTAGAAAATAACAGGTAAATTTTTACTTACACTGTTTTTAATATACAAAATCTCATTGCATATTATAGTGAATAAAAGTATTTTCCTTCAAAAAATTTGAGTCATGTAGGTACAACAGGTATATAGAAATTTGTTTTCAGAATAGCTAACATCAAAAGAATCATTTGATCAAAACAAAATGTACAATAAAGCAAAATGTTACTCTAAAGTTATGTGTAACCATATATATATGAGACGTCAGATATTTCAAGTAAAGTTTCAGAGTTAAGGCAGGTAATATGGTTTATTGAACATTACATTTAAGTTACAATTTAGAATGAGAAGAGGGGAGGGGAGACGGTTACAAGAATCAGCGTGGACTCATTAAACAATTCCAGTGGCAGAAGTCCCCCGATTTTCGATGTGCTGGAGTATTTACGCTTACCACACCACGTGGTCTGCGAAGACACAACTCCTCCTCTCTCTTATCTCTGATCGAACCACACACATTTACCAACATGACCCGCATCCGGGGACACAAGGGCGTGGGGACACGTGTACATCTAAAGAACTCAGAATCGACGGCCTGATGTCTGGCAAATAACAAAATAAATAAAACATAGCTCCAGAGCGCGCGTGGCAAGTATGACAGAAAAGTAAAACTTACAGTGAAAGTACCCGCTTGAACAATACCCAAACTAGCAAAACCCAAATTACCTTTTTATACATGACATATATATATAGTGCAACTTTATTTATTTTATCCTATATGATTTTGACTAATATATACACATATATATATTATATATACATACATATATCAATCGTAAAGTATTATAACTCATTTATAAAATGTCTCTATGACATAATGCTATGACATAATGTTATGACATAATGCTATGACATAATGTTATGACATAATGCAATTAAACTGTTTACAAATGATTTTATGTAGTTTTTGAAATGTGTTACCGCCTCTCTCATAAAAAAGTATCTTTTGCAACTGAAAATTCGCAAGAAAATTGCAGTTTTTGAAAACTGCACACAATTCACTAATTTTGGGCGAGCATAATTTGCAAACGATAAACTTTTTTGTTGTTTTTTTATCTTTTATGTATGTAGTTTTTTATCTTAAAATGTTACCCTTAAGCAACGTCTTTTTTTTTTTTTTTAAATGGGTTGATGAATAAGCCCCCCTACCCCGGATCCGCCACTGGCTCATATTTTAATTATAGCAGCGTTACTGTAAATAGGCACTAATCCGGTACCGTGCCATTATATTGTAGTCACTGTTAAGGTACCAGGCCAGTGCCTTTATTTTTAATAATAGCCGGCACCCGGCCGTTTCATTTTGGGTATTATAAACTCCATGGGCCAGTGCCTTTATTGTGAGTAACGGCCGGCACATGCAGTATGCCAGCTGAGTGCCGTTGCCTTCCCGGGCTTCTGGCAAGGTACTTCTCGGGCGACCACTTTTGGTACGATTCAGTTACTTTTTGCAGTGCCGGCCAGTGCTGGACGTAAAGGCAGAAAGGCACTGGCAAGGTACTCCGCCAGCAGGTGTGTGTTTGCTGGGAAAGCCTCTCAAAGGAGAGAGTAAATTTTTGCCTCATTCGTGTGCCAGCCGAAAACCCTCTGCGTTTTCTGGCTAACTACGCAGTAGTTTTTTTGTATGCAGACTTTTAGCAACAGCGGTACCCGCAGCGCCGTCTATTGCTTTTCAGACCCACATTTTTTTTAAACGAAAAAATCGGAAAATTTTTAGAATATTATTATCTCTAAACTTTTGACAAAATCAAAACTGGTATGAACAAAGACATTGTTGATTTCAAAAATTTGTTCATTTCAGATGGAATGTACAAAGTTATTTTTGAGCACGCTTCAAGCTTTACACGTGTTGAAATTAAAAACTACATATTTAGAGTAATGCGCAAATATGAAAACCAGCACGAGCTACTTTGGTGAAATTTGGTATTTAGATACCGTTGCCACTAATGAAAACCTACTTAAAGAATTTGAAAATCCACCCGTTCCCGGATTTTTATGGATACTTTGTCATTTCCAATTGAAGAAAATAGCTCGATTGGTGTAAAAGTATATCACTATGCATGTACGAGATTATTCACAATTTTTGCGATTCTGTGGGGTTTGCCAGCAGGACCACGGTTGAACTGGGTTTTAAAAAAATGTAATAAAACTCACATTATTTGACCGATGCGCTTGCGAATTTATTCAAATGCGTTATAAAGTATAATGATAAATGCGCGCTACTATAAAAATCTGAAAATCCACTCGTTCTCCGATTTTTAACGTCTGAAATGTGTTCTAATGCGATAGGACAGTTTGTTTGAAAACGCTTCTTGAAGTTATCCGGATTGGCCTGCATGAAGCCTTAAATTTAAACTTAATTTAACAACTTTAGTAGAAACAATATCGCCTTCATAAGTGTTATAATTGAAATAGATAGAATATGAAGTGGATTGGCCTGCATGAAGCCTTAAATTTAAACTTAATTTAACAACTTTAGTAGAAACAATATCGCCTTCATAAGTGTTATAATTGAAATAGATAGAATATGAAGTTATTTATGCAAAGATTTAATGAATTGAGTGTCAATTTTGCTTCTAGTTCCCGTTATAATCGCATCCACAACAGGCGTCTCTTCTAATTTAAAGAAATTAAGGCCTCCTTGTTTAATTCCCTAATAGGTGCGTATGTTTAAAATTATTACACCCTACACACAAAGCCCCAGACCTCCAATACTAAAAATTAGTTTTCAAAAAATCACGAATAATTTATTTATATTACTTATGTTGCAGTATTAACTCAACCAAAGCAATTTTCCGCCTTCATGTACAACGACGAATGAAAATTAAGTAAAAGAATACTTGAAATACAAATCGAAGCAAATAATTACATGAGCTTACTTAATGCAAACATTTTTATGGCACATTAATCAGCTTACAAATTTTAAGCTGATTAAAAGTAAAACAATACCTATTTTCGCATAATTTACCCTTTTGTAATGAAATCTGGGACAATTCACCCATAAGTTGGCGGAAGATATCTTGCTATATCGAAATGAGCAACTTTTTCCGATAAATGAACGTTTGAGAACATGTGGATAAATTATTAATTACACGACCACAAAAGGTTCTCCTTTTTTACGATATTTTAAAGAATAAAAAGAAAGAAGCGCAGCTTGCTGCTTCAGGAAATGTTCTTTTTACTTTTGAAGTGATTCTTTCTCGGCTGCAGAAAATTTTAATTAGAAATGTGGATTTTTTTTAAAAAGTAATCAGAATGTTTCGTTAAATTCTCAGAAAACTTAATTAATTAATATTATTTGTTTATTTTTAATGAATCACCACACTTTTATGATGTGAAACTTCTTCAATTGTCCACAAGTGTTTAAAATAGATTTTCATACATATATGAATTATTTTTCCCCTTTGATATTTCGCAGACCTAAAGACAAAGGATGGAAGATTGTTTATACTAGTGCGTGGAATGTGCATTTCATTATAGGTTGTTTGGGCACAGATTATTTCTTTTCTCCTTCTTTGAGATGGCATCAAATGGTAAATAAAAAAAGTATCTCCAGTTATAACCCCTTCGTGACTTTTGGCTCACCTTATACATATACATAATGTATACATATAGCATATACATGCTCAACGTGCTTTCTAAAGTCCTTTTTCACCTCATTAATTTGGAAACCGCATGAGCTATAGCCATAAAAGGGTAGTTATGCGCTTCTCAATAAAACCACTTACAGCGCCTTCTGGCTGCTGATTTCGGAGTTAGCGCTCTTATATCAAAAATGGCATGACGCCGTATAACGTTGCATGTGAGAAAGTCACTGGCAATCAGCTGTTGAACATGCTGTTGATCGATTGCACATTTTACACTATAATGAGGCGGTCTACATTGAGCACTGTCCTTCACATCACTAAATTGCCTCTAACAAGTAAATGATGATTGATTTGGAATTGCTAGTTTCTCTTACTTGTACTTACTTGGTGTAATGAGCCTTCTGACATATTTTCCCCACACTTTTGCTTTCAAAATTGTTCAACGCATCCTTTGAGCTGCCGATCTGGAAATTTTCCACTATATTAGCCTATTATTTACCGATAGAGAATGCTCTGAATAGGAGAAGTTTAATTCCGATCATACTCTAACAAAGAAATAAAAGCGTTACTTCATTTTGTTTTACAAAATGCTCAACATAAAGTGCATAATTTTAATTACTTACAAAGAATGTGACTTTCGTTCAGATGTCCAATATCAGGCTTCGCCAAACTTGAGCAGCAAGACTACATTTATTCAAATCTTATCGCCACGAACTAATGCGAATTTGAAAGATGACGATTCAAAATACACTTTTGTGAAGAGTGTGTTGTGTTGTGGGATTAAGGCCGATTAGCTACTCATGGGCTCTAGGCCTAACCCGTATTTACGCTAAGTTTCGGAGGTAACCACGGAAAACTCCGAACGGTTATTTTGACGGACGAGCGATGGGACCAGAACCCGGGACCTTCACACTTCGCCCGTCTACCATTTCTAGTGGCATAACCACTACGCCATGGTGAGGCCACTTTTGTGAAGAAAGTATCCAATTTGACACGCTTTTCAAAATTTATGTCTTTAAATATGAGTGTAAATAATAGAGAAATTCAATGCATTTTGAAATTATATCTTCCAAAAAGCGTGAGAATGCTACAAAAATAACCAAGAAAATGTTTGTGGTTTCTTGTGATGATACGGTATCAGACAGAACAATCCGCTATATAATCCGCTCACTTGCTTTCGTTCTGGAAATTTCGATGTCAAAAATGCATCTCACTCTGGTTGACTCATAGATGAGAAAGACTATAAAATAGTGCAAAAACTCCAACAAAATCGGGTTATAAACAGTCATGAGATTGTTGAAGAACTGATCATTAATCATAAAAGCGTTTTAAGCCATTTTAGTTGGGCTGGATATCTAAAGAAACTTGATGTTCAGATGCCGCATGAGTTATCGCAAAAAATTGACTTAGCTTTCATTTGCGAATCGCTATTTAAACTCAATGAAATAAACGCATTTGCGAATTATTGTAGGAGACAAAAATGCATCACATACGACCAAAATGTGAGAAAACGATGGTGGTGAAGAAGACACGAGTAAACTTTTCCAGAAGTCGAGTTTGATGCTAAGGAAAACTTGATCAGTAATAACAAAGAAAACATACCAAAATTTAGTCGACCTATATTGCAACATTGGGGAAAGTCATCTTGTAGGGAAGTTTAAGCCATTTTTGTTTCTATCACTGTTAAAAAAATCAGACAAGTTTTACCTTCTTAGATTTAAGCAGTAAATTATCATCAAACATTCAATATCTTTGCTTTAATTTACATTTTTAATTGTTTGCATGAAATGACCTTCATTATATAGATTACTTTTATAGAACTTTTGATTCTGGACTTAAAAGGACTTCTTACTAATTGGCCGTACACATTATCCCATTGTACCACGAATCTAATCTTTGTCCTCTCGTGCCTCGCAAAGGATCACAATATTACAACTTGCGTACCATTCTAAAATTAACTTTTTTTTTACAAAAAATTAAATAAGGATAAACTCTAAAAACGTTACAATGCAAGTTTAAAGTCATTAAAATTTTGTTCCGTATTTATTTTTTTAATTTTAATTAAAAGGAGGGAAATTATTATAAAATAAGTAAAAATTGTCTCTCTGCGCCTTCTTTTGGTTCATGTTTGTTTGCGATTGCGAGTCTTTTAATGTAAACTGCTACCACCTGAACAAACGATTCATTCTGATATCTACTGGCAGTAATTAACCAGATTACAGCTAGAAATTCGAAATATATGGGCAGAAATTATCAATAGGGAAAGTTTTGCATTCTCTCAAGACAATGCGAGAGGACACACATTTTTGATGACTTGGGAGAAACTGAGATATCTTGGATGGGAAGTTTTGGTGTATCCACTATATAGCCCACCCTCTGTTAGCCATTTGTGTTTTGGTCTCTGCAGAAATCTCTTAATGCTAAGAAATGAATTAAAAATAAATCTTGTGAAAATCACTTGGCCATGTTTTTTGCCTATAAATAGCAGAGGTGCTTTAGCGATCAGCGATGAAAAAAAAAACAAATCTTCCCCAAAATTGCAAACAAAAAAAAAAAACATCGAAAATAACTTTATTTATTTTGTTTAAAAAAATTATTTAAAATAAAAGAAAAATTTGATTGTAAAATGACAAAAATCGGCAAGAACTCTTTCTCTAACGAAAAATGTTAGTAGTTTTGAAGTTATACTTATTTTTAAAATGTTTTAAACATCTCGTAACTTTATAATAGTTAATTGAAATCATTTGTTTTATTTCATGGGTTCCTTTTACTTTTTAAAGTTGGGGGGGGATAAGGGGGAACTGTACACAGCAACATTTACTTATTTTAAAAGTCTATAGAAAAATATGATTTGTAAAAAAATACAAATATTAACAAATTGTTTGATATTTCATTCTTTAGAATCAAATTTTTTGGAACAATATACATTCAATAACAATAATTTTACACCTACTACATTTTAAATTACACTGGCAAGGCTCGTTGTATGGAAAGTGTATATTATACTCCTTTTTTTCCCTTTTTAAAGAGTTTATAAACGTGAACTACTTTTAATTTTATAGCAGTCACATTTTTATATAAAAATGCCTCTTTCAGATTAGAGTTATTTTCTAAAAAAAAATCACCAAGCAGTATGCGTATTGCACTGACACTTTACAAACCTAACCTATTATCATTTTTATTATGCACAGAGATAGGAAGCCATTTTAAAATGTGATACGCTTTGAAAAGGCCACAATTTTGAAAGGCATGACTTAAAATCGCTGAAGCACTGATAAATGCAGAGATTTACCTACATTTCTTCATACAAACTTCTATTAAGACTAAAACTCTTTCAAAGCTGTAACGTGCACTTACGCTAAGAATAAGACAAGATATTCAATTACACGAAACTAGCAGACGTCTGTCTAACTTTCCGTTCACGTTATCGAATTATTATCTTTTTCAGAATTTCCTGAATTGTAACTCAAAAAAGAGGATGGCTTAATTCTGCGGAATATTTAAAACAATTTAACTTTAATTAAGAGACAATTTTTATTGTTATGATAAAAGAAAACTTATTTAACTGTTATCTAAGAATGCCGTGAGCCGCTGCGATGATAAATAAATTAATCTAATTAACTGAATTATTTAAGTTTTAAAAATAGTTTGACGAAAATAAATCTTCATTAGCTTATTCCGTTATCTCTTTTAAATCGCCCGATAGTTTAACATTTTTATGGTAAACTAAAATTAACTTTAAAAAAAATGCCTGTGAGATTAAATTGTGCTAAAATACTGATTATTTAATGACATAGTTTTAATATTTTGCTTATTTAGAATTTATTAATTTGTCTTCGTACGGCTGCATATTGGATATTTTTTAAACAATAAATATCAGGAGCTATAGTGTACAAAAATATGCCGATAAAAGAGTATTTTTTGAAGGCTTACAGACAAATATTTAGTTTTAAATTAAACCCCATGCTGCGAAAGTTTTTTTCAAATAGATTATTCATGATCAATTTTCACAATTTGCTTACACGCTGCAGCTAAATCCTAAGCGACAAAACATAATCGTCATTTATAAAATTTATGCCTTAAATTCTATGAATATTTACACATAGTTCATTAAGTAATTTTTCCTTTATTTAACTAATCGTTGACTTTATGTTTAACATTAAAACCGACCAGATTGTATGGTGGGTAAAGCGCCGTACTACGGTTTAGGGTTCAGCGCCCGACGGTAGGGGTTCGATCCCCGACTGGACGTGGCTGTCATTGTATCCGTCCCTTCATACTGGGCGACGTTGATCCACCTACTGGGTGACCCCATTATAAAGTGACCAACAACTCCGGCCTTAGTAGTAGCCAATGCCTCCAAGACAGAGGATGGCCATTGGGGAAAAAAAGTTTAGCAATAAACTTTTCCTTTCATATTACTTGCATTTCGAATAAATATCCCTAACTGAAGCGACAGATTCCATTTTATCCACACCAATTATCGATAATGTTAGTTAACATTTAGGAATCGAATCAAAGGACCATTCATTACATTCTATTATTCTGTGCAGTGTTTATTTAAGATTTTAAAAACGTCTTTAAATATCTGTACGATTTTTTACACCAAATCCAGCAATTTTTGCCAGAAAATAATGACATATTTTGTATTGAGTAAACGAATCTCAAGAAATCGTCTAATAAAATAAATGTTAATATTTTGAAGGGGAAATCTTCAAGTCAAATTTTAAAAAGTTTGAAGATTCAATCTTAAATGTTTAAAAATTATTTTAAATGATAAACTTAAATCTAAATAGATTATCCTGTGAAACATTCCTAACACTAATTTGTTCGAATTAATTATTTTTAAACAAAAACATGAGCTGGAGCTACGCTTGATGCAGCTAGTTTCACGAAAGTTTTTGAATTTTAAATAATTACCATTTGACTTAGATTATTCCACGTTTTCCAAAACTTATGGATGCGTAATTGAAATTTAGTCATAAATTTGCACTTCTTTCAGGGCTACATTGGCATTATGCATAACTGATTCTTTTTGCATTGATGCCATGCATAGTACGAAACAAAAAAATTATTATTTTGCAATTATATAAGGGGTGTATTTAAAAGGGGTGGGGGCCGAGGCCCGATCCGTAAATGTAAAGCAATTATTAAAAACAGCTATTTTAAAACATTCATATTAATTCTAGTAACGAAAAGGTTTAAAATACCAGATCGACACCCCCCCCCACTCCCTCCCGAAATGGAAACCTAAATACGCTACTGAATTACATTGATAATTGTAAGTGTAATATTTAAAAGAAGTACTGTGCATTTATTAAAAGTTTTCTTAATATTTCCCAAATAAATTGTAAAATTTTAAAAACAAGAATTATGCTAAACGTAATTTTTTATTCTTTTTCCTATAAAAAATAAATAAAATATTACTCACTAAATTTCACTTTGCTTCATAATTGCCGACATGTTTTACCTCATAAAATAATTAAACTTCTTCATTTTTCAATTATGCGAAAACATGGAATATTATGTTTCTGTAAAGTGCAGTCAGCTATGTACAAAAAAAGTGTATTTATCAGCTTTGATTAGTTATTCTCTAGAAAATACAAATTTTTAATAGGGAGCACTTTGGAGCTTTAAAATAAGTGTATTTACAAACATTTATCAATGCGAAGAATTAATTTTAAACTAGCGTAAACATAATTTCCCTTAACGGAAAGATAATTAGCGTTATTATTATTTAAATAAAGCGGTTTTCGTAAAAAAATTATATATTTTCGACAAGCATAATTGAGCCCAGATTGGAAAGAGGTTTATTATGTCTAAGGTTTTTAAACACCGTGTACATTTTAAAAAATTCTTTGAAGTATCACCTATATTAATAGTAAAAATTAAGCTATTACACAAGTTTAATTTTTGAATTGTTAATTCTAAAATTATAAATTTTGGTGTGCCAGGTTCTCCGTATAGCACGGCGATGGGCAAATATTTACGGCTTCCATTTTAATGAGGCCCAGTGGGAGGAAACCCGACTTTGCCTGGGGTCTTCTAATTTTGAAAGAAAATCAGATGAGGGACCTTTTCCCTTAAATAGGCACCCCAGTGGTCTCGTTGTGTATAACAAAAAACGGATAAGAACACAGTTTATCAGTATTTTGTTATATCCTAGTTTAAGGAGTTACGAATTTTAATAGTAAAAATTAAAGAGTTTCATAAGTTAAATATTGTTTAAATTATTATTTCTATGAACTGTTTAATAAAAATTTATAAATTGAATTGCATGTTGTAAACCAAGTAGATTTAAAAAAATAAGACATGAAAAGTGGAGTCAATTAAATTTGGAACTAAAAGATACACAAATCAATGCGTCAGCTCCAAGATAAATATAAAAAATCTGAAGCCCTTTCAGATTTTAAATACGCACCCAAGTGCTATATATTAAAAGGCAATCATAATTCATGCGTCGTCCCTATTTTTCTTCCTTATTCCATTAGGTTGGAAAGTGTATCATTACTCATGAGTGAGCAGTATTTTTCTTCCTTTTTTATAAAACCCATCTTTGGAATCGAAATCTATCTTAAAATCGCCTGTTAAAACTATTTTACAATCTTCGCCAAGTATATTACATCTATACTTCACCGTTTTAAATATTGTTTCGAATGTGCATCCTAATCCATGAGTGTGCCGTGTTTGTCTTCTTGGGTTGATTCCTACTTTAACAACTCAACTCTCGCCAAGGTGACGATCATTAAACATATACAGTAACCATGAAGATTTTGAGTTTTTATGTGGCAATCGTCATTTTGAATTAAAATGGCGATTTGGAACAATCTGTAAGTACAGCATTCCGTGACCTTTTTAATAATTTGGATTGCCAATTAATGTAGTTTTAATAATTAAGTGTCTTCAAATTCCTTAACTAGTGCGTTTATCACTAATTTGTTCACTTTAACTTTCATGTAGTTGTTTAGGGAGCGTTGAAACTTGTGCATAATTTCTAGAGACCCATGCCTTCAAAGCTCGCCAAAGGGCGGGGAATTTTTAGGTTGGCGAAAGTAGGGCCGTTAAAATAGGAATCAACTCTTTCTTGAACCATAAAGTACATCTTTGGAATTCAAATCTATCTTAAAATCGCCTACTGATACTGTTTTAAAATCTTTACCTGGCATATTCAAACTATACGCATATTCCAATTATATCTCGTAGACATTTTAAATACTTTTTGGAGTGAGCATCATAATCCATGAGTGTATCGTGTTTTCCTTCTTTGTTCCATAAAACACTTCTTCGAAATCGGAATAGAAATCTATATTAAAATCGCCTACCAAAACTGTTTAACCATTTTCGCCAGGCATAGTCAAATTACACTTCACCTTTATAAATACCATTAGTGTATGATAATCTATGGTGTGTACCGTATTTGTCTTCACTGTTCTATAAAACACTTCTTCGGAATTAAAATCTATATTTAAATCGCCTACTAAAACTATTTTACAATATTCGCCAGGCGTTTTCTAACTATACTCAAAATATATTTAGAATAAATTGTCGCGTTTTGGCACCCAGTTTAGCGATCCTTTATCAAAAATGGCAAACCTTGTGCGACTTTCAACATTTTATTAATACCTGCCCCCCCCCTTTCACATTATCTGGCAAACACATTTGAAAAGTGACTCGACGCGAACATTGTACCAAAATCGTTTCTACACAAAGAGCAAGGTTGAAATTAACAGCACTCAGGTGCTAATATATATATATATATATATATATATATATATATATATATATATATATATATATATATATATATATATATATATATATATATATGTAATGTATAAAAAGGTAATTTGGGTTTTACTAGTTTGGGTATTGTTCAAACCGGTACTTTCACTGTAAGTTTTGCTTTCCTGTCATACTTGCCACGCGCGCTCTGGAGCTATGTTTTATTTATTTTGTTACTAGCTGAAGTACCCGTTCTTCGCACGGGAATGAATGGACTTTTTGATATTACGATTTGTGGTGATTACTATTCATTATAATAAACAGATATAACAAAGTCCAATAATCATGCATACCGAATTGCAAGACAATCGTTTGTACGGTGCAGAAGGCAAGGGGTTACAATTACGGAAAGATTTTCGCGTGAAGAGCATAAAAAATCTCTTAAATTCCGGGAACAGGTGGACTTTCAAAGTTTTAAAGTGGACTACAATTTATTCTATATTATTTTACATATCTGTGCTAAATTTCAGGCCGATAGGTCCATTTTTGTGGATTTGTATACGAATCAAATCAACAAACAAACAAACAAACAAACAAACAAACATAATTTCACTTTTATTTATAAGATTTGCCAGACATCAGGCCGTCGATTCTGAGTTCTTGAGATGTACACGTGTCCTCACGCCCTTGTAGCCCCGGATTCGGGTCATGTTGGTAAATGTGTGTGGTTCGTTCAGAGATAAGAGAGAGGAGGAGTTGTGTCTTCGCAGACCACGTGGTGTGGTAAGCGTAAATACTCCCGCACATCGAAAATCGGGGGACTTCTGCCACTGGAACTGCTTCATGAGTCCACGCTGATTCTTGTACCCGTCTCCCCTCCCCTCTTCTCATTCTAAATTGTAACTTAATTGTAATGTTCAATAAACCATATTGCCTGCCTTAACTCTGAAGCTTACTTGAAATATCTGACGTCTCATATATATATATATATACTAGCTGAAGTACCCGTTCTTCGCACGGGAATGAATGGACTTTTTGATATTAATATTTGTTGTGATTACTATTTATTGTAATAAAGAGATATAGCAAAATGGATATCGCGTTATATTGTGTTCAATAATCATGCATACTGAATTTCAAGGCAATCGTTTTTACGGTGCAGAAGGCGATGCGGCGTAGCACAATCTAGTGGCGAGTTTTAGCAAAACGGATACGGCAAAAATATTCTTCGCATTCAGATATCGATGTATACGAATTTTCATGACGATCGGCTGAATAGTCTTGAAGTTCATGTGTTGACGCGACATCTAGTGTCAAGTTATAGGAAAATGGATCGTGCCAAACTCTTCCCCGTGTTCAAATATCTATGTATACCTATTTTCATAGCGATTATTCGCACGGTATAGAACGGTATAGAAGTTGATGCGTTGCAGCGCTATTTAGCGGTAAGTTACAGCAAATGGATAGTGAAAAATATTCTCCGTGTTCTAATATTCGCGTGTACCAAATTTCATCGAAATTTGTTGGACGATATTCGCATAGCAAACGGCTAAACGGAATAGAATTTGACGTTCTGCTGCGCCACCTAGTGAAAAGTTAGAGGAAAACGGATAGCATAAAAACCTTCTCCATGATAAAAGACTTAGGTGAACCAAATTTCATGGTGATCGGTGAAACGGTGCTGGAGTTTTTCAACCTCCTACACACATACCAACATTCATTTTTATCTATAACCAGTCTTATTATACGTATATACCAGTCTCAAGTAAAATCCAGTTTCAAATCTAAGCCTCGCCAAAGTGCCAGCATACGCCATTTTGCAAGAGTTTTTTCAGGGAATCATTCGAAGCATTGACTTAGCAGCAATCAAAATGGGAAATGGTTCGACCGCCAGGCATTTATTTGAAAAGTGGAATCCCTTAATACAGCCGCATTTTTTAAATTATCAACTATAACATGTTTTATTCATCGTTACCTCGATGTACTAAATGCGAAGATTTCAATTTTCTGAAATTTGGCGGATTTCCCCCAAGTTAAATCAATGTACTCAATTGGCGAGAATTCTGAAGCTACATCGCTTGAAATGCCCTAATAACTGCATTATTTCTGCACGGATAGTTAAAATTTAATGCTGTATTCTAAGAAAACCTATACACTTGTTTTCAAGAATGCTATTCCCTTAAGCTCTCAGTAAATTGAGCCAAAAAGCCTAAAACTGTGCAAACCGCTAGAACTCACACTCTAAAAATCGGCCTATCAGCCATTTTATTTTTCGCCAAACTAAAAAAAATTACATATTAGTCTCGGATATCTTCGATCCTCATTGTTTTGCGTATAAAACATTTCATTCCTGCTCTCATTTCTTATGCGCACACGATATTATAATTAAAAAAAATAACCTAAAAAAATAAACTAAAAAAATCATTATTGTTCTTTTATTTTTACTTTAAGAATTTAAAACATTTTATTCGGCAAAATCGCCACACATGGCAACCAAGATGCTTATTTCACACACTTTTTTCACTACAGGGGTTAATATTACGTAAAGCTTTCTGCGTGGAGAACATAAAAAATCTCTTAAATTCCGGGAACGGAAATTAAGGGAACCCTTCAGGAGGAAAACGTTTTTAAGTGGAGTTTCAAAGTTTTAAAGTGGACTATCATTTATTCTATATTATTTTACATATCTGTGTAAAATTTCAGGCTGACAGGTCCATTTTTGTGGAATTGTATACTACCCAAATCAACAAATTGACAAACAGAATTTCATTTTTATTTATAAGATAACCTACGCTTGTTTTTAAAAATACCCTCTCATTAAATTGCGCCAAGCGCTAGAATCATAGAAAATCTGACACACTTTCAGATTTTTAAATACGCACTAAAGTGCTATATATAAAAAGAGTTATAATCCATGGGTATTCCCTATTTTCGTTCCTTCTTTCATTAAGTTGGAAAGTGTATCATTATTCATGAGTGTGATTAAACAAAATTAAAATTGATATTTCTAACATCCTTTTTTCTGGATGTAATACATTAGATGCAGAAAAGCTGCTCTGAAAAATGCACAATTCCAACTGAATGAAAATTTCAAAAACTTATACGCAGGTGTATTCATAACCCAAATAGCAGACGATTAAATTACGATAAATAGCGCCAAGCGTTAGAATCCTCCTCAAAATCGCGAGAATGCTGAAGATAGATCGCTTGAAATCCCTTAATAACTGCATTATTTTCGCAGGGATCATTAAAATTTAACGCTGTATTCTAATAAAACCTTTGTACTTGTTTTCAAAAATCCGTTTCCTTAAGCTCTCAGTAAATTCGTCAAGCCGGAAACTGTGCAAACCGCTAGAACTCACTTTCTCGGCATTTGAGCCATTTTATTTTTTCGCCAAACTAAAAAATTTTAACATATTAGCCTCGGAAATCTTCAATTCTTATTGTTTTGCGTATAAAACATTTCATTCCTGCTCCGATTTCCCATGCACACGATATTATAATTAAAAAAAATATAACCTTACGAATATAAACTAACAAAAAAAATCATTATTATTCTTTTATTTTTACTTTGAGAATTTAAAACATCTTATTCGGCAAAATCGCCACACATGGCAACCACGATCCTTATTTCACACTTTTTTCACTACAGGGGTTACAATTACGGAAAGCTTTTTGCGTGGAGAACATAAAAAATCTCTTAAATTCCGGGAACGGGTGGACTTTCAAAGTTTTAAAGTGGACTATGATTTATTCTATATTATTTTACATATCTGTGCAAAATTTCAGGCTGATAGGTCCATTTTTGTGGATTTGTATACAACTCAAATCCACAAACAAACAAATAAACAAACAAACAAACAAACAAACAAACAAACAGAATTTCATTTTTATTTATAAGATATATATTTGTTGTGTTTCTTTTTTTTCTTTATTCTTATTCTTTTTTATTTTTATTTTATTTTTTGTTAGCTATTTAAATGTTAGCAGCCACAGTCATTTGGCTTAACCTTCGAAG
Source organism: Cheiracanthium punctorium (assembly GCA_038373885.1). Taxonomy (NCBI): domain Eukaryota; kingdom Metazoa; phylum Arthropoda; class Arachnida; order Araneae; family Cheiracanthiidae; genus Cheiracanthium; species Cheiracanthium punctorium. The sequence continues at coordinate 42,741 of JAWZYV010014928.1, read as the reverse complement.
CAGCTATGAAATTTCAATTGGTTAACGGCGAAGTGCAGAGTTTAAAATACTTTTAATATTTCTAGCAAGAATCGATATCAATCGATTTAATCGAAAGGTTCACATTTCATAATCAGGATTCATTAGTTGCTGTGAGTCTGATAATTGCTCTCTGATATCTACTTTCGATTTGTTTTATTGATATGTTGTGTAAAGTGTTTAGTGAGAAGCTTTACATTAAGAAGGAAAAATGATGAGAAAGTGTGAAATTTTTTCTTCCCACATGAAACTGAGTTTCATCATTGATAAAGAAGATATTACCACAAAACTGTATCCTCCAAAGACGGTTGGCGGAACTACTCGTACTCAGACATGTTTTATATTTCATTTGAAAAATATGTTGGATAAACACATGTTATAATATTTAATAAACCTTGGAACCATAAATTATACATCCATCCACGGCATTTTCTGAATATTTATGAAACTTCAACTTTTATAAACATGTCCCATCCAACCCTCAAATATGGGAGGGATGAGATTTTCCTTACTTAATTTACCTATATAACTAAGACTTAATTACCTAACACATCATTTTTTTTTATTTTTTTAAAAATGTTAAAATGTTTTCAGTTGTTATTTTGAAACTTTCAAATTTGTACACTCTTAATAAAAGTAGTTAACATTTCACCATAAAATGGTGCTGAATCGTCTGCAACTTTTCTATAGAGAAACGTTGACCCATGATTTGGTGCTTAAACTGATCAATGGAACCAAATCATGTTGGAACGACCCTCCATAGAAAGGATGTCGTTAATTTAATTCCATTGTATGGTGAAACGTTGAACTCTTTCTATTAACAGTGAACCTGTACACATAGAAAATAATTTTCCCTATGCATTTCATGTTAATGAAACTACCTCATTTAGCAACTCTAAATCTTTTTTCTCAACTTATATTTTTTATTCCTTGGTTACACATTCTCAAGGTAGTATTTATTAATTATGAATTTGTGAGTTTTGAGAGTAGCAGTGGACGAAATTTAAAAAGCAGGTAAATCAGTCAATGGAGAATGAACAATGTGCACGATTGATTCACTATTTTATTTATTTTGTTTGTGGATGTATTAGATGCCAAGCCATTTTAAATGATGCATTTATCACTACTTCGTTCATGGTCTTTTCCATGTAGTTCTTCTCCGAGTGTTCTAACTTGTGCGTAAGCGTTACATCCCTGTTTTTATTGGAGCAATACTCCTAGGGACAGATATTTGGAAAATTTGCCAACGCGTGCGTTCTTTTAGTTTGTCAAAATGAGTCGGCTGAAATGTGAAATCCACCAAAAATAATCTTAAACATTATATATTTTGCTAAAAATATAACTTGAACTTTTATGTATAAGTACATTTTGTATACCGTTCATAGAAATAGTTCAACGTTTCAATATAAAATGAAAATAAAATAACTGCAATCTTTTTATGGATAAACGTTAAACAATGTTTTGGTTCCATTGATCACTTTTAGCACCAAATCATGATTCAACGTTTCCCAGAATGGTTGTAGCTAATTCATCTCCATTTTATGGGTAAACGTTAACTACTTTCATTAACAGTGTATAATAGTGCATTGCTTTTGAAAAATTGGTTATATTCTTTTCTTTATCAACTTTCTAATGTATTTTCACTTTGTATTTGTTTTGAAAATAGTGCAACCTTTTTCTTAAGTTTTAAATTTAGCATTCGTTTGTATTTTCTCTGTTACTTGGTGTAAATAGAGACTTTTCAAAGAAGGAAAATCTTTTCAGTTCTGTAAGTCGTACAAAATGTGAGAAAGTACTCCATGTGGGATCTTAATTCATCCATGCTTTAAATATTTGAAAAGGCAACTAATTCAGCATTTTGGACCGATAAAATGTGCAATAAATAATGAAATTTTTTGTTTTAAGTGTTCCCTTTTTGTTTGTTTACACGGATGATTACTTTTGTTTTTCAAAAAAGGTGTTATGACATATTTTAAGATCCTGTATACATGAGCTGATATAACCGGCATTTAGGTGCATATTTGTATAATACTAAATAAGCCTCTTTAAATATGATAACCTTAGGAATAAAGATGGTTCTCTGATAAATTTAATATTTTGCCATGCGCAAAGTGAATACCATTGCTATAGTTACATTTCTCATTAATTATGATTTAGATGGATAACTAACAGGTATCAAACCATTAATAGAGTTATCTAGTTTAGCGGTAATTACATCATCAATAATTCTCTAAATAGCAGGTTATTACTGTTACAATGACATTTATGGCAATAAACGTACAAGCCTGCCAAGAGGCTACAAGATAAACAGCCTTTTCATATGACGCATATATGCGTTATATTTACTTAAATATTACTGCGTATCACAGCAATACTAATTCAGAACATTCTGATAAAGATTATTTACCAATAAAAAATGTCAACTTCGAACTATAAGTTTGCTGGATGTGAAATTGAAGTAATACAAGATGAATCAATCTAGCCAATTTTCCTATCATCTTCTCACGTCGTAATGCAGCGTATGAGATTTGTGTCTTTGTATTACAGTATGAGATTACACTATGATCGGTTTATATAATTATACTGATTAAAGCGATACTATGAGCGTATTGACGTATCTTGATTACTGAGATATACTGTATGAGCTTATGTGAGCTCAATTTAAATATAATATTGCTCGTACAGAGACAAAACGTGCTTTGCGCATAATAAATAACCCAAAACATACCCAAAGTGTTGATAAAACAATTGCAATAATCCTTGAAATACTTTTTAAAAACCACCAAAATTACTATAAACACGATTTTTTAAAAAAAAGTAACTTATTTACTTTTTTTAACAACTGTAATACTATGCCATTTATAGACAAATTCCACGAGATATTCAGCTTTATTATAACTTTTACGTAGTTTTAGATAATTTTAAAGGCATTTATCAACATCATTTGATAAACATGAAATTTTAATAGCAATTTCAATAATAGTAAACGGTTGGTAATTTCGGGGGATTTTAAATATATTATGCGTTCTATAAATTAAAAAAAATTCTTATTTACAATCATAAATGTTGAGTTCATTTGTTTCGTAAAACATGTGATATTTTTAAGAAAATAGACCTCCCTATAGTAAAAAATAGTGACAACGAGCGTCGCATGTTGCAATATACGTATGTCAAACAGCACTGTTAGATACGACTCCTGATAATCTAAAGTTACTCAACTACATTTTTCTACAGTACCAGTAATTTCCTTGATCTTACAATTGTTTAAACCTGTCATAATGTTTGTCTGTAATGCGCATGTATTAAAACAAAAGCACAACACAACATTCATCTTTGATTCCAGTTGACGTAAAGACGAAGCAATCTCTAGAAAGGTTTTGTAATTTTTCTATATGATTGTGCAGTGAAATTGGCTTAAAAGGTAATCTACACAAAGAAATGTAGCAAGGGTTTTAAAAATTCAGATTTTTTTGTCTTCATATTTGGATCAGTATTTAACGATCGTTGGTACAGAATATCATTAATTTTTTGGGGATAGTCAGAAAATCACGAGCTTAGCTACAGCTTTTCTCCAGCTAAGGATAGGGGTGGGGGGGGGTCCATTCTTACTATAAAATTTGATTGGTAGTAAACTTTACAATAAATATCTAGCAAAAAATTTCTATAGAGCAAAAATTTTTTTAATTTTGTATGGTAAATTGTGTTTGTTGCGCACTGAATTATAAAATTTACTACATTAATATAATTTTTTAAAAATTGTAATATAAAATTTTAAAAACTAATATAAAATTTAAATCTTTTTTTCCGTATGGTATTTTGAGAGATGGATTCAAATGGTGAATATATATTTTTATTATTAGCGTTTGTTCGTAAGCTAAAGGGGGTATCCACATCCCCTAACTCCACCCCTTTATGTACGTCCGAGCAGAGAATCACATAAAATGGATAAAATCGTTTGTTTCTTTTTAAATAGACGTTGTGAAAATGGCAACTTAATTAAAAAATATATGTAAGTTAAGCTATATAAATTAGAAAAATAATTTGATTGATATTGTTATTAGAATGCAAGTTATATATATATATAGATAGATATATAAATTCACACAGACACTTTCTAAATACTTACAATAACGGTTCTCTATTTCCTGCGGCCATTTCGTTATACTTCGTTCTCATGCAAGCGGCAATATCCACGTACCATTGTTGTCCGATAGTTTCCTATTAGACGCAAGAGACCTCCTTTATTAGTTTTACTAACTGTTTATTTGGATATTTCTTCCAGTAATGTTCGAAGATTTATTTTTATTGGGTTACAGTTTAGTTATAGTTGATCAATTGTTGGTGTATGTCAGAAACACATCAGCAGGGTAACGAAGATAAACTGCGTTTGGATCCTAATTTAATTTTCTGCTACAAAAATTCGTATTAGTGGATATGAGTACTTTATAATAATTCTAAACAATCTTCTGCTAATATTTCGGTATAGAGATTTTTAGAACATTTTTACAATGTTTTTAAGACTATTGCGAATGTTTGTTGCGTGCTGTGTAATGGCAAAGCTACGCAAGGGTTATCTGCCAAGGATGGGAGGGGGAGCCTTGTTCGGAGGACTCTTTAAGAGGCTGTAACTCGTATTCGCGTTACATCTGAGCAAAACCGACCAAAATTCCAAACCATTATAGCTTCAGCCACGCAATAGGAAGCCAAGAATGCTGATCCTTCACACTTAAGCCGTTTACAATTTTGTGTTGTGCTGTGCGGCCAATTAGCTACTCGTGGCGGGGGGGGGGGTTACCCTGCATGGGAATCTTTCTAAGGTATCCTAACCGGTATTTACGCTAAGTTTCGAAGGAAATCGCGGAAAACACCGACGCTTAGGCCGGCAGACGCCACCTGGTTTCGAACGAGACACCTTTCGTCGCCCAGTTCACAGCGCTGTGCGCTTGGCCACTGGTGGGGTCTACCATTTTGAGTTACCTATCCATTTGGACGTGGTGGACTCTAAGACTATTGGGAAAGACTAACAATATTTCTAAGAAAGTACATTTATTACTATAAAAAACCATTAATAGGGTGATGTTGATGCGCGATGTTTTACGAATGTTGGTTATACTGCGGACATATTACATTTGGACATTTTATTGGAAGTATTTAAAGTTCAAACTGCGAGAATATGTGTCACAAATATCAAAAATTCAATATTTGTGCAATTTTTTGTTGATTTCTTTAGCTTTGTTACCAAGGAGCCGTGTAAAAATGCTTTTTGTCTAATCGAAACAAGAAAAATCCTTACCATTTTTGCATTATTTAAAATGCATTCTGATAGAAAAAGTTTAAATTATCGCCTATTCACGCTTATATTTATTTATCTCTTTTAAGATCGATACTCTTTTTATCTTAAAAATGATTAATGGAAATCCTGCTTTCTCTAAAGAATGTTCACGATTAAGTTATCTTGTTGTTTAAAATGCATTTTTATTTTTTTCCAATCAAATTCTTATAAACTATTAATACCTTTCAAAAGAAAAATAATGGCCCAGTCTTTAATTGATTCGATTATTTTCAAGGAACATTAAAAAATTGTACGTTTAAAAAACTTATTATAATTACTTTTAATTATATTTATAGAGTCAACCCCTTTCATTTTCAAACAAAATTGTTTGCGGATTTTCAAAAATAAAAAGATGACGAAATTGCTAGGCAATAATCTCTTAACAAATTAAACTTATTTGAAAACTGCATTCGTTAATTTTTCTTTTGTACTTTTGAAAACGAAAAAGAAACCCATTTTTCCTTCATAACCATAACTAAAAGATGCAGGTGATTTTCAAAATGAAATTTAAATTCGCAGCTGGAAATTTTAAGCCACGGAATACGGAATTCTCTTTGCCTATGGATTTCCCCTTAACCAATGATCTTGTGATGATATTTAGCAGTGAGGATGTGTTATAATGCAAATTAGTTTCAAAGAAATTAATCCTCAAAATTCTTAATGACATTCAGGTCCAATTTTACACTCATCGCAAGGTTAAATGTGCTATTTTACTTTTTTACTTTTTCTCTGAAAGCGATTAAACATAATTATATGGGAAGTAAATTAGTGTATATCTGTCTATCTATCGATCTATATATATATATATATATATATATATATATATATATATATATATTATATTATAGTATATATATGATATTATAGTATATATATGTATGTATATATTTTAAAGAGGTTTTTCTTTCTAATGGCCGGGTCAGAAGGATTATGTCATGAGATTAAACAGACCAACGCTGCACCTATTAGTGGTGTGCTAATTCTGAACTATTTCCAGATGAGAGACCTAGCACCTGAAATCTGCACTCAAAGATGCATCTTTTGAACACGGAGGACACTGAAGACACTAAAGGATTTTATGTGCACCAGCTTCCATTATCGTACAGTAGCCCTGTTGTGAGAGGTTTCCACCCTCCTAAGCACTGTCCAAGCCGGTGCTGCTGCACTTTCCCTGTTCTTATGGGAATGGAGCTTAGCGATTAGGCCACTGCAAGACATTTCTTTAATTACTCTTTGTTTTTGTAGGAACCAAAATATGAAGCCTCTTTGCCTGTGTGAGATTTGTCTACTCAGATATGACTTAAAACTAAAGCTAAGCATAAACAGCTTACTGAATGTCAACTGATAGGAAATTTCAGGAAGGTCAGATATGCATAATCTAAATAAACATTGCGTTACTTCGAACTACATTAACTTTAAAATACCTCCCTGTCTTTTGATACTAGCTATAGTGTTCTCATAAAAATCGCTCTCAAGGCTGTAGTTTGAAAAAACAAAACAAAACCTGCTTCACAGACCTTGGTGTATTTGCTGGGTGGTGCGTTTTCGTCCAGTATGGAATTGACTATGAAATCTCAAATCCGACTTTCAGCACATCAGTTTAAATCAGTCCGTTCAAAACAACCATGAACTCATTGCAATTATATATGTGCCATACTTACTCGACATAAGATTCAAAACATTTAGTAAAATCAACGCAAGCCAAAGTACGATATTTCTGGGTACAGAAATAGTGGGCTAATAAAGAACTTAGGTGAATTACCATCGCCATAACAAATTTGAAATATTTAATTATGCTAAAAATATTTGAATGCTTCCATTCTGTAAGTATTATTTTCCTTTATAATTATCATCTGAACAAGAACTTAAAAATGTGAATAATCAAAATTTCAAATAATTAGTTATTAAAATAATTAGTTAAATGGCAAATACGAGAAGTCCAATTAAAATAAATCTTATAGTTAAACATATTACAGTTTTTCATTTATATTTTTAAAGATAATTGAAAATTGAATGTTGATTATGATTCGTATTTCCATTCGATTATAATTTTTGTTTGGCTACAATTATCAAATTAAACATGAGTGAATAAATTTAATTAAAGTTCAATTTTAATTTAACGTAAACGGAAAACTTTTTTGTGCTTCATAATAAATTTCTTAATTAGAAAAATATTAATGAAAGTGACTAAAGAAATTCTACTAGACAGCATCATTTTTACTTTCCTGATTTTATTTTATCATTTACGGGAGGAAAAAAATTAAATTGATGATTTCAGGTAGACACAAATACAGGAAAAAATTTAGACTATGGATTTTTATGGTATGTGCCATACGCGTCCCAAAGTACACATTGGAAGTTTTCCTTTTTGTGCCAAATATGACACAAAGCTCAGATAATACATATACAAAAAGAGTACAATATGTATTCAAATGCTTTACCGGGTACTTTAAAATGTGCAAAAAGTAGAATTTGATGTTACAAACTTCAAAATACAGATTCCAAAAATATATAAAAGAAAAAGATGTATAAAAAATCATTTTACAGCAATCGACCATCGTCAGAAAGCATATAAAATATCTTATAAGGAGTTAAAAAAGCTACTTTTAAATCAAAAAAGTTCATAAGTTTATTTCTAGTGTAACTCAGAGTAACAATTTCTGCCTGGGTTTATGCATAAAGCTACTTCAAATTTTGTACAGTTTGTGAGTTTTGCATCTTAGTCTGTTTTCCATATATTCAGGCAGTGGCAAACTCGATCCAATCTTACATCTTTGAATGGCATTGCTGCTACAGGACCTTTATAGTAAATAAAAAACTTTGTAAAAAACACACATAAGATGTTATAGGTAAGAGGATACGCACGTTTCAACCAAAAATTGTTTTGGCCTTCTTCAGTCCAAGCCCTTCGTTGCAAGCAACACAGGGAACTGCCGGTACTTTCTACAGGACCTTTATGTTTCTTTGCTGTAATGCTCCTTTCTACTTCAGACATACTTTGGCTTCCTCTTTTAGCATTTGGTGTTTCGCTTCCAGTCTTACAAAGGCAGATTGCAACCACTTCCCTGAATTCAGCCAAAGGAAGTTTTGTTAGGGTATTATTTGTTTTCACTTTTTTGTATAAGATCCACGAATTTATCCTAACAAGGTCCAGTAGATGGTAGAAAACTCGGAAGTAGTACTTTTATTCCTATATCTTCCTAAATGGCTGTCCAATAAGTCTACCCCATCCACATATTTATTGCATTGCTTTACTGCAAATGGACAAGATATATCAATCTTCTGATTCAACTTTTTATTGAATCACGAATTATTTTCCATAAGGAGACTCCCAACAAATGTTGACAAGGAATTAACTGACTTATCATCCAGCCATGTAACACGTGATATTTCTGAACTGTTGAATGGTGTACTACTTGTGTGTGTTCTCAACTGTAGCCCCCTTTTTAACTTTTATATTAAATTTTAAAGGAAGCTTACGATTGGAAATTTTATCGCGGGTCACTGTGTCCAATGAAAGTATACCGTTCTGTTATAAAAATTCAAGTACGGATAATAAGTTGAAATAATTATCAAAAATAAGCTGATTGTTTAGATTTCGTTTTTAACCTACTGAGACGCACAACAGCATTTGATGCAGACCCTAAATCTGGCTCATTAAGTGTTGCAGCATCAATTTTCTGGCCACTGTATAATTCAAAATCATAGGCAAAACCACTTATACTACATAAATCCAAAAAGAAATAAAGCCCTATTTATGTGGTTTCTTGGGCGTATATTATTTCAAAATGCTTCGAAACTTTGTTGCGCAAATTTGTTCATCAATTTATAAACATTCCTCCATAGTAACTAACCATTGCATAAAGCGCGTTTTTTGATGCGTTTTCTCTTAAAGGCCTTACTTTTGAATAGCCTATCATGGTCGTCCATACCTTTAGGAATTTCTATAGTACTGTCATTAAAGTGTATAAATTGCCAGATTTTTTTCAAATCCTTTGACAGACATTGTCTCTTTAATTGTTTGGTTACCTAAAACATCCCTCCAGTAATCTCTCGCAGATGGTAAATGTATAGTGACATCAGGTAAAATTCCAATATAATATTGAACATCTGTAATGGGAACTTTCAAAAGTTGAGAATGACCCTTTTCTATACTGTATATACATGTCTCTTCTTAAATAATATTCGATTGTTCATCATTAAAAAAAAGAGAGAAAAATTGATACGGAGAATCCAAAGCCATAATTTCAGCATTTTAGAGTTACTTACTCTATATTTCATTTGTTCTTCAGGAATTTTCAGATTTTTCTCTTCCAAATTATTTTTTTATTCCCATCTTTCTTTTCTAAATGTTTGTGTCAACACTTCTCCAGCACAAATATCTGCAGCTTCTGATATACAGATCAATTTTTGTTCTATGATTTCTAGAAGTGTAATTCCCCCACTCCCGAGACATCATAGTGTCTCTCCCGGTGAAAATGTCAACACTCACGAATTTTATATATTACTTTTTAACTTTTATATATAATTTAATTTTCGGCAGAATTTCAAACTACTTTAATAATAATTAGAAAAATTTACCTCATTTTAACTCCCGGCGGTCGGGGTTCGATCTCCGTCTGGGAGTGACTGTCATTGTGTCCGTCCCTTCATAGGGGGCAACGCTGGTCTACCTGCTAGGTGCCCCCATAATAAAGTGACCAACAACTCCGGCCTTAGTAGTGGCCAATGCTTAAAAGGCAAAGGCCCGCCATTTGAAAATCCAATATATTTTATCATGCAGTCAACGCCTGATTAAGATCAAGAGATTTCATCTCCGTTCCTATTTTTGGCTGGGTCATATATTGGATCATCCCAACTATTGTCAGAAAGTACAATAAATACATCATCAGTATCAGATGCAAATGATATTGTATTGATTTCATCTTGCGTTAGCCGTTTACGCGCCAATTTTCTTTCAAGTGTACCATGGGCTCTGTGCTCTGTTCCATACCAGGCATACACACAAAAACAAGATTTCAAGCTGGTTCACTGAAATATCTTAGTTTTAAATCAGCCTAAATAAGAAATAATTGATATACTTAAATACTTGAAATTTTTCTTTGCGATACTTTTAAGATTCTTTGGTGAAAAAGTTGAAGCAAATTCAAGTATTGTTTACGAAGCAGGTTTACAAGATTTTTGGGAAATGAAAATCTAATAGATAGTGAGATACTATCATAAGAAAAACAAGTACAAAACTCTATCTCTTCCAAATATGGTACTTAGTTCCGATACCCTATATTTAATAGCCATTAAAAAATAGAAGGATTTTCTGGTTGGTACCACACATGGCACACCTTGCAGTGAAGTGTTAATGTTAGAAAATGATCAATTGTAGATTTCAATCCATAAACATTACTATTAGATTTGAATTTTATTCTTCTTCTTATTAGTCCCGTATTATTACTATCAATACTGCTCTTTATACTTACAATAGAAATTTCATACGTAAAGCAAGCAGGTTTTTCATCATTGAAGTGCAAGTTGTTGATTTATTTGATACAAATTCTTAAACCATGCTTTCTGATCTGTACATTTTTAGAAGCTCGAGTTACAAATTTATGCAAGACTATATTTCTAAAACAACGAAGACAAGAACACATAAGGAATATCATAGAGCTTTCAACTTATGAATGACTCATGTTTATTTAGATAATTTTGATGATTTCCGAAAGTATCTTGATTTAAAAACTTTTTTTTCTAACCAGGTACGGTATCTTTGAGACCTAATAAAAGCGTTCCGTATTATCATAGTGTTTAAAGTAGTTCTAAAGTTTTCAAGTTCTTTTTTTTTCTGAAAATAGGTCAGTTATTGTCACCCAGTAAATGCTTGAAAGTATGTATTGACAAAAAAATATCATGTGAAATGTAGACCTAAAAATTGTTCATCTTAAGCTTTAAATAAATTAAAACACATACAAAATGAAGCCTTATTCAGTACTCTTGCCTTTGGAAAATGAGACGGAAAAATAATTAGGTGATCTCTTATTCGGAAATTGTGAAGATGAACTGAATAAAATCAGTTCATTAACTGGGAATAGAGAAGTAGTTATTATTTAATTGGTTAAAGACTGCTAAATGAAGCTTTCAATAATTTTCTCGTAATGAAAGTGATGATGGAGAACTGATTATTTCTTTTAAAGAATTCCAAATATAGATAGATAGCTATAATTCTGATGTTACTGACTATAATTGAAATAGTTTCAGAAACACGCACGCATAAGAAATGTTTTAACGGGATGGTTTAAAAGTTTCACAGGATCATTTATGATGCTTATACATTTTTTTACGGCACCATGTAATTTTATTAAAATTTTAAAAACTACTAAATTTTAAATTTGTTGTTTCACCGAAAGTTAGAAAAAAAATTGGTGCCTAACAGTTTATTATAAAATAAAAATTTTCGTGGCAAACATTTGTTAATGGGAGTAATACATTCCCCTGATACTTTACATTAGATATATTTATTAATCAATTTTGTGTATTTTTCTTGTGCAAAAATATCTTAATTCATAAATTCTAAAACTGAAACTGACGTTTTCTGTTGCCTACATTGTCCTCTCCTTGCTCAAATCTTATTAATAAAGATATATAACTATCGTCTTTTGATTACATATTCCTTCGAAATAAGCAATTAAATTAAATATTGGTAACTTATTTTTAATAAATGTGTGACTGGTAGTTTAAAATGGTAAATTCAATGCATATACAGATAGATATATATATAAAAAGATTCTTATAAACGTCTCAAAAATCTTTCTTGGTAATATTAAGTTGACTTCCACGATTTAGCATAAATGAATGGTTGGCTAGTTATTCCAGCTTCCTTACATAATTTTAAACAAAACCAGAAGATGAATTCTAAAGATAAAAAGCTCAAATGTGTATGCATAGTCCTAATTTCAAAGTAAAGGTTGTTTCATCAGTAAGAAATAATTAAATGAAGTATGATTATTCTGTCTATTTATTACTAACATATCAGCAGTTACATAAATTTACAAAATTCTTAATTGTATAGTCGGGAAAATAAATTTATATAAAAGCACATTTTAAATAAAACATCAGACTTTCTTAAAATAATAGAATCATCTCTACTTCTCATATTACCGAGAAATTTTATCTGTGAATTTTTATTACAGTCTTTTTCAGAAATATTATCTCCCACGAAAAAAATGTTAACCGTGTTTCTCGGAGTTTATATTTAAATTATATTACCTTACCACACCTCTAAATGTCTCAAGACATTTATTCCTCTGCCTTACGAAATAACGCCTTGGTTTAAAGAAACTATACGCTACAAAAGAATAAAAATTTTGACACTAGAAATTTTAAAGCAAAGTAATAATACACCTTTTAATATATTTTTTCATCCAAATACATATTTTAAAAACTAAAGCGTATTAAACTGAATATATTGTTATAAAAGAGAACTGCGGAAAAACGATATTAAAAATTTCTCAGTGGAATTTCAATATTTTTGTAAAAGATATAAAAGACGAAACGGACTGTTTATTCAGTAGACAAATTCTGTTTGCATTTAAGCTGAAGATTTTTTTTTTTAAAACTGAATTCGCATTATGCTTTTGGACGAAACTTTTTTGATAAAAAATAAAAATATTTCTAGTGTTAGAACATGTACTTGTATGATTTGCTGCAATGTGTACTTCAATAAATATTTGTTGTAAATAAATAGTGCTGGTCTTTTAGTTTTCTAATATACAGAATTTAATATTTCACGAAGTTTAGACTATGTTTTCCTAAACTACATACATTAAATATCCAAGGAATTTTGTAAAATAATTTAAAATCAAAATCTGTGTATTCATGAAAGATAATATTTAATAATTATTGTAATAGTATTAGTATTGCAATACATAAAAAGTTAGTAACCTGACATTTATTATTCTTCAGATAAAACGATAGTGCTGTTCTGTCTCAGTATAAAGCTATGTTTGTCTAACTATGATGCAGGTGTATTATCAAACAAGATGTTCACCTTTATCATAGTTAACCTCTAACAGCATACAGGGTATCAAAATAATGGAAACACTCAACATTTCTAAGGAGTCCTTTACTAATATACCCTAGACCTCTGGGATTTAATACACCTTGGACTTGTTTGGAAATCGAGTCATACACGTTATGAATATTGTTTAGAGGAATGCTCTTCCATTCTTCATGGAGATATTGTGAAAGTTGCCGGAGGGTTGCAAGTGGAAGATATTTGTTCCGGATTGATTACACTATTTTTAATTCATTATGCTTTTAATTCGTGTATATTCTCTTACGTGAATTATTTCTTTAATTTAATTAAATAATTTAATTAATTAATTTAATTAATAAAAATTCACAAACGCCTGATAATCATGCACCAACCCAATAGTATCAAAAACACAATGCTAACCTACAACGATGCATCGTAAATTCTTTTCTTGTACACCGAATACATAGCTAATAATCTTTCTTAAGACTTTCATTACTTAGAAAGCACACAGATGCACAAAGGGAAATAACAATCTACCAGTCTCTAATCTCTAAGTATAACAATCTACCAATTATAATGTTCTGGTCGAGTCAAATTGTTTATCGAAAATATTTTACTTGAATAAGTCTTCAATTTTGAATTCCACGCGTGGGCCTCTCCTTTGTTACTTGATTCAACTGCTAATGTATCCATAAATGGCATCTCCTTTATGTTACCAATGATGTAACACTTGATTTACTAGTCATGTATTCCTAGCTACTGATTGAGAATGGAAAGAGATTATCTTTATTTCAAAGTGTGAATCATTTTCGTGCTTATCCGATACTGTGGGAGTTAGTATTTTGCCTGTAGAACACTTTTTACGTCAAATCTTGCAGGTCATAGTTCTTCGTTGGTCTTAATGGGTTTCCCGTGTATCGTTAAACTCGTGACATCAAAATGACGTCACTATGAATCATGATATCTAACTTAAATTATTTCAAGCAAAATAATAGTAGTAATAATAAATATAAATAAATAAATAAAAATAAAACTCATCTTACCCACAGTGTTCACTAATGCACTCTTTCTAACACTAGAAGATTTCTGGACTAAGAAAATGCGAAAAATAGCTAAAATTCTGGGAACGGGCGGATTTTCCGAATTTAATGTAGCCTACTTCCTCCTCTCTATCGTTTTACATATCTGTGCAAAATAGCAAACCGACCAGTTCAACGGCATCAATTTATATTCCGGAAAAAAAAAGAAAATTTTCAGTTTTATGCATTAGATTGATATCATTTTTCTAGACCTGTATTATTTTAAATCTTTTAATTTAATGTAGAAAAATAAAAATAAAAATTGTAAAAAGTGGAGAATTGTTTTTAACAGTCAAATACAACTATTCAAATACAGCTATTCAAATACAACTATTTTATCTTTCTTTTTAAAAATTTTTTTTCAAACTAAATTTAAAACTTTTTTTAAAGTTAAACGTAAGATTAAGACTTGAATAGCAATTTATTTTTGCATTCCTTTTTACAATATTCAATTACTAATTAGTTGTAATTATTTACTTAGTTTTTCAAACTAATTGCATTTATCATTTCTTAGTATAATTAATTTTGTTTGCTTACTAATTAGGCGCATTTAATTATTTCAAAATGAATAATTTGTATCTTATTATTAAGCGTCATTATTCAATGGTTTCAGGACACTTTAGTTTATATAACATCTGCTTATAACAGAAAGGATCAAAAATTAATAGTACGAATTTAACAGTGAGATACGATATGGAATTTGAGTAGCTACCATAATGAGTTTTAACAGAGAATATAATATCTTCTTCTTAACAGCTTACAATGCTATATATATCTTTTGTTAAAATAAAATACAATAACATTTAAAAAGAAAAGCATGAAGTGGAGTTTTTTCCAATAAAAAATGCTTTAAAATAATTTGTAACGTACTCAAAGAAAAAGGGGGAAAAAAACGTGGGTTGTAATTGATATACAGAGAAAAGAATGTACGTTGAATCCTATTCCTTTATATAGTGTATATAGTAAATCTCGTCTATTTCAGTCATATACATTTTACAG
The DNA here is from genome assembly GCA_038373885.1 of Cheiracanthium punctorium. Classification (NCBI taxonomy): domain Eukaryota; kingdom Metazoa; phylum Arthropoda; class Arachnida; order Araneae; family Cheiracanthiidae; genus Cheiracanthium; species Cheiracanthium punctorium. The sequence continues at coordinate 27,287 of JAWZYV010014928.1, read as the reverse complement.
CAGAATACAAGTTTTTAATGTGTGAAGTGGCAATCATAGCTTTTCATTTGATGTTTAAAATTAAATTATGTTTTATTTGCACACGATTTTTTTTCAAATTACAGTTTTAATCCGGAAGTACTAGTGCAGGGTATAACATACCCGCTGCGCTTTTGTTTCCCATATGCCTTTCCTAACATTTTTTTTTTTTTTAATGGTGAAATCTTGTGTAGTCAGTTCCAAGGTCAGAAACTTGAAGGGGAGAAATTTGTAGAGGAATTTCTTAAATAGGTTTATGACTATTGCCACGCCGGGTATGTCACACCCCGTGCGAGTACTTATGCTATTATTCTAAGAGGGGCTCTAGTTCTGAGTATAGAAGCACGTTCTTATTTTTTTTTCTAGTAGTATTTATAAATGTATGTTTGCGATTATATTGTGAGACCTGAAGAGCAGAGTCGATGCTTACTATCTTTCATTTCATTATCATTTTTCTATTGTCCCTATGGACCAGATAGATTCTGCTTATTTACTATACATGGTAATTTATTAGATATCTATCTGCTACTGGCGTAATTAGGATCCTCCGATTTATCCTTTCATTGATTAATTTTTGAACCTCTTAATTGAAGAGGGGTTGATTCCTTGATTCGTAAATCTAACAATTTTAATATATATATATATATATATATAGGTTCTATATGTTCATATAATATATGTTCATATATACCATTCATATAATATATGTTCATATAATATAGGTTCATATAATATATGTTCATATATATATATATATATATATTTGTCGTGCGTGAGTGGTTTAGGAACAGCACAAACGGCAACGTCCATCTGGATTATTTTATTGAGGCATATATACAAATTATATACAGAGGAGTTTGGAAATCTCTCGAAGTCAGGAAGAGCTGCTCTGCGGTAGATGTCTCCTGGTTTTGTTTGTTAAGTTCACAGAGTGTCCACTAGGCGGGAGCTCTGTCTGTCCATCATCTAGTTGGTCTACAAAACCATAACAAAATCCTCATTTGCTAAATTAGCAGACATGGGAGGCGCCTGCTGGCGAGACACCCTTATGATTGACAAGTTAGACCCTCCTAGGCAACAAATATTGCACCATGTTTTGAAATTACAATTTATAGTCCAGATGCCCCCAAAGTGAAAAATGTTTTTAATTAAATGATTGCTTGTATGACATATCCCCCCTTTTTAAGCTTGTATGACATATCCCCCCCTTTTAAACTTGTATGACATATATATATATATATATATATATATATATATATATATATATATATATATGAACTTTTAAACGATTTCGTTGTACAAAGACTCTCCTGCAAATAGCAACGGATAAGTTGAGAAAAAAAAAACCGAAAGATTTTGAAACGCAAGTTTATTCGAAGATATCAAGTCCTGCAGTTTAAAACTAAATGCTATTTAGGTAATGAACTGAAATCTAACTCACTTATTAAAAGGCCAATGTGATTTATTATAGGAGGAAAGGACCAAATTAATGTTTGTTTTTAAACATTAAATCCAAATACATAAACTTTCGAAAACTTTTTAACTAAACAAGTTGAGCCTAACGTATGATTCATATTTCTTATATTTTAAAGCAAGAATTTTATAAATAAATTTGTTTTTGTTTCAAGAAAGATGTATACCGTCTCCCAATTCCCTCTACCCTACTTGGAGGATGAATTTCAAAGTATCCTCAAATTATTTTCAGATATTCGTGAGTGTTGTATTTTAAAGAAAGGATTTTACTGATGTCCCTTTTTTCTTTGAGACCGAGTGGGATATATGAAAAGAACATTTCAGTTAACCCCTACATCCAACATTCCCTATCCCCCCTCCGAACATACATACACACATGTTGCAAATTTCTAAAAAGTAGCAAGTTAGTAAGTTAAAAAAATCACATACATGCCAAATTTCGTAGCTTCCGTAGTTTGGCTAGGCTTTTTTCGTATGCCAATATTTTGCCTCGACAAAACTACTGAAGCTAATAATTCGAAATTTGTAGGCCATGTGAGTTTCTTAGCTTCGGTGCTGGATTGGAGAACACTTTTCGAAATTCGTAACGTATGGGGGACAGGGGTCAAAAATGTTCTATTCATATACCCCGCGTGATCTCGAGAAAGGATATTGTTGGGAAATATAAAACTATGAAACTTTCGAACTCTTTCCCTGACCCAGTTTCTCCTGCACGCGTCGATGTCCGCACATGTAGATGTATGGATCTGCATGTGATAATTACCCAAACGAGGGCCCCTTTACTTAACACGTGCTATGGGGCCCCTGGCAACCGTGGGGGCAAGAACGCATGCATGCTGTACTTTCAAGTCACTCTCTTCCATGCGCTGCTGCTAAGCGGTCGACATCCCGACCAGCCAAAATTCAATCTTTGTAAACATGATATTCCTCTTAAAATGTATATTGTATAACCTAGACGGAAAATAAATATATTGTACTCATTCAAGAGCACGAAACTAAAATATATACAATTAATAATGCCGTGTATTCCAGTTTTCGTTCCAGCTAATTTAGCGGGATGACGGAGGAGTTAAACGGACTTACGCCTTTGAAGGAGGTAAGTGATACCTCTTTTACCTCCTCGCTTATTTTAATAGATTATGAGACTGAATAGTCTCAGTGCCTTGAAAGAATATTAAAATTTCTGAGGACATTGTGAAACAAAAAAAATTAATATGGCTTCATTTAAAGAAAGCCAAGTGGTTGAGAAATTAAACCAACATAATTATTCAAACTGGAAATTCAAATTGGAGATGCTGTTGATAAAAGAAGATCTTAATGATCTCTTAACAGATGATCCGCCAACGCCAATAACCGATACATGGCGAAAGAAAGATAACAAGGCTAGAGCCTTAATCAATTTATTCATTGAAGATTCCCAAATAGTACATGTGAAAAATCTCACAACCGCAAAGGCTACATGGGAAGCTCTGAGGACCATACACGAAAGGTGTAACCTCTCTAGCAAGCTGTATCTATTGAGAAAATTATATAGCACAAAACTTGACGAGAGAGGAAATATGCTAGAGCATACGACTAAAATACTCGAACTGGTTGAGAGTTTAAAGGCCATAGGGGAAAAGATCAGTGACTCTCACATATCGGCGTTGTTTTTATGTTCCCTGCCGGAGAGCTATGACACGCTGATAACGGCACTAGAAGCGAGACCTGAAGAGGAATTAAATCCGGAGTTTATTAGAAGCAAGCTAATAGATGAATACAACAGACGTATTGAGAATAGCCGACCGTCTGAAAATTTTACTAAAGCATTTCAAACAAACAAAAAACACAACAACAATTATAGACGAGAAACTAAATATTGTTCACACTGTAAAATGAAAAATCACACAAAATTAGAATGCTGGCACCTTAAGAAATTACAGAACAATAACACAAGATACAAAAATCAAAATTTCACATCCAAACAAGCTAATTCATCACTATGCTTTGAATCAAACGATAGACACAGATTTGAGGAAGAGTCGAACCGAAATTATACAGATAGAGCTAGTGACACCGCATCTAAATTTAAAAATTTAGCACTATTAGCTGGAAGTCCAGGTAAAAAGTGGATAATAGACTCTGGCAGTTCATCACACATTTCAAATAATAAAAATTTATTCACTAGAATAAATGACACCAATATAAGCGATGTTGTAATTGCTAACGGAAAATCGTTGACCTCCTACGGGTCAGGATACATAGAATTCAAGGCAAAAACATCGGGAGGAGAGATTAATAAAATTACACTGCGTAATGTTCTATTTGTACCCGAAATCGAAGCAAATTTACTGTCTGTAAAAAGGGCAACTGAGAACGGTTGTACGGTGGTATTTGACAAAAACAAGTGTGAAATTATACATGGGGATAAAACTTATATTGAAGGTTATGTAAATAATAATTTGTATGAGTGTAATATAAACAATGCCGCATACCACACCGCAAACTTAGTTAACGTATGTGAAAATAAAAATTGTATATATAAATGGCATAAAAGATTGGGTCATAGAAATGTCAATCATATAAAAGAATTAGTGAATAAAGATTTGGCTATAGGGATTGAAATAGATGAATGTAAACATGATAATGTATGTGAAACCTGTATTATGTCGAAACTTTCTGATAGTCCATATCCAAAAATTGCGAGTTTCAGAGCCACAAAGGCGATAGAATTGGTACACACTGACCTCTGTGGACCAATGCAAACCCCAACAATTGGTGGGAAATACTATTTTTTGACCTTCATAGATGACTTTAGCCGGTTTACTGTAATATATCTATTAAAAAATAAACATGAAGTTTTCTCTAAATTTAAGGAGTATGTGGCAATGACCGCAAATAAGTTTGGAAGAAAAGTGCAGGCAATCCGTTCCGATAACGGAGGGGAGTACATAGGGAAAGAATTTGATGAATATATGAAGAGAGAGGGAATAGATCACCAACTGACAGTTCCGTACTCTGCACTTCAGAACGGGGTTGCGGAACGCAAAAATCGCACCTTGATGGAGATGTGTCGGTGTCTCCTTAAGGAGGGTGATTTACCTAACTCCTTTTGGGGGGAAGCCATTAACACTGCGACGTATTTGCAAAATAGGCTCCCTACACAATCCTGTGATTCCACTCCCTATGAGAAATGGACTGGTCGTAAACCAGATCTATCAAATATTAAAACGTTCGGTTGTCGCGCATTTGCATATATTCAAAAATTACATAGAGGAAAACTTGACAACGCCGCTACAGAAGGGATATTCGTAGGTTATGATAATAGGAGTAAGGGATATAGAATTTGTACCAACGGTAAAAATGTAATTATAAGTAGAACAGCCAAATTCCTAGAAGACAGAAATCAGGAAATAATTAAAAATGATGAATCACATAACGGGGAAGGAAAATCAAACAGCGGTAATCCTCAACCTATAAAGCAATTGATCGGTGTTGAATTAGATAGCGCCGGCGACAATGTACAAGATCCAAATAATATTCCTGCTAACTCAAATGGTACACAAAATTATCCTCGCAGATCAGAGAGGAGTAATAAAGGCGTTCCTCCTGATAGATTTGCATATGTAATAAATAATACCAGGATAGTAGAACCTAAAAGTTGGGATGAAATTCAAAAAATGGAAAACCCCGTGGAGAAGGAAAAATGGGTAAACGCAACACTAGACGAAATAAATTCACTTCATGATAACAACACATGGGATTTAGTTGTAGCCCCCCCTGGAACAAAAGTTATTGGATGCAAATGGGCTTTTAAATTAAAATATAATAGTCAAGGCTCAGTAGAAAAATACAAAGCAAGGCTTGTTGCAAAAGGTTTCTCCCAAAAATACGGAGTAGACTATGACGAGACCTTTGCACCTGTTGCGTCTCATACAACGATAAGGAGTTTTTTGGCAATGGCTGTATATAAAAATTTAAGTCTTAGACATATCGATATAAAAACTGCATTTTTACACGGAGAATTAGAGGAAGAAGTGTATATGCATCAGCCCGAAGGGCATGTAATCCCCGGAGAGGAACACAAAGTTTGTAAACTTAAAAAGGCAATATATGGGCTGAAACAAGCTGCTAGAGCTTGGAACTTAAAAATCCACCAATCTCTAACCAAATTCGGCTTTCAACAGAGCTCGGTTGACAAATGCATGTATAAACAAACAGTAAATAACAAAACGACATATGTTATTGTTTATGTAGATGATCTACTAATCGCAGGAGAAGATCAAAACATTGACAAACTCATAAATAAATTAAAGAGCGAATACCCTGTAACTGATTTAGGCGAAGCCAAATACTACTTAGGCATAAACATAAATCGACCAAATAAAAACACAATGACACTTGATCAAACTAACAAAATTCAAGAACTAATAACTAAATTCAGTTTAGAAAACTCAAAACCAACAGAAACACCCATGGAGCCAGGCTACATTAAAACACTAGATGACGAAAATCTCTTGCCAAACAACACTAAATACAGACTGGCTGTAGGTGCACTACTATATATTTCCACCATATCTAGACCAGATATAAGTGCCGCTGTGAACATCTTAAGCCGAAGAAATCAAAATCCCAGAGCGAAAGATTGGGAAGCCGTCAAAAGAACCATCAGATACCTCAAGACAACAATTGACCTTAAACTGACTTTTACAAATTTTGAGGAACCTGTCCTAAAAGTTTACGCAAATGCGGATTGGGCCAACGATCCAGCAGATCGAAAATCCATCTCTGGAAATCTATTTATGCTAGGAAATAATCCTATTTACTGGGTTTCCAAGAAACAGCTGTGCGTGACATTGTCATCAGCTGAGGCGGAATACGTCTCTGCTGCCAGTGCTGCACAAGAAATTGCGTGGCTAATAACTCTACTAAAGGAACTGGACATGCCGCAAGACTATCCAGTGACCGTGTTTGAAGACAACCAGTCGTGCATTAAATTGGCCAAATCAGACAGACATCATCACAAAACAAAACATATAGACCTGAGATACCATCTTCTCAAGCATTTGGTAGAAGACAAGGTGATAACTTTTCAATACGTCCCCACTGACTCAATGACTGCAAACATCCTGACAAAAGCTCTTCCACGAAGGAGCTTTATAGGACATAGAACTGTCATTTTGAACGATTATTGAACGTTTCAAGTTTTAGGCAGGAGTGTTGGGAAATATAAAACTATGAAACTTTCGAACTCTTTCCCTGACCCAGTTTCTCCTGCACGCGTCGATGTCCGCACATGTAGATGTATGGATCTGCATGTGATAATTACCCAAACGAGGGCCCCTTTACTTAACACGTGCTATGGGGCCCCTGGCAACCGTGGGGGCAAGAACGCATGCATGCTGTACTTTCAAGTCACTCTCTTCCATGCGCTGCTGCTAAGCGGTCGACATCCCGACCAGCCAAAATTCAATCTTTGTAAACATGATATTCCTCTTAAAATGTATATTGTATAACCTAGACGGAAAATAAATATATTGTACTCATTCAAGAGCACGAAACTAAAATATATACAATTAATAATGTCGTGTATTCCAGTTTTCGTTCCAGCTAATTTAGCGGGATGACGGAGGAGTTAAACGGACTTACGCCTTTGAAGGAGGTAAGTGATACCTCTTTTACCTCCTCGCTTATTTAATAGATATATCCCTAAAATTCTTTCTGTAAAATACAACACTCACGGATACCTAAAAATCAATTTCAGAACATTTCGAACATAATCTTCCAAGTAGAGTAAGACGTAGATAAAGAGGGCGGAGGTGTACATTGTTCTTGTAAAAAATAGAATATTATATTTAAAATTCTCGCTTTAAAATTTATGAGTCCTATGTTAAGCACAGCTCGTTTTTAATTCAATACTTGTTGAAAACTTTTTTTTTTCAATTTTATGTAAAAAAAGAACATTACTTCCTTGTATATCTGCTAGTTTTTCTCTGTTACAACATTCCCAGGGGTTTTCTGGGAGACTGCATTCTGAATAGCTAAGGAACTAGTTCAATAAACTCGGAGAAATTCTGTAACGCAGTTCAATTGGAAGATAACATGTTCTCCAAAATGTATCTATAGAAACTTTTCTAACCTTTCACCATGTACTACAGCAAAGCTATTCTCATGCCAATAAATCACGCTGCCACTTCAGCTTCTCAGGTTTTCCTTAGCTTAACGCCATGAATAAATAATTACTCCAAGTCTAAAATCCTTTATATTGGATTATTTATTAGAGATAAAATAAATCTTTACAAATTTCCCTCGCAGAGGGAGGTTAATGAATATTCTTAGTCATAAATAAAAACGTGGAAACGGAAAGCTCGCAAAGCAACAAAAGAAAAACGGACTAAACACTAAGTGGAAATGACAAATTAGGCATTTCGGGAAAAATAATATAAGACGCGGTTAGTACGGTGATTTTGAGTATTTCTATGAGGTGTCAGAGTTTGTGCAAAAGGTGAAGAATGAGTTATCTCTGGATTTTACAATTCATGGGTTAAGACAAATAGTTATCGCGTTTTCACCTGGGTGTAATTAAAACGTCAGGGATGAGCTATTGGTTAACACCAAAGTCAAAAATAAATAAATCAATAAATAAAAGATATGTCTACTTACGCGATCTCTGTGATACAGTACGCACAAATATTTTAAGATAGACATTGCTACTATTGTGTCATCAAGAACCCATCTTTCTACATACGAAGTCGTTACACTGTGTAATAAATCACTGTACTCAAAAATATTCTGAATTTTTACTTTCTCAATTTAATTTTAATGTACTATTTCGCACATTTTCACTGGAATATATTTGTTCAATAGTGGAAGGAAATTAACACAAATAATAAAATATGTACATGTGTACGTCTGTGTGTAGGGGTGGATTGGTTAGCGCGATCAAGAAAGTCTTTTGTGATAAATTTTACAAGCTTGCATATTATATAGAAAACGAAATTAATTAATTAATTAATTAAATCCGTTTTGAAAATGAAAAATAGCGCAATATTGCACAAGCACGGGTTTATGTAAGGCATAGATTCCAAAAGTGGGCGGTATCGCCCCCTAGTGGGCGTTGGAGCTTTCCATGTGGGCGGTAGTGAGTCGAGTGGGCGTAGATGAAGTGAAGAGGATCGACCGTGACGTACCTAACTATTAGTGAATATAATACTATAAAACATTTGGAAAATAGCTGTTTTCATGAATAAATATTTAACTGTGGACTGCCTTGTTATTATCGTGTAACTAAGCATTTTATAATTTGCATTAGGTATATGTATATCTATTTTGGTTTAGTTTAAAACATATTGACGGTATCAAGTCCTTGCAAGTTAGTAGGCAAACACTCAATTTGTATAGCCAACATATTTCGACCAGAATATGATCGCTTAAAATAGCTTGTTTGTTCAGACCCCGGATTAAGGATTGAAATGAATTCGTACTCCTTTATTCATTTCTACATTATGATTGTCAAAAGATAAATAAGCAGATAAATCAAGCACATGGGATATGCAACCATATTTTCATATTTCATTTAAAATTAACTACTACGGACCAGAGAGCGTTGGGTTTTTTAACTTCTAAATGTGGCGATGGTCCAAAAAAGGCTGATAACTTCTGATTTAAGGCAATAGCAGTTTGCGCATCTTAACATGGATCGGTAGCAGTGGCGTAGCCAGAAAGTTTTCATGGGGGGGGCGGGGTTACGACTAATGCAACACATATATATGTATACGTGAGTGGGATAAGGGAGTGAAAAATATACAATTTGTAAAAAAATTCCTCATGGGGGGGGTTATGACCCTCCTAACTCCACCCTTGGCTACGCCACTGAACGGTACTATTTAAAGTGTGCATTGTACTACCAAACCATATTTGGGAATGTGATGCTCTTGATTCTTGGTACGTTAAAAGTTTGATTCACCAATGTAACTTTTCTCACCTCCATCAAAATCGGCTTTAAGTCTCATCTTAAGAAATTATTTTTTTAAAGTTGCATTTGTAACGAACTATCTCACATATCTCATTTTAGGTAATTGTACGCATGAGACCGTCGAATTTTTTTTTAAATATAGCCGAATGTTCCAGAAGTCAGTTGGATTTAGTAATTGTAAGAATTATTTCCTGAAACGTTTCCGGCTTCATAATTTTTCCAAAGGAATCAGAATTGGGTGCGTTTAATAGTGATCCTTTTAATGCTGGATTAAAATAAATCATCATAACGTGGTATTCTCGCAAGCATGTGAGGGAACTAGAGAACTATTCTGGCATGACAAACAGTGCTAGGGTATGTTGCATTAATCCCATTTCTTTAAAGATTTTACTATTCATATTGCGCAGTTTTACGTGAAATGCAGATGAAAAAATGCTACAAATAAATGTGTCTCTCCTACACATTAAAATGGCTTTATGCATGTAATAGTAAAAGTTTCGGTAAAAAAGTGATACTAAAAAAATAGCAATTAAGCTATCTTTAATTTCAATTTGTGACTCTCTTTCTTAATTAAAAAGTAAAAATAAAACTGGAGACATTGATTGCCAAAAGTGCAAAATATCTACAAAGACAATTTATAGTATACAGTATAAAATTAGAATTATCCAACTTTAAATTTACACGAAATCAATTTTTGTATACCACTTTCTATACTGCAAAAAAAAAAGTCTGTTAAACTGACGGAAAAACCTGTCAGCCAGGACGCCAGTTTATTTCCGTATATTCGGTAGAAGTCTACCATATTTTTTTTCGTGTACGTAAGATTTCTGTAAAATAAACTGAGAATTTACGGAAGACTTCTGAAAAAAAAAAAAAAAAAGGGGGGAAGAAAGAACGGAAATAAACTTGCTTCCTGGCTGACAGTTTTTTTCTGTAAATTTGACAGACGTTTTTTGCAGTGTATACTTTATCGATTAAAAAAATGCTGATTTTATTTTAAAAAAATAAAATAATTTACTTATTTTGATTCAATTAATATTATTAACGGTAAATTGATGAGGAGTTCTTATATAATCCACATCACTAATGTATACCTCCGTATATCCAATACCAATGTATACTTTTCCCTGCTAATTCGCTCTGAGTGGATCGAATTCATTGTATTATACTGAAGAATTATTTACTCTTTAAACAAAAATGTCATTAGCCCAATCACGTTTTTCCTAACATAATGAAACTAAATAAAAAAAAATTCATTCATTATACATATCTGAAATCGCGTAAAGATCAACCGCTACCAAAAAACAAACCAGAAGAAACAAAGGAAAATAAATAAAAATCCAATTGAACGCATCTGTAACAAATATACAGCCCATCGGCAATATAACTTCATTGGATATCCGGTCATGCCGGGCTCTATCCCTTCTCTGGTAAGCCTCGAATTACACCAGCCCAACCCAAGCAATAAATCTGTCGAAACAAAATACACGCTGAAATTAGAGTTCCCCCCCCCCCCCCGATATAAAGACACATGTGTGGGAGTATTATCCAGTAGGTAATTAACAGCGGATGGATCCAATAAAGAAGAGTCATTCGCATTAGCAGTTTGCGTCCTGTTTTTCTCTGCGCTGAAATTTCTTGTTCGGTCGAACACCAGCGGGGACATGATGGATTGTTTTATGTTTTTATGACACGTGTATATGGGCCCCGTCTTAATTGAATGCGATTAGATACGAAGCTGTAAATCTTCCCGAAATATGTATCACTTTCGCCGCTTGTGAGGTCGGCTCGATTTTAATTAGGTTTTTCTCGCTAAATTATTTCGAAGTCGAATACGTTTCATCGGGATTCTGCTGTTTCTAGATTAGGTTATTCGACCGCTTTTGTAACATTATTCTTCCTGCCCAAATATTCCGAGATAAAAGTTATAACTCACATCAAATATATGTTCTCTAAATAATGTTGCCCTGCAATATTTCTGTAATCGTAAACTCTTAATATCTGTTGCATTTATTAATTCTATACGAAGTAAATGTAGGGTTTAGCAAAATTTGACTTGTGTTGTATTTTTCAAAGTACAATTTTACCATTAATTTACATTTTGCCATTGTTATAACACAGCTGTGTCAATAAGCAAGAAACCGTGTTTACTCGCCTAATAGTCGCATAATAGTCGCACCCCCGTTTTGAAGCATAAAAAATCGTCGAAATATTTTCCCCGGATAAATGTCGCAGTCACATATTCGACTTTCATTTATGTCTACAAAAATATTACTATAAAAAGAAAACTATTTTTTTCTTTGTGTACAATTGAAGAAAGGGTTATTTTAATATACGACAGATAAACTGGAAACATTTGGTAAGTTAGTTATTTTATTGTAATATCAGTAATGTTTTAGCATTAGACTGTTCAATATTACATAGTAGGCTTTCCCCGCACAATAGTTGCACCTAGACTTTCACCATGAAAAACTGGTATGAAAAGTGCGACTATTACGCGAGTAAACACGGTATATGACATTTTTAAACATCATAAAATGAAACATAACTGTTGATTATTATTATTATTATTATTATTATTATTATTATTACATTCTAGATATGAGCATCTGATAACAGTTTTTGAATGTTCTTTGCTATTTTTTCTAAAAATAATACTTGTCTATTATGAATAATATAAAATCAATATCTTACAAATTATAATTAGGTTTTAAAAACTTCCATAGTATAGTTATGTGCATTGTATTGCAGGAAATGATACTGGTATAGATAATTGAAATCTTGCAGTTTCAAACTCTATTTGTCTTTTTGTAAATAGAAATTCAAATGCATGAAAATAATTTTGGGGACAGAGGTTTAAAAAAGTTTTGGTGTAAGGGATCACTATACACACACACATATGTATATATATATATATATATATGTAATGTATAAAAAGGTAATTTGGGTTTTACTAGTTTGGGTATTGTTCAAGCGGGTACTTTCACTGTAAATTTTGCTTTCCTGTCATACTTGCCACGCGCGCTCTGGAGCTATGTTTTATTTATTTTGTTATTTGTCAGACATCAGGCCGTCGATTCTGAGTTCTTTAGATGTACACGTGTCCTCACGCCCTCGTAGCCCCGGATGGCGGTCATGTTGGTAAATGTGTGTGGTTCGATCAGAGATAAGAGAGAGGAGGAGTTGTGTCTTCGCAGACCACGTGGGGTGGTAAGCATAAATACTCCCCCACATCGAAAATCGGGGGACTTCTGCCACTGGAACTGCTTCATGAGTCCACGCTGATTCTTGTACCCGTCTCCCCTCCCCTCTTCTCATTCTAAATTGTAACTTAATTGTAATGTTCAATAAACCATATTACCTGCCTTAACTCTGAAGCCTACTTGAAATATCTGACGTCTCATATATATACATATATATATGTGTGTGTGTGTGTGTGTGTGTGTGTGTGTGTATTTGTGTGTATCATGAAATTACAAACAGGAAATTTTGTGTATCAAAATTAAAATGAAATGTCTTGTTCTGTTAGCCATTTTCAGATCCATCGTGTTTATTTCTCATAATCATTTAAAAATACATTCTTTTAATAACTTAACTCTAAATTCCGTGCCATTAGTAAGACGACAAAACAAAACATTGAGTAAACAAACTAACTATCACATCATGTTTGGCGGGAAAGAAAAAAAAAAACTTTTTTAGAACTTTTCCAGGCGGGTTTGACCACAACTATCAAACAAAGTCAACGCAACCCGTCACATATGCCCTGTACCATCAGAGTATTGTAAAATGCGTCATTTTGTATAGTCTAATGGTATTCTAGCAAACTAGTTCTGAAAAAATAAAAGTCAATGTCGGAATTATGCTGGCCCGTTTTATGCATGCTTTTGTCTGGCTAATAAAATCTGTTTCTCTCGAGCTTCATATGTTTTGGAACTGTTCTGGTGCTCTGGTGTACATGACTGTATAAAATGGAATAAAAGTTTTTGGCTACCACACTACAACTGCTTGTACTCATATTCCGCCCCTTTTTGTAATTTTACCCGGCAGAATGCGCCGGGCCTCTCAAGCGCGAATGATTAAAAAAATTACTCTAAAAAATAAAGCGTCCCGTAATTTTTTTAAGATTTCGTGTAGCTGCATTCGAGGTCACCTACTTGACTACTAGAGACATTTCCAGAATATACGTTTCTCCTTCCTTGTATATAAAACAAGATTTCGGGCCTTTGAGGCCCGGCTCTCAAGTTAGCATTTATCCTAATAGCAGTATCATATGCTAAAAATATGAAACGTAAATTTTATTTTAATGTATTATAATATTTATTAATTCCATTGTTGATAATGATGTTGGATGTTTTATAATAAAAATGGTGGGCGGAAAAAAGCGCACCGGAAAAAAACGCACCCAGAAAAAAGCGCACCGGAAAAAAGCGCCCCGGAAAAAAGCGCACCCGGAAAAAAGCGCACAATATTGAAGGGGTTTATTTTTTTGGATCAGTATGTGTGTGTGTGTGTGGGGGGGGGGGGGGGTAAGGAAGGAGTGGGCATCCGAAAGAGCGCCTTTTGGTGAAGTGAATTTTTTTTAAGTATTTGAATTTTTTTTTTGTATCATTTTTACACTAACATGCTTCATACTCTGAATGCCCCCCCCCCCAATAGGAACACTTGTATTTTCACTTAGCCTTCAGTTAAATACTGGAGGAAGAGGGAGGAGGGAGGTGAGGGCATTCAATTGAGTACTGAGTTGTCAAGGTCACGTTCACGTTTTTCCAAGAAGCACAAAGAAAGAACTGTGTGTTATCAGAAATAGCGCCGGGAGAAGAGGGTAGGCAGTGTGAAGGAATATACTCTCTTTCTTCGTCGCGGGTTGATGAATGACGGATAACACCAAAGACAATGTCTTTGGATAACACATCCGGTCACTAAAACTCGGCGTTTAAAACGGGGGTTGCGATGGGTGAAGGGGTCCTTCTTCCGAAGGAAATATCCGAATACATCTACAGAATGGATGAAATCATTTTTATCAAAATAAATAGGGGAAAATCTATGGTAGTGCTGAAATGATTGGGGGAGGGCACGTATCTCCCTATGCTCCACCCCTCCAATTTCGTACCAAAATCAGTTAAACAATAATTTGTTTAAAAATCTAAAACAAACAGCATGACAATCTCTGTCTGTGGGGGGGGGGGGGGCATGTGTCGCACCTCCAAACTTCGTTTCAAAATATTTTTTTTTTTAACATTTGTTTAACGGGTCATTTTAACTGTTCCATTTAAAATGCGAAAAGGAACTCCAGTCTGTGTCTTGATAAAATATTTTTTAAAAAGTTCACTGTCAAGGTTGCTTAATTTAAACAGGGTTACTTTTTAAGCGCTTGGTTTAAACAATTTTTCTCATTTCCAATCTGCTGTACTGGTTTTAAATTATTTCTAAATATTAGGGTTTCTTTAATTTTTTTTTTTCAATGCAATACAAGATATTTTATGAAAAAAAAATTTTATTTGGTGAACAAAAGTTAATGACATTTTCCCCTTTCTTAATTGAGTTGTTCTCACAGTTTTACATCAAGTTATAATAACTGTTTTAACAGATATTTCTTCTTGCTGTATTTTTTTCATATATGAAGTTCAATATTCGATAACTTATCCATTTAGTTTTCTCTATATCGTCATTCTTGCTTATTTCAGCAATTTCTTTTTAAAGTTTTAGAGTTTACTGAGTTTTGTAAAGTACAGAAAGAGCTTTAGAAGATATAAATTTAACTTATAAAGCTTTAAAAAATATATTTTGACATTTTGCATTATAGTATAAATACTTTTTTTACTAATTTCATAACAATTTGGTAAACGGCTGAAGTGTATAGCTCTAGAGTTCCTGCCTACCGCACGGCTGTTTCTCCAGACGCGTCAGAACCCCTCAAAAAGTCCTCCGCCCAAGGCATACCCCAATTAAGCAGACATGCTTCGTGTAAATCTGCCTTAACCACAAAACAAAAATAACTTTCTTGATAATTTACACAGCAAGTAAAAATTTTAATATTTTTAATATTAAATAAAAATCATAATCACTTTCAATCCCTATTATAGAGGGTCCCTAAAAAACACTGACCTAGGATATACTTCTTTATATATTGACCTTATACATATAGAATTAATTATAAAGTTATTTTATTGTGGTGAATTAAAACTTTCAGGAGATTAAATGTAAACAAATACAAACTTTTAATTTTTAGAAAACCCTCTTACAAAAATTTCCAACTAAAATATGCCTCTGTACATTAATGAGGTGATGTAAAAAGTTTCCGTTTTTCTCATAAAAGGCTTGCATATATATTTAAACAAAGTTGGTGAGGGGGAATAAACTTTGCAATACTAATAATGGTAAAAATATAATTATTAAAACTATTCCAACAAAACTAATTAAAAAGTAATTTTAATTACAGTTATATATAGCCGATATTTTACATTTTAAGAAATGAGTTTTAAATAATTTTTAGCCAGTTTCCTTTAAAAAGGGTTTTTCTTTTAGAATTTAGAAATGAAAATTTGTTTAAAAACATTGCACTTATAATAACATTTGATTTAAAAAGTGTTTTTTAAGGAAGTTTTTTTTAATTGATTTATTAATACCATAATTTAATTCTGAAAAAAAAGAATGTCTAAAATAAAGTAGTAATATTTAAATTAAAAACTTTCAAAATAAAAATATTTATATACATATAAATCATTCATTCTAAGAATTATTATTTAATACCAAAGAGTTAACAAGATAAATTAGCATGAATCAGAATAAACTCTTGCATTTATAAAAAGAAAACCAGTAATAATAAGCCATAGCTGATTACAAATCAGACTGAATGTGATAACATATTACAGAGAACGTGCATGTTAAATATGTGAGAGTTTTAGATTCTATTTTTAGGGTTGCCTGTTGGGTGAGAGATGGTATTTACATTTTTCGAAACTGCTGTAATTTTTTACTGAATCACTAGTTCTGGACTTTGTATTAAGAATACAAACAAATTGAACAACCAGTTTATTGAAAAAACGCTGAAATTAGTATTAATGTTATTATTACTCCTTTGTTTATTTTCTATTTATACTTTAATATGGAACAAGGAGTTTCTGTAGACATGGGCGCCGGCAGAATATTACTCCTTTGTTTATTTTCTATTTATTCTTTAATATGGAACAAGGGGTTTCTGTAGACATGGGCGCCGGCAGAATATTTCCCAGGGGGGGCAAATACTACTCCAGAGGGGGCAAAGACTACTCAAGGGGGGGCAAAGACTACTTCCATGTTGGGCTACCATGTTGGAAAGATATAGGCAGCATAGGCTTGCCCGGCAGCAAAGCTTGCCCTATGCTGCCGGCGCCCATGTCTGTAGTATCTGTAGGGTCTTCTGTAGAATGTAGAGAGTCATACTACATACTTACAAATCAGGCCACTGTTCTTGGAAATGTTGTCTGAATGACAATTTTCAATAGAGATAAATACAAAATACACTAATGTACCTCTGTTTACGCCCTTTTGGACGCCCACTTGTTCCTCACATTTTTTTAAAATTCATGCCCCCCCCCTCTTCTCTTCACAAAATACAAACCCATTCAACATTGTGCGCTTTATTCCGGTGCGTTTTTTTCCGTGCGCTTTTTTCCGTGATTCAATAAAACTATATTTTCCATTCGATGGACCAATTAATAATCATTAAAACAATGCTAGTTACTTTTAAAATTCCAGTTGTAAGCCTAGCAATTATATTTTTTGGTGCTTTAGTGTAAATTTACTAACCATTCAGTTAAACGAAAAACCAAATAGTTTTAAAAATACTGTCAAAAACTTCACCGGGTCTGGGTGTTACTGGAGGTAGCGCGCTACTGGGAGTAGCGCGCGTTTCGGCGGGATAAAGATATTTTTTACATGAACGAAACGAAAAACAAAGCATATATATATATATATGGGGGGCTGCAGGAGGGCGAAGGTGGTTAAACCCACGATCCCATATCCGCTGCTGACAACAATCAACCATAAAACCTTTCGTCAACAATCCATCGTCAATGAGAGACAACAGATTGGTTAAAAATAATTTAATAAAAGTTTATTACTTGTAGGACGATGAGAATTTTTTAGCCCTGTACAAGGTCGAATTTTGTCCCGCAGTGGTCTGGGCGCTAAAGTCCGTTCCCATAAGAACACGGCAAGTGGATCAGCATCCGGTCTGGCCGGTGCTTGGGAGGGTCATCGCCCTCTCGACTCGTCCACTGTGGAACCGTGTACGCTAATGGGAGCTGGTGCACGTAAAATCCGTCGTGGTTCCAAAGTCCTCCAAGTTGTTAAACGATACCTCTGGGGGTGCCGATTTCAGGTGGTGGTTGGTCCCTTATCTGGAATCGGCTCAAAATTAGAGACCAACAAGTAGAAGTCCAACCCCCTCGGGGGCACTGGCACCCCTCTTTCCATGGTCTATCCATGGACACGACAACAGCAACAAGGTCGAATTTTGCGACCCTTATATTTTGAATTCTTTTCCCAGGAGATTAATCGAGGATGTTAATTCTGGAAAAATTTCCTTTATTTGCATAAAATAAAAGCATAATTTTGTACAATATTCTTGAATAATTGATACAACATTAAAATGCTTGTGATATGATGATATATAAAAGAAAAACCAACAGAACATGATGTTCCAAACACAAGAAACATATACAAATAACTTTGAAAAAGCCATTTCAATTAGTACATCCAATTCTCCTGTATTATTATATGCGCGAATCGAATTCGAGGGGTGTAAATCCCAAAAATCTAAAATTGGTTTATAGCATTTTTCAATCAGACATGTGTGGTAGAAATTCTTATTCAATAACTTCAATGCTCAAATATTTTTAGCGCATTTTTTTTTCTCTCTTCTTTACAAATTTCCACTAAAAACTGGGTTTCCTCGACCTACGAAAAATATTTCTGAGAGCTTCTTTTCACCATTTCGTCTTCAGGGAAACGTCTTTACTCAGGTTAAAATTTCTTAAATTTTTATCTATAGACTTATTCCAGTTCATTTGAGGTCGACCCTTCCCTGATCTTCCATTCATATTCTTAACAATGGTTACTTTTGTAAGACACTCATGTCCCATTCTGCAAGCATGTCCCCACCATTTAAGTTTATTTTGCTCAGTCGTCTGTACCACAAACTGACGGACTTCCACGATTTCTCGTATTCAACAACTTTTAATTTAGTCTTGGTATTCTGGCCGATCTTCGTCAAAATTCCACTTCAGTAAAGAGTAAGTCTTTTTTTGTGGGAAAGATGTGACGTCCAAGTCCCCGAACCATACTACATAATGTTCTGAAGTAACCCCCAAAACACTATTTTTTAATGTATCCGGAGCTGTGAGTTTTAAAATTTGCTCTCAAGTCTTTTGACTCTAGCCAATTTAAAATCAGCCATACGTTTTTGCTACTTTATCAAATACTGATACTTTCAAGAAGCAATCCAAAAGCATAACTAAAGAAAAGACTTTCATTTCACTGACAGTTTAAAGACATATTTCAAATAAAACTCAGGATGGTAGAGTAAATCTTTATTAATAATAAGTAGATAAACTCTAAACAGAAGATTCATATGAACGTTTACTTCCATATGGATAAAAAAAAATCTGTTGCAGCATTTAATATCCCGAAACAAAGCATATAACACACCATCTCTCTACCTATTAATAACATACTATTTAATGTATAAATTCAGTTTTAAAGGCATCATTCGCGCCATCATCAAAGTTTCAGGCAGCAAAAGCCCATATATCACAATCTAATTACCATGAATTGCTTATTAAGCGTAGATAATAACTGGCCATTTCGTGTAATACCTTGTTTCATACGATCACTTATCCTTCCTTGCATGTTGTATTTGGGACTGTGCCAAAATAAACTTCCGAGTTAACAAGCTCCGCTGGATTTTTGGTGTTACAAATGCATAAAAAATAAACACTCAAGACAATGTTGTAAAGAAAGAAAAATAAACGACGAAATAAAAATGAACGTTACAGGACCAGCAGCCGAAAATTAATGTGAAAATAAGTTGTGATTTATATCCGTGTTATTCTTTAGTATTGACCTTGCAACCCCCGACCCACCAGACTTATAAAAAAATCTTCCACATTCTGGTTTACGTAGACAGTTTGAATATAAAACATGATCAATAGTTGTACATTTTGTTTTACGATTAAAGGTTTCTTTTTCCCACCACCCTTTCTTTTTTCAAAAGATCAGGAAAAGGCGAGTAAATGTCTTAAAAATATGTTTACGTTCGCATTATATATTGGTACGACAAACTTTTAGCTGCTCTTTAATATTTTTTAAACACCAAATACTTTATCATAAATAAATAATTATGTTGAGCTTCAACCCCTCCCGCCGTCTCACCCGAGACATACTCTTCGGCTAAGTTACTAAGTTACTGCCATTTACAATTAGAATTCTCAGCTAGGACGCACCCAGGGGGGAGGTCTTGGGCCTCCCCCCCCCCCTCGAAATTTTAGTTTTCATTAACAAAGTAATAATGAGGAAGTCCTTTTATTAAAAAATTCTACCTTTTCACCGTTTGGACACCCTCCGAAATTTTTTTCTGGGTACGTGCCTGATTCTCAGGTATTTATTTCATGATAATCGAGTTCAGTAAATACTTGGATTCAGTGCAACGAAAGCAAAAATACTTGTTATTTCTCAATGAAAATTAATTCTTTGTTAATATAAAATAAATTTAAAAAACGGAAGAAAATCTGAACACTTTCAGATATTAAATACGTACCAAAGTGCTATATATTAAAAGCGTATCATGGTTTATGCGTCGTCCCTATTTTTCTTCCTTATTTTACAATTGTTGCCAAGTATATTACAACTATACTTCACCGTCTTAAATATTGTTTCGAATGTTCATCAGAATTCATGAGTGTGCGTGTTTCTCTTTCTGGGTTGATTCCTACTTTAACGCCCCGACTCTCGCCAAGGTGGCAATCATTAAACATATGGAGCTACTACGACGATTTTTTATATTTATGTGGCAATCGTAATTTAGAATTAAAATGGCGATTTAGCACAACAGTAAGTAAAGCATTCCGTTACATTTTTATTTATTTTGGGTTGTCAATAAATGTAGTTTTAATAATTAAGTGTCTTCAAACTCCTTAACAGGTGCATTTATCGCTAATTTGTTCACTTTAGTTTTCATATAGTTCTTTTGGGAGCGTTGAAACTTGTCCATATGTCCTAGAGACCTATGACTGCAAAACTCGCCAAAGTGCGGGATTTTTTAGGTTTCCGAGAGCGGTGGCGTAAAAATAGGAATCAACTCTCACTTGTACCGTAAAACATACCTTTGGAATTAAAATCTATCTTAAAATCAACTACTGAAACTGTTTTACAATCTTCTGAAGGCATATTCCAACTATATCCCGTAGACATTTTAAATGCTGTTTGGAATGGGCATCATAATCCATGAGTGTACCGTGTTGTCCTTCCTTGTTCCATAAAACACTTCTTCGGAATAGAAATCTACATTGAAATCGCCTACCAAAACTGTTTAACAATTTTCGCCAGGCATTGTCAAACCATACTTCACCTTTATAAATACCATTTGGAAAGTGTATCATAATTTATGAGTGTACCATATTTGTCTTCACTGTTCTATAAAGCACTTCTTCGGAATTAAAATCTATATTAAAATCGCCTACTAAAACTATTTTACAATATTCGCCAGGCGTTTTCTAACTATACTCGAAATATATTTATAATAAATTGTCGCGTTTTGGCGCCAAATTTAGCGATCAATTATCAAAAATTGCAAACCTTGTGTTACTTTCAACAGTTTATTAATCCCCCCCCCCCTTCCACATTATCTGGCAAACACATTTCAAAAGTGACTCGACGCGAAAATTGTACCAAAATCGTGTCTACACAAAAAGCAAGGTTGAAATTAATAGCACTCTGGCGCTAATAATGTATACATACATATATGCACACATGTAACTTTTTTCTATTTTTTGTCTTTAATTCGCCAAGGGAAAAAAAGAAAAAAAGGACTTATTTCTTTAAATTATGCCTTTTATTGATTTGTCTTTTTCCTGAAATAGAAAAATTCAAGTGAATCGCATACTTCGAGTTAATTCAAAATGAAAAAAAAAAGTATAATTTTATTTATTAAGTCTAAAATAAATTAAAATAAAAATACAGCTGATATTAATCTGAAAACAGTAAAGTATGTGCCACCCCGAAGAACAGTTCATGTCAAACATGACCCTCTCGATCTAATCAAATAAAAATATAACAGCATTTTTTGCAACAAAATCGGAGCTGCGATTTTACTCGTATTTTTAAGCTTCAATTGAGGTGTCCTGACGACTTGGGTTCATTGAGCGCCATTTTCAAGATAAAAAGTGTATGCTATACAAGTAGCGTCATATAAGAATATTAGTGTAAGTAATTTAAACACTTTTATCTCTATATTTTATCAAAACATTTTTCAATAAATTTCGCCAGTTTTTCGTGCAATTCAACAAGAGGCAAACTATTTATATGTAGGAGAGTCTTGTCCAGTTTATTTTTCAAAATGGGTATGTCAGTGGAACATTTACGCAAAACACAAATCCTTATTGATAAGAATATTATGGATAATACAATTTCATTTTGAAAATGATTTTAAAACATACAATGTAAGATTAAAAATTTCGATGTGTATATTTTTTTAACATTAATATGAATATTTATTTATGTTGCAGATATTTAAAACCTGTAAAACAATTTTAATCTAAATGGAAGCAATTTAAATATCATTTTCATTTACTCTAATCCACAATTTTCTCGGAAATACCTCTAGGTTTGGATAATACCTTTACTGTATTCCATTTATTCATTCTTCTGGACATTTTCTATACCGTTTATTTATAAAGAGCATGCTACTGAAGCTCTTGTTGATGAAACTTGTTCAAAAACTGCTGTGTACATCTAAAAATTAATTATTTTTAACTATACATCAGATACAATTTTTAAGTATTAAGTACTTAAAATTTTCTTCACAGATCGTGTTTACTAGTGTAATAGTCGCACATTATTTTTGCCAATTCAATATTTCATGGTGAAATCTAGGGGCGACTATTATGCGGGGAAAATCTACTAAATAATATTGTAACTCTAAAGCTCTGCTTCAAAACGGCAGTGTGGCTGTTATAACGGCAGGGCGACTATTACGCGAGTAAACGCGCTAACACAAAGTTATTTTTTCTCCCGCACCGTTATCAATCTCTAAAATGTTTGTTTCTAATTTTAGGTTTAAATAGTGGATTTTAATTGTTTACTTACAGAAGTTTTGGAAAGAGAAAACAATGCAAAATGTTAAATAATTTAAAATGTTGTAACTTATCGTTCTCGACACGTGTTTCGGACGAAACAATTTCGTCCCTCATCAGCAGTAGCCCATGCACTGAGTGATGAGACTAAAAAAAGGGAAAAGTAAATAGAAATAACTTTTTTGCTTACTTAAAGAAATCAGTTTTCTGTTTATTTTTTTTTATTCCAAGTATGTTTGTGGACTACTGCTGATGAAGGGCGAAATTATTTCGTACGAAACAGGTGTCGATAAGTACCTTTTAGATGTGTTATTTTAAAAAGTTGTAATTATTTCATGTTTCAATTACCAGTTTCTTTTGAGTGTGTTTTTCGTTAATGCAAAAAAGATTATTTTCTGACGATGTATATGAAAGTTTTACATTTAATATTTTTTATTCTTATTTAAAAAAGCCGTCGGAATTATATAAAAAAAACAACCCTTTAACGTGCAGTGTTCCCACTCTGCGTCCTCTGAACACCAAACTGACGTTTTGACTGTTGCCAGTCACGAAGAATAGGTTGGATTTCTATAAAAAAAATACTTGCGGGTGACATAGCTCCACGAGAATCATTCACATTTTATCACGTCATTTCCCGTAAAAAATTGTCACGATTATTTTTAACAGCACTGACATCTGCTGAAAAATGGAAGAATGCAAATTCATCTGGATAGATTGCCCAATGCTGGAATGCCTTGGAAAAGGGTTGCGCGTCAAAGGGTTAATAAATTAATAAAAAGTTGGGTAAATAAATGTTTATTTAAACATTTTAGTATTTACTAAAATCCTGCATATTTTCATTCATACATTTGGAGACGCTCCCTATTGGCAAAATAATTTAGGCGTCACCAACCCCCGCCAGTCGATTTCAGCTTACAAGTTGTCTCTTCTCAATGCATGACTTGCCGGCCTGCAGTAATTGAACGCTTCACCCCTCACGTCCATTTTTCCGGTTCAATTTGCACCGAGTCTTATGGCCGGACATTTCAAGGAAACTGGACACGGCTGGCCAGCAGGGAGTACTAGCAGCAAATAAATTTTTCCCAGAACAACCGCGGTTTTATATAGCTCAGTTGCAGACGTTATTCAGGGGAGCCCAGCTCGGTGTGTCATAACTCTGGCCAAGCATATTATTGAATCGTCAAAATATGCTCTTTAGAGCCGTGTAAATGACTTTTTTTGCCCTTATAAATGGGATGAGGGTGCATAAAGACTTTTGTAAAATGTGGTTAATAGCAGCAATATGTGTACATATTGCTGCGACTGATGGCGACTTTATTTACAGAATAAAGCTTAAAGTTATCTTAATGTGTTCAAATACGTCATTATTAAGGTCATAAGTATATAAGTATGCAATATCCGAGTACAGTAACTTTCAGCATCTGATAAAACTTTGTGTTAAAAATGTATTTACAAATAGCAAAAACTCCGATAACAGTTTTTAAAGAGATTAGGGGTTTTTACTTTTTTTTAAATGTACTTTGAAATGCTTGAAAGATTCTTTTATCTCTATCTACAGGCAACAAAGATCAAATCCAGTCCCGGACAGGCTAGGTTGGCTATAAATTGCCTAGGGCCCTAGGTTTAAGGGGGCCCCAGCGTGGCCTCTCAAAAATGGATGTCCTACTTTCTAGTTAAAGTAATTTGATATATATCAGAGTAATATGCTAATTTTTTATAATTTATTTCCATGTAATCTTATGCTTTTACACAGTGGCCTAGCAGAGGACCCCAAAGACGCTGCGTCGTGAGGGGTCCCCTAAAGAAACAGGGGCCTCAATAGCTTTTAAATACTAAAATAAGGTTTTTTAGGCACGTAAGCCTAATTTTCAAATATTACATATCTTAACATTCTATTCCCTCTAAATTCCCCAGTAAGGGGACCCTTTTCACTCTCTAGCCGGGCCCCCCAAAAGAGCCTGTCCGGTCCTGATGAAATCTGTACACTGGAAGCTGGGCACGATAGTAATGCAGCTAACAAAATAGAATCCAGAATCTGAATTTTTCGTTAGATAAGAGACATGTGAGTTTTTAGTATTTGTATTATGAATCGCAATCAAATATTTCTATGTTCTATGGTCATTCAAAAAATTTAGGAAATGGCTTATTTTAAACTTAATCAGTTTCAATGATGATGTGAAAAATCCAAAACAATTTCACGATCGAGACGATAAGAAGCATGACGAAGTTATCAGATATTATATTTCATTCTTTTTCAGTATGCATAAAAAGGCGTTTTCACTGATATTTTACTTGCTTTCGTTAAGAAGCTGTCAAACTCTTGCAGCTTCCCTGTAGAGCGAAAAAAAATTGTTTAGGGTTCCACATTAAAAGTTCAGAACTTGGTATTTTCTCGATTTTTTATCGCGGTATTGCGATATTAATCGATATATTATCGTGCAAGCGTACGGTAAGCTTGCCACCCGACCGGCTGCTTACTTCCTATACAGTAGACACCGGTTATAACGTACTCTCACGAGGCCTAAAAAAGTACTAGTACGTTATAGCCGAAGTACGTTATAAGCAGTACCGCCAGTAAGATTCAATAATACACAGAAAAAAAGAAAGTGGGCTCGTTTTAAACAGGTCTGATTTTTTAAAATTTAAATTAAACAGAGAAAATTCTTTATTACTTACAATTTTTATTGAGATAAGTAATTTGCAATTTTCTTTCGCTTTAAATGGGCAGATGCTACTTTAAAAAACCGTTTCTGATATCCATAATAGACTTTCGTAGAGTCTCTGCATCATCAATGCGACATTCAAAAAATCGTGATAGTGTTTTTGCAGCATTTAATGCGTCGCGTATGCTTGGTATAGGCTGACTCCTCTGTTTCTTCTTCACTGTCATCAGAATCATTATAGATAGGCTTTTCAGGAGGCATTTACATTGATGAATGACAAATAAAAAACATGGTCGTGTTCTTAGCCGTACCTAGCTGGGGAAAAAGATAAAAGATCGTTCCCTTCATTCATACACAATTCATCTCGCTGGCCAGAGAATCTGAAAACTGACAATGAGTGTTTTTGAAGGTACTGAAATTTCCGAGAAATCGAAAATAAAATTCTTAAGAAAAGCAAAATTTTATATAAAAAGTACGTTATAGCCGAAGTACGTACTTTTGTTAAGTGCGTTTTACCGAAGTAAAATAAAATTATAAAAAAAAGGACTTCAATCGGGACCTAGCTTCTAGGCACGTTATAACCGTATGTTATAACCGATAGTACGTTATAACCGATAGTACGTTATCCCAGGTCCGTTATACCGGTGCGCACTGTACAATATTTATATTTATACGAATATATATTTTTTTCGCAGCGTAAGCAACTTGGTGCTCATCTAAAGAAAACTCAAACAATCCCACAGTACATATTGCATTTCTTCACAAATTCTAGCATGCATTTTCTTGAAATATAAAAGTATTACGATTCTTCATGTTTAGAAACATTTTCGTAAGGATACATTAATATATACTTATGAAACATGCCTTACATTCCTCTAAAAGCATCTTTCTATCTCGTTCCGTTTTCGTAAAACAAAGAGTCTAAACACTTTGCTAAATATTCAGCATGCAAACTGAAAATTTTTAATTTCTCTTCACATCCCTTTGTCTGCTATGATACAAAGCTCACATTTCCAACTTTTCATTTCGCTTTTATTTCAACAAAAGCTTAAGACTCATTCTATTTTCAGAACATATGCCGTAACAGATCTTCCTCCATTACTTTCTTTTCCTGCAACCTGGCTTACTATTATCATTTCAGTACGACTCAAACAACAAATGCGTGTGCCTCGCCGTCATAAATATACAATATAGTTTTCTATTGTCTACCGCAAATTTTATGCATGAGTCCGTCAGTTTATCGCATCATGTAGCAATCTGAAATGGGCCTCGTGGCGTATTTTATTTATATTGCGCCGGGAATATTTACTGTCACCACTTAAGTTATGCATGCGAATGGGAATATCCAAGAATCTGAAAGGATGAATGTTTTATTTTATTTTTATTTGATTATTTGAAAATTTCTGGAACGGTATTGGATTGATTAGGTCTGATTGCATCAATTATCAGCAATTAGAAAATACTCTGTGTACAGTATACATAAATGTAAGTGTGTGGAATGTTGTCACTTTAAACTCTCGATTATCCGGGAAATCGGGTGGCACAGTAATTGCAGATAAATAAATAACTCAAAGTGACAAAAAAATGACATAAATTAACACAAAAATGCATTCGAACATGTTTTGTAACAGCAAGAAAATACTGCGACCATCTTTTATCTCCGCACAAAGTTTTTCTCTGGACCCACATTAGTGTTGTTATACTCATACTTTATTTGAAAATTTCTGGATCGGTATTGGATTGATTAGGAGGTCTGATTGCATCAATTATCAACAATGAGAAAATACTTTGTGTACGGTATACATAAAAGTAAGTGAGTGGAATGTTGTCACTGTAAACTCTCGATTA
>JAWZYV010014927.1:0-67414 GCA_038373885.1 Cheiracanthium punctorium | reverse complement strand
AGCTGGTTTAACCATGATTGCATTTGTGTATTTTGACTGTACTGGGAATTCATTTTATAACTAGAGACTATAGTGAAATTATATTCTATTTATTAAAAAAATACTTTTTTATAGTGTATTAAGATATATGTAATGTATTTGCCTTGATTTAAAATTTATTTTCTCGGGCTTATAATCATAGATTACAGATCTGATAATAAAAATATGAAGAAAACGAATAATTAAATATATTAATCAAAAATATCAAATTTTCATAAGACACCCTTTTTCTAGCTTAAAATAATAATCTTAATCGAGTACAGATATATTAATTAAAAAAGGACTGATTTTGTAAAAACGCTCATTCTAGAGCTTAAATAATAATCATAATTGAGTGCAGTTATATTAACCAAAAACGGACGGACACTTCTCTTTTTTGATTATTATTTAGCCTGAATGGAGCTGTTGTATAATGCTCAAAAATTGAGAATTTTTCGCTCCATTGATTTTTGTCAATTAATGGAGCAAATTTTACTCAATCCGGAGAATGGCTGTTTGAAGTCAATAATTGAGTAAAAATATACTCCGTTTGATTATTATTTTACTCAATATTTTTAAGCGTGCAGAGTGGGAACACTGCGCGTTAAAGGGTTAAGTACTCGTGTAGTACTTGCCGGATGTGACCCGCCACGGCTTTTGATCCGGACCGCGCAAAACATTTCAATACCTATAGAAAACCCATTCAAAATCCATCATAAACCCCATTTATACGGCTGGCGACTTCGCTAACAGTTTAAAGTTTGGCCTGCAACTTCACAAATGTTGCCACGCCTGGTTAAAAGTAACCCAGCATTTTCCTAAGCTAGTTCCACTTAAATATATTTGAAAATTAAAACTGAAGATTGATTGCACCAATCAGAAATCGACTAAATATTATTTGACACGTTCAGGTGAACCCGAAATATAGAGATCGAGCTCTAGCGTTAAATGAAAATCGGCAGAGAGCCATTGCACTAATACCTTATGGGGCCTTTACAGTTGTAAAGTAAAATAGTTCCAGTAAGAACAACGATACGTTGAGAGCAGAGCCAAAATGAGGATATACTAAGATCACATAGCACCAGACAATTCCCCAAGAGAAATTAAATGGTCTTGCTTACAGTAAAAAAAAATTGTTGCGAAATGACCAAGAAAAAATGACAAATGATAAAATTTGTTAAAACACTCATAAGCAGAAATAAGAACTAATTATTAGTGTTCACACAAATTTATCAATTTGCCTTTCGTTCTTAACTACTTTCGTTCCGACTAGTGAGATTTGTCTGTTAGGAGCAATCAGAATTATTTGCTTCGACATTGAAATCTCGTTGGTTAAGATACAGCATGTGAATTTTACAGTTTTACAGTTGGATTTTTAAGTTTTTAAACAGTCGGCAAAATATTACAGGTAAATTTTTACTTTCACTGTTTTTAATGTATATACGTTGTCCACCGGTAACTTTTTCAAGTAATTTTAGATTAGGCGACTTTTTGAACCAAAAAACATCATTTTCATATTATTTTCAAGTTTTGGTTACTTGTACCTTACTCCAGGCCAGGGTTTAAGCTGGGTCAGAAAATGCTATAGCAAAAGTGCTAAAATGTAGAAAAAAGCTGTAGCAAAATGCTAAAGAAAATTAGCTGCTTATAAATTAATGTAACACTAATTAATATTAAATTTTCTTCTACTTACACTGTACTATTTATAAATTCAATTTACATAAATAAGAAATTAAGGGGTTAGGAAAATATTTCTATTGGAAATCTGAAAATTACTTTTTCAGATTTCCAATAGAAATAGTGAAGCGATATAGAAAGAAGAACTTGAATTCAGTAAAAATAATCCTCCCTTTGTTTATCGCATGCGTTTCGCCTGGCAGTCCTTTTCTCCCCCTAATTCCTGGCATGTCCTCCTTGTACTCATTCTTATTTGCCAAAATTTCCCATTCCCATGGGCGCCGGCAGAATATTTCCCAAGGGGGGGGGGGCAAAGACTACTTTGACGTATGGTTACCATGTTAGAAAGAGCAAAAAAGGAAGGGAAAACACTGCATACAAAAATCCAGGAGGGCATTGCCCCCCCTTGCCCTATGCTGCCGGCGCCCATGCCCATTCCCCCTGATAAGGATCAATGCAGTTAAAATTAAGGACCGTTTTATGTACTATCCTGTATCAGAAATTTCATCAATTGAAACTAACTTTTACGAGCGTTGTGTAACTGCCCCTTCACAAAATTTCAAACAATGCAATTACACCTTTCTCATAAATACAACCAGATAAAATGTGTTTTTACAAATAATTATTTTTTTCATAATCGGAATGTTTTTCAGATGTAACTTGTTTCTTTATTTCATCTATTTTCTTTCGTCCGCGTGACCTGAGAGCCACTGTGATGTTTGTTTTCAGCATCATAAAAGGGCCATCTGGCATATTTCACTTTCATTGAGAGAAAGGAGAGAGCTCAAAATGATTTCAATGTCGATCGTTAAAAGTGTGTGTTATGCAGTTGTGTATTACTAAGCAATCATGCAGTTCTAAACTCTGCAACAGACTCTGCTCTCACGATGGCAACTCCCATTGTTTATAATTGGCTGTTTTACACTGTTATTCGTTTTTGTTCCAAATGATTGCTTAGTGTAATCATTATCTGGCCTTCACACTTCAGTTTATTTACAATATTACAGATGTTCACTAAGCATTAGTGAATTACGGATTCATTTACAGATGCAGAACGATTTATTGCAAATTAGAAAGTTTGCGCGCGATTTCGAGTTATGCATTTGTTTGAATTTATGTCACAGCCTTTATGAATTGAAGATTTAGAAATAATCTTTAATCATTAACGTCAAAACAGTTCTGAATGTTTTTCACATGGTACAGAAAAGTGCCTTTTTGGAAAATAAAACGCATTTTTTAAAATTTTAAATCCCTCCCGCTGCTCTTTTTACACATGTCTCTCTCTCTTTCTCATTGGTCTTCATTCATGACGGAAGTAGTAATTTTCCAAGAATGACAGCTGTCATCAGCTTTATGCTTGTTTAATTTTTTGGTATTGTTGCGGAATTACTCTGCTACTCCTGGGGTTCGTCGTTCTAAAGTCCTGTTGGTGTAAAAAGTTCAAGTAAAAAGTCACTTGTCAGGATGGAACACGAACTTTATTGCTTCTAGAACTTCGTAGAACAATCAGCTGTACACAATACACAAGCACAATCTAGCAGTAACGTGCTTTTAACAGTTCGCTTAGATCAGAAGCTCTCACAAATGCTGTATTTCTCACACAAAATAAGTCACTTTTACAGGCAAAAATTCCGTGAAAATATACGAGAAATAACAATAACAGTCTCTCAAGACTCAGCGATGAAGAATTTACACACAGCACTTTAAAAACAGCTTCACAAAGCAAGCTAAAACACAGCTTCTATAGCACTATCAGTTCGCACAAAACAAGCGTACTCAGAGCTCTTTACACATTGAATGTTCAACTCGCACTGACTCTTCGGGGCGATGCACGCTTCTATAAATAGCCGACGCAGGAGGTACAAGAGGTTTCCAGAAAAGTCAATTTCTCGAGGGTTCTACATAAAGCGTGAATTTTGATTACGTCATAGAAGAGAAATGTTAGGTTATTATGCGTTTTTAATGCAGGAAAAACAACTTCCAGGCCCCATTGGGAAAATCGCGCCAAATGACCAAAAAGTCGCCAAGCTTGGCGACTTTTGGCGAAATATCGCCAAATTTGGCGCCAAAAAATAAGTCCTCAAAAGTGCAGAGATCTAAGCTCTAGGACTAATATTTCTCGAGTTTTCTAGAAATCCCATATATTTGAATGGGAAACCGAAACCTCCGTATCTCCGGTTCTAATTGGCCGATTTTGATGCAACACAAAGCAAAATTTATCTATTTGAAGCGTAAAATACGAATTTTAAACCATTTTAAGCCCCAGAGCAGCGGGTTGCCCCGAAAATTCGTAACAGTATTAAAACAACATATAAAAAGAATTAATAACAAATGCTATCCATTTGTCCAATTTTTGTTCCCTGGAAGGGAGCATTGCAGATGGAGAAAACTTAGTAAAAATAAGAACAAAGAATTGAAGATGTCTGCTGTCGTAGCAATGACTGCAATCGTCGGAATTATAACATCCCATTTGCAAATTTTAAGAACAGATTATCACGAGAAAGGGGTAAGCCCACCTTCAAGGTGATTTATTGGGTGTTTCCAACAGGTGCTCTTAAGAATTTTGAGAAGGGAAAAAAAAAGAAAAGAAAAGATCACTAAAGTGCGTAAAGGCTATTCTGGGAATCAGAAAATTCTGTTTTCAGAGAACACGGAAGTTAAAAATGGCTGTCGCATTTTCGCGACGGACAATATATTTTTTTTCGCATTTTCGCGTAATATGTCGCATTTTGCGAAAAATGCGACTACAGCTTGATCCCTGCTCCAGGCGACTAATTTGAAAATCTAGTGTTGGTTTTTGTCAACTCCCTTTCTTTTAAAAGTTGCTATTGAGCTTCAGCAAACATTCTAATCTGATTTTTAATCGTGCTATAAAAATAAATGTATTATATGTTCTGTTATATATATATGAAGTTTTTAAATTTATTATTTTATTCAATCCTTCTTAAATGAAGCTAAATTAAGCATGTTTATTTCTTAACTACAAAATCATTCAAAAATGTTACTATTTTGGGAACTAAAATTGAGAAAATGGCTACTAAACTGGTGACTCTTTTTAAGTCGGTGAGGTTACTAATGATACTTATTTTAGTGTATAAAAGTACTTTCCTCCATAAAATTTGAATCATGTAGTATACAGCAGGTATAGATACAGAAAATTTCTTTTCAGAATAGCTAACATTTAAAAAATAATTTGATCTAAACAAAATGTACAATAAAGCAAAATGTTACCCTAAAGTTACATGCAGTATGCCAGCAGAGTGCCGTTGCCTTCCCGGGCGACCACTTTTGGTAGGATTCAGTTACTTTTCAGTGCCGGGCCGGTGCTGGACGTAAAGGCAGAAAGGCACTAGCAAGGTACTCCGCCAGCAGGTGTGTGTTTGCTGGGAACTTGTTAGATTTCTATCTTGTTAACAATTTTTGAATTATAATTAGAGGTACTGAATTTTCGCTAATAAAAGACAGAAATTTCGCAGAAAAAAAATATGAAGTTTTGCTAAAATTCGCTTAAACTACTTATAAACATGTAATGTGCTAATACTTGCAGCTCCAGATGGACAAAATAATTGAACAAAGTGGAAATAAACTCCATTTGTTGCATTTCATTTCATGTGCAAAAAAAGTTCATACAAAGTTTTTTCAGATGTGATTTTATCATTGTGTTTTAAATTCCCTGACTGCTGTTCAAGAGTTATTTTCAACATTTCTAATTTGTTCCACAAATGGGAAGCAAATGGGTAACTTGAATCTTTAAAAACTGCTTAATTTCATTGATTTCGGACAGAGCTCATATATAATGCTTATTTGAATGAGTTAACGTTTGAAAGATTCGCAAATAATTTCCTTTCTTTTTTAAACAACATTTTGCAGCTAATCACAAAAGTAAGAAATTTTCGCATAATGTCGCGTCAATTATGCGCTTCGTAAAAACGAAAAAGCCGAAATGTTGAAGAAATTCGAGAAGCCGAAATGCATTATGATTTATAATAACCAATATATTTTTTATGCTACTTTTTACATTGTTAATTATTTTTTTCTTTAACATAACGATATCTTCTCTTTGAAGTACTTAATTTAATATGTTGACATTAAAAACTGTCGCTTAAATATTGATATGAGGGGCGTGCTGGGTTAATCTTGAAAAAGATTAGATTTTTCAAACTTGCAATACTTATTGCCAGTAGTGTCATTAGCAATTACTGGTTAATGCTTATTGTTGCTCTTAAAGTGTCAATTACTGGTGCACTTACCATATATATTAAAAGAAACCAGACAGCATTTTTGGGTCTAATAAGGAAACCCTTTGTTTGTGCTGGTGGCAACAAACAGGCAACGAAATAAGAGGGTGAGAAAAATTTATTTAAAATTTTTCCCCAGTAGGCACTGGCAATGGGTTTTCTTATCTATATATCACTTCAGATTTTTTCACAGGAATTGAATCCAGATTATCGATGGTTCGAATTTTTGACGTCGGCATTATCGCCACTTTTCTGTAATAAAAAATACACTTGCCAAAATAATTTATCTAATGGATGTACCGAGAAACTCTATGTAATAAAAATATTAAATTTGCAAAACAATGCGAAAGCTATTTAATTTGAAAACATTTTACACGCTGTGTTTTTGTGTATAACTGTTTTTAAAAATCTCTAAAATAATTAAAATATTTCTTACCTAATAGCTGACAACCTCCGATTTGAAATCAATTGCTGACAATTTTACTCTGAATACGCTGTGCAATGCATTTGAAAATGTCAATCTCTCTGCTCAACAGAGATTTGTGGATAAAGCTTTCATAAATCACGAAAATTTATTTATATATACATATATATATATATAGATTTAGTATGTATCGGTGTACTTAGTTGCGAGATTTAAATCAATCTATATGATCATTTTTCAAGAATTCATCAGTATTGCTACGGACTGCAATACATATCTATGTGTTTGGCGCGAAATACTACGAACTGAATGCATTGGAAATCTATAAGTCAGTTACATGACCATGACTATGTCACATAAAATGCGTCAGTATTCATAAATATTTATTTTCTGAACTTCTTTTTATTAATTTAGTTCATATATTCATCAAATAGTGACTTCCGTGCTCGGTGAGATTTTTTTCATTCTATGGTACACAGAGTTTTACAGAAATAAATCCTTACGAATATAAATGTATATTTTCCCTGTCGCATGAATAGTAAAGGTATTGGTTTTTTCTCATTATTTTGAATGTAGACATATTTTGCTTTACAAAAGCGCATGCTTATTTGGTTTGTCGAAGGTAATACAGCTTATTTGTTATATTTTATTTAAATTTTATTGTAATCTGTTTAAAATGACGAATAACGCGGTTTGAATCTATTTTGTTTTAATAGATCAAATGAAACATAACAAAATAAAATTTGAGAAACAAACATGTTTTTAAATGTTTTAATGATGCATAACGAAAGAAAGGTCACTAAAAAGATGTAAAATTACACCTATTACAGATGTTTGAAAAATGTGCTGCGGTAATTTAAAGATATGTGAGTGATGCAAATTTTGGCAGTTTGGCGAAGCCATATTTTCCAAATGTGTGCTTAATTAAAATAAAATTAAGGGATAGTAGGGAAGAGTGGGGAAGTGTTGTGGGATTACGGCAAATTTCCAGCACGTGGGATCTGGGCCGAGGGGTGGGGTGCCCTCCGTGTGAATCTTTCTAAGGTCCTTCCCGAATTTATGCTAAGTTTCGGCGAAAACCACGGAAAACTCCGAATGGTTAGGTAGGCGGAAACGACCGGGTTTAAACCAGGCACTTTCCGTCTCCCAGTTCAGAGTGCTATGCGCTCGGCCACTGGTGCTGCTTGAATAATTTTAGAAAGAAATAACTTGCTTTTAGTGAACCTAAATAAAATTACCTGTTGGATGAAGTTTTGCTCCGAAAGCTACCGATTTTTTCGAAATGCCATTTTAGTTTAGTTTAGCTCACTTTTGGTAGAATGTGAAGGTTATAAAGAACATATATGTTTATATTTATACGTATAAAATCACTTAAACTTGTGGCATAGGCAAAACTCACTGTATAAAAGCATAAAGCATCATTACAAATAAGATGAAGTCACGAAATAAGCGAAATCTCACAATGTGTCATTGGCAGGATTGAAGCAATAATTTGCACTTATAACTCTTACGTTTATGTACTTGAAGCAAAAATTTCAGTAACCCCAAGGTTTACGAGAAATCGGTGAAGGTGAAGAAGACTTAACAGATGAAATAGTTTGCCTTTGACGAGCAAGAGTTTAACAGTCACATATATAACAAAATCAATCAGAGCTGTTTAAACATCTACGACTACTTGAAGAAGCAATTGAACAGATGTGGACCAACGTCTACAGAAAGAACTTATTTGCACCTTTAAAAATAACATTTTAGAGGAAAAAACCTAGAACCATACCTTATCACAAATAAATTCAAACGCATTATCGCATCCTTCTTGAGGGTATGCGTACATACCAGAGGAGTGACAACATGCAGTAGCCACTCAAATGTATTTCCAAAACTTTTGCTACGGACTATAATATAAAATTATTAAATTACATAAATCTGTTGCTTGTAGAGAGAAACCGATTGCAGATTTAAAATCACAAATCAGCGATGGGAATGCATTTAAGAACTGCTATAAAATCTCATGCAACATAAAGAAATATTGTTTCCCAGTGTTATTCTTTAAATAAATATTGTGTTAAGTATCTGTATTTTTAACCAGATTAAGTAGCCATAACATCATATTTAGTGTATACTATCTGAAGTACCCGTCCTTGACGGGTTAGTGAATGCAAATTTCCAAAAAGCAAGAACTTTCGTCAGCATTCTAAGAGTACACAGAATGGATGTAGTATGTTGCCAAATTAAAAAAAGCGAAGTTATAATTTTTATGTATTGTGAAAATATTACAGGTTAGAGAGTAACTAAGTAATATCATTTCATTCACTTTAGTCGTAATTATATGATGCGCGAACGAATATTTACGCATACTGAAATAGTTTTCGCAAAATCTCAAAATCTAATCAATATTTTTGAAAAATTTGAAGCCTAGAATTTAAGTTGAGTGACAACCTATCATGTCACCTAATTTCGCTTCATTCCCTGCAGTCTTCATTTCGTGATGCTGGCACAAAATTTCAGCATT
Organism: Cheiracanthium punctorium; assembly: GCA_038373885.1. Lineage (NCBI taxonomy): Eukaryota > Metazoa > Arthropoda > Arachnida > Araneae > Cheiracanthiidae > Cheiracanthium > Cheiracanthium punctorium. The sequence goes on along the minus strand of JAWZYV010014927.1, from coordinate 58,548 downwards.
TTAAAACGATTTTTGCAAAATCTCAAAATGTAATCAAAATATTTTAAAAATTCAACGCCTATAAATTAAGATTAGCAACTACCTATCATATCACGAAATTTCGTATCATTCGTATTAGTCGTTATTACATGATGTTTGAAGAAATATAAACGTATTTTGAGAGAATGTTCTCAAAATCTAATAAAAATGTTTAAAAAATTGGACACCTATAGTTTATATTGAGAAACCATCTATCATGTGACCAAATTTCATATTCGCTTTAGTCGTTATTACGTATTGCGTGAACAAAGATTCACTCAGTTTTAAACGATTTTCGCAAAATCTCGAAATCTGATCGATTTTTTAAAATTAAATGCCTTAGTTTAAGGTGAGTGACCACCGGTCATTTCACCAAATATCATTTTTTCACCTTTGCGGTTATTACGTTATGTGCGAACACAAATTTACGCAGTTTGTAATGATTTTCGAAAAATCTCAAATTCTAATCAAGATTTTTTTTAATTCGACGCCTATGTTTTAAGTTGAGTGACCAGCTATCATGACAACCAATTTCATATCATTCGCTTCAGTCGTTTTTACGTGATGCTTGAACACAAATTTACGCAGTTTGAAAGGATTTTCGCAAAATCTCAAAATCCAATCAAGATTTTTTAAAAATTGGGCGCCTATGTTTTAAGTTGAGTGACCACCTATCATGACACCCAATTTCATATCATTCGCTTTAGTCGTTTTTGCGTGATGCTTGAACACAAATTTACGCAGTTTGTAATGATTTTCGCAAAATCTCAAAATCTAATGAAGATTTTTTTTAATTCGACGCCTATGTTTTAAGTTGAGTGACCACCTATCATGACAACCAATTTCATATCATTCGCTCCAGTCGTTTTTACGTGATGCTTGAACACAAATTTACGCAGTTTGAAAGGATTTTCGCAAAATCTCAAAATCCAATCAAGATTTTTTTAAAATTGGACACCTATGTTTTAAGTTGAGTGACCACCTATCATGACACCCAATTTGATATCATTCGCTTCAGTCGTTTTTATGTGATGCTTAAACAAAAAACAGAAGGACAGAACGACAGAATGACAGAATGACAGACAAACTTTTTTTTCAGGGTCGTATCGGATTCCAGGGTGCTTGAAACGGATAGAAATCGCAAAATTTTTGAATTCCAAGAAATGTACAGACAAAAGTCTAATTTTATTTATATAGATATACAGTGGTGGTCAAAATTGTGGACACTTTTGGAAACTTCTTTTTGTTTCCTAAGTTCGTATGCGTATCAAAAAATGTTATGTTTCACAAAATGAAAACTCTTATACATCATTTTATAGATAATTTAATACTAATTTCAATTCAAAAGACTAAATTAAAATTATTTGCAATGCAAAAAGAGTTAAACGGAAATAATTATCAAGGTACATTAGATATTGAAGATTTGTAGGATAGCCGTATATTTGTAGGATAGCCGTAAATTTTTTTTACAGCTTCACATCGATGTTTCATTGAGCTGACAAGAGTTTTAAGCTCAGAAAAAATACCTGGAACAAAGTTTTTTTTTATTATATGATGTTAAAGAAGAAAAGAAAGTGCCTGCAATTATTACTTGCATGCGGGCTAAAATTTATGCTTTACTTATTACTTTAGTTTTTCCCGAGTCCCCCGAAACCAAAACTTATGCTGAAATTGTTGAGACTTTAACTAAACACTTAAGCCCATGGCTGAATAAAATTCCTGAAAGAATTAAATTCAAAAAATGTTCTCAGAAGGAAAACGAAAGTATTCCGGAATTCTCGGCCAGATTAAGAAAATTAACCGCACATTGCTCTTTCATAGGGGACACTTTGCAAGAAAACTTACTGGAGTAATTTCTCCGTGGAGTTTCAAACTCCAGTATACAAGCTAAATTATTAGCTCAAGTTGAAGATCTCACTTTACATAAGGCTGTAGAAATGCCCATTAATTTGCAAAACGCCGAATTAGATCTACTTGAAGTAAAAAATAGACGTGCAAAATTAAACAAAATTTCAGCTGTCAAAAATGCTCCACAGATGTGAAAATGTGAGTTATGATAATACAAAGAGAAATTATGATAGAAAAGCCAAGGTGCATGATAATACAAATCAAAATAAACCTAGCATTTGCTGTAGGTGCGTTAGCACCTCACACTTTTCAAATACATGTAAATACATCTATGTACCAATTGTGTTAACCCATTTATGCCTAGCGTCCTTTTTTTGGGACGGCATTTTCGCTATCAGTCGAAAACGTTATTTATTTTTCCTAGCCTTTATTCTCGAGTATTGAACCTCAATTCCACAAAATATTTTAATATGGCTAAGTAGGATGTTGACATTTCAATTTTTATACATAATGATTTTAAATGAAATCATCCCTTGTTCAAAAAGTTGACATCAGAAATTTATCAATTGCTGTTGGTGTTAGCAAAAATCGAAGAAAGTCGCAAAAATATCCAGGCACGAATGGGTTAATTTTACATGCAGGAAATGTCAAAAGAAAGGACATTTGTAATCCGTGTGCAGAAGTGCCACTAAAAATGTTAAGAAAAAAATTACATTCCTGAGAGACAGTTGACATAAATTCTAAAGAAAATGTGAACCCCATAAAAATGGAAGTGATGGTTGAAAATAGAGCTAAAGCCTATTATGAATTAGACTCATGTTCTGCAATAAAGGCAACGCCACTGAAACGAATTCGAAGACTGTTTCCGGATCACGAACTCTTCCCAACCGACACTCAGTTAAAAACGCACCCGGTGAAATTTTTCAGCCCTCTGGCTATGTAAAAGTAAAAATTACATATGGAAACACACCTAGAAATGTAAGATTATATTTAATTGATAATGATTATTTTCCAATGTTCTTTGGAAGAGATTTGATTTCTGAATTCGATATTTTTGCTACAAATTTTACAAGTATGCATACGTCTGAATTAATGAATTACAAAGAAAATTTAAATTCATTGTTAGATGAATTTTCGAATTTGTTCTCAAACAAAGTGGGAAAAATAGAAACTGCGAAAGCTGAACTACATTTAGAAAAAGAGGCCATGCCCATTTTTTGCATACCAAGAACAGTTACTTATGCATTGCGTTCTGTTGTAAACGAGGAAATCCATAGGTTACAAAATGAAAGTATAATTAAACCTGTGAAAACTAGTAAGTGGGCAACAGCCATCGTGCCAGTCGTTAAACCGAATGGCAAAATTTGGTTATGTGATGATTTTAAGTCACCGTACACAAATTCTTGAAAATTGATAAATATCAACTTCCGAAGATTGAAGATATTTTAAACACAGTAGAGGGCGGAGTTAGGTTTACAAAAATAGATTTAAATCCCGCATAGCTCCTGTGATGAAGATCACATATCTAATTTAATAATCATTTACTTTGGCTTTCTTTAATGTAATCTATCCAAAATTCAAGAATTCTAAATCACTTCTGTTTTTCATTTTACAGCCATTTCGGTTTTTAAATCTGTATTTTCGCTTTTCCCGTATGCACTATTCTTTTTGTTCTTAATTGTTTCGTCTCTTCAGACCGGTGTGCTAAAAATAGATTTTATTGCGTCCGTTTGCAAAACCAACGGCCTTTTTGAGTTTCTTCTTGGCATCCTGCTGGCGTAAGTTATTTGGTTGTTCCCCTGCGACGACTTTAAAATTATTTGCTCGCGATTACGTCATTGTAATTTTATTGGATTAACTGTTAGGGTTGCTCTGGAATTGGCGCTATTAATCTCAGCCAAGTTATTGTTCTCGCCAATGTGTAATTTGTGCTGGCGTAATTTTTAAATGATTCCACCTTAATTTCACTGTCCATATAGGACTTCATTTTATTTTCGCTGAGCCACCACCGCCGTTATAATAATATTTCAATAGTATATGTTTAATAAAATAGTTTTTCAGTATTTAACGTCTTTTTATTTTATTGCAACATAAGTGCATCGAACCTGGATTATCATGTATCACAACGCAGTCTTTAAATTTAAATCAGCCCAACCAAATAACCTTCTTTACATAAATTGGTGCCTACCCAGGCACTTAAGTTGCATTTATTCTGGTGGTGGCTTAGCAAAATGGCGGAATCAACTAGCCCGATCAAGACACTTCTTCACTCCAGTCCGTCTGCTTGCATTGTGGATGCACATTCCGGCCCCGGCAGTGCTGTTTATTCTGGTGATGTGACTTTAGTTTTTACGGAACACGGAGCTCCTTGATGGACTGGCTATTCATTAATGATGAGTTTCCGATCGTCTCCTCATTTCATATATGGCTTATCGATGATCTTACTACGCACCACCCTCCGACGAATTGTTTGTACGACGACCACCCTATGACTATTTGGAGACTTTTGTGTCGGCTTCCTGCAGTGAGGTCTATGGAGTACGTTATGTTTTCCTGCCTTGCTTTACGCCTGAAACTTACAACTAATGCTGAACTGTGCGAAAAACCGTCCGATCACCGCAAATTTGTAACTTTGATTCCGGATGTCTGCAGTCTACAGTAGTTTTTTTCGTGCGTCGCTAGGTATGCCATTAACTGAACTTGGCGAAGACTGTTTTTTTTTCCCTCCTGTGATGGCAATTGGTTTTATTTTTAAATGTGCGAGCTCCTGATACACCGACACCTCATACTATGCTTTGTAATGCCATTTGAACTGGTAATTTAATCAGTGCCGGATTAACAATATAGCAGAAGTAGCAAATGCTACGGGCCCCGCGCTTTTGGGGGCCCCGCGCCTTTACCTTACCTCTCTAGGTAAGGCGCGGTACCCTTTTTTTACCGCGCCTTACCTAGAGAAAGTTTTCCTTCTCTCCCCCCCATGATCTAGCTTTTATAACACTTTCTAACAAGGTAGAAAAGTGATTTCGATTTGTCTGTCTGTCCGTCTTTGATCTAACTCGCGTAAATATGCATTGATTTCTATGAAATTTACATGTAATTCTTATCTACAGTAGCATGTACCCTATTGTAAATGATCTATGTAGCATTTATAGTTTTCCTATAGGAGCACTCAAAATATTCCCAATACATTGCGCTCTATGGGAAGTTATTCTTTAAAGCGTGCGTATCATCCTGCTATATAGTTGCGCTGAACCCTAACTTCAAGATAAAACTTTTTTCGCCATTACTGCAAAAAGAAGTCAAGGACAAAAAGCCTAATAACTTCTACACCGTTTGTAGAAGTTATTAGGCTTTTTGTCCTTTTGTTAAAAGTCTTTTCCCCTGTCCTCTCTTTTGTTATCATGGGTTCTTTGCGATTCTCTTCTTTGCAAATGTTTTACGCCTCCAATTTACGCCATACGTGTCTCGCCCCATCTCGTCCCAAAGCCATATAAGGTTTTTCCATGTTCCGATCAATTTGCGCACAAAAAAAGTGGGTGCTGCTATTTGAAAATTTCGAAATTTCGTCACTGTAACCGTAACCATGAGAGCTTTATTGTTTTAAATCATCACAATCTGGATCCCATACATTCAACTAACTATATCTAAACTTTCATTTCGATTACTTGAACGGTTTTGCCACTAGGGGCCGATTATATAGGAGAGGTTTCTTTTAGACCACCATGTATATATTTAATGTGGCTGTTGCATGCCTGCATTATTTAGTCAACTCATTAAGTAGGCGAAACTGAATTTGTATTCTAAAGTCAGCAATAAGGACACACAAGAGTATACTGAACAATACTGTGGAACAAAAGCACAGTACTCAGAAAAAAATTTCAGGGAGCGTCCAAAAGGTGGAAAAGGCAGAAAGAAAGGCTGTATCATTATCTTTTTGTTGACTAAAAGCGAAACTCGGACAAACGGAGGATGGGGGAGGGGGGGAGGAATCCAAATCCTTGCACCACCCACATATGGCCTTTAGAAAATGTATTCCTTACCAATAATGTTACATGTTTGTCTTTATTTGAAGACTGAATCCAGAAATAAACAAAATATTGAAAGAAAACTAAGTGCCAAAACAAAAGAACAGAACCAGGGTGTGATCAAGGGCGGATTAAAGGGAGGGTGTCGGAGGAGGCGATCGCCCCTCCCGAGAAAAATGAAATTAATGTAAACAATCCCAACTTACTTCCATAAAATGGATATGTATGTAAATCTCCCATCCAAGCCCCACCCACAAAATTGTATTAATCCGTCAGTGGGCCGGATTATTCATTAGGCTGTAGCCTATCTGTCCCGATCATTTCAGGGACTTCTCAGTAACCGAATGAATTTTTTAATGAAGTTGTAATCAAACTTTTCAAAATGACTCAATAGAACGGAAATATTTGTGGCTATTTCTGAAGATGTTCTGTGAAAAGCGAGTTGACCTTTTGCATTTCCCGAGAGCTGAGATCCATAGGATTAGGATTGTAGGAAAAACGCGCCCCATAATAAAGATATTCCCCCCACGAATCAATAATTTTTTTTTAAATATTGGACATAAACTTATTTTGTTTTGCAGTAAATATGAGGATGCTATTTTAATCGGATGTTGGGCAGCCCCTAAGTTCTTTCGTTTTAGAGTAAAGGCGAGTGGCTTTGGCGAAATTCGGAGATGTATAGAGTAGGGTGTAAGCCATCTTAGATGCTTACACCCTACTCTTAGATGCCATAGGCTTTTGGTAGTTGGTTTCCTTTGTTTTTATTTAATTATTTTACATTTTACAATATTTAAACAAAGGCGAATTATTTTTTGTAACAATAATAATGTATAGAATGTAAGTCATTTTTTTTTATAATTGGGGAATCTACAATTACAGTAAATTATTTTATTAATCACGGAAGTTAACCACGTTAAATATAAAAGAATTGATTTTGGCCGGTCGAAACTACAGGTCAAGGGCACGAATGCCAGTACGTTCGTTCAAATAAAATAATTAGAACTGAGAGGATCTTCGCACAAAGACAAGACGGTCGGGATATCCGAGAAGCCATAACCCCAGGCAAACTGAAAAGAAAGAGAATTTTCGGATACTCTTGATCCACAGAGAAACTCACAAATTACTTGATCACATTTAAGATTATTATATCTTGCAAAAACATTTGAACGTATTACGATAATGAATGTTTTATCCGATTTTTTCATTATTTATTATATAGATTATTCTATTTAGAAAAGATACAATCCTCTTAAGATTTTTTTAAACAAAATATTTTATATTATTTTAACGAGGATAAGTTGAAAAGTAATGCACATATGCTTGTAGAACACGAACCAAATGACGTTTAGAAGTGTTCCAAGCGGTATGTGGAAGTAACAGTCCCCCTGTACACGCATGTGCAGTTCAAATGCCTTCCGTTCATGCAGTGTACCTTGAGTAGCGGAGGTATTATTGTGCTAGATCTTGTTGGGTATTTTCGGACGTTGAATCGCCAGAAACCAGAAACTATCAAGAACCAACCACGGAGCAGAAATTCCCGGAGTGAACGACTGCTACGTATAAAAGAAGGATGTTGGACTCAAGGGGAGGAACGAACAAGAAGCGAGGTATCGCTGGTGGATGAGTGTCGTGCTGTATGAAGCAAGTAGCTACCTATTTAATTTAATGTTAATTTACAGTATAAATTACTTTTAATTTTACTTAAGTCTGTTTTTTTCTGCCAAAACATTCCATTAGATCTATCTGTCCTCAGTCCGATTTCTTATGAATTAACCCATTAAATAAATTAACAAAAGTTAAAAATATGTAACCTATTATTAATAAAGATCGTCCAGATAATGGAATAATTTTACAAGCATGCATTTTTACAGGGGAAAAAATTGTGTTTAAAGGCACAGTTTAAAATACATATGTACATTAAAATACATTGTTTTCGAAGATTCTAAAAAATTTACAGAAAAATTATTATTTTATGAGTGTAAACTTCTCTAGTTATATGTTTGCTGGGGAAGGTGGGAAGTGTTAGAAATTCCAAATTTACTATATCTATGAACATTAACATTCATTAAAAAAAACCTGAGTTGATGGGCGCCGGCAGAATATTTCCCAGGGGGGGGGGGCAAAGACTACTTTAACGTATGGTTACCATGTTGGAAGCCCCCTCCCTTGCCCTATGCTGCCGGCGCCCATGCCTGAGTTGTAGGTATAAATAACTTTAAACATCGTCAGTCTCACTATCTATTTAGCTCCCCCTCTCCCCCCCCCCCAAACTCAAATTTGCTCATTTTGAATCAAGAAAATAATAAATTCGTAAAAATTGTGTTTTATTTTATTATCGCGTAAAACCTAGAGATTAGCTCACCCAAGGTGGAGGAAGGGCTGAGATAAACCTCTTCCGAATACAACACGTGGGACCTTTCAGTTTTGTTTACATCTAATATGCTTTAGTAATACCATTATCTAATTAATTGGCACTAAACATAAATTATAATATAATTAGCACTATTTATTTTCTCATTTAATTTATCTCTACTATGTGAGTGTGAACTCCTCCCCCTAAAAAAAATAAAAAAATAAATAAAAATAAAAAAATATGGGAGCGTCACTGAACAGGGGGCCCTTTGGTAATATTTGCTACGGGCCCCGCGCTGTCTTAATCCGGCACTGAATTTAATGGACATTATATTTTAAGTATGACTAATGAAAAGTTTTTGCTAAATTTTTATTTACCGAATAACTGAAATTTTATTCTTGGAAATTTGGTAAGTCATTTATAAGTGCAGTTCTTCTAATACTTGTATAATAATAATAATCATGTTCATATTGTCTTTGCATCCATTTTTTTGTGTGCAAATAGCACATGCTAAGAGTAGTTTTTTTAGACATAACGTGTCAAGGACAATATTTAATATGCTGAATTTTTCTTTTATTTTACTTCTTCTAAGGAGTTGTAAGAAAAAAATAATTGTTATTGTTTTTCAATCATGTTTATAAATTAGTTTAAATCTAAATTACTCCTTTTATATAGTATATATGACATTAATATTTTACTGTTTAATACAATTGTTGGATTGCAATTCACACACATTTAATTATTTTAATACACTTCTTAATTTTTTCTTCTTTATGCACTGGGTTTCGTTCACTCACGATAAATACCATTATTACTCATTGCTTTATATGTTTACTTTTGTGTACAGACCTTTTTGTGTGTTTAATTTTCTATTTGCTTACATATTCATTCTTGTGATTTTAAAATTATGTTTTCGGTTTTGCTCACATGGTATTTTACATTTTTGTGTTCATTTTTCAGCCTGTATGAGGTACACATACATCGTTATTTTTCTTTACTCTTTATTTTGATAATCATGACAGTCTTCAATTACATATCTTTTCACTCTCTTCCATTACTAAGTCCATGGCAAGGCCTTTCCAAGGCACACACTGTTTTCATACACTGACACACTGCATTTTTGCATATTAAAGTCCATGGCACAACATACATATGCTTTCAGTTTTTTTTCCTTACCTCACAATATACTGTTTCTATTTTTATCATATTTTTTCACATTTTTTTTTCTTTGAACATACTATTATTTACAGTCACCATGTTGACTGATTTTTTTGCACATTATTTGTTTTGAACACCTTTTTTTTAAGAGTACATTTATATTTTTATGTTTCACTCTATTTCTGGCCTTTTTAATACAAGTTTTACATGTTTATCATAGATTGTACAGTTCACACTTTTTTACATTATTTTAGATACACCGTTTTATTGTTTTCTTTCCTGCCATTGATATGCCTCTGTTTAATACATGCATTCTTTGGAAGAGTATAGTGGTATTCATTCGATTACCTTTTTTTCTTTTCACAAATACACTATATCGTACATTGTTTGTTGTGCTTCAAATAAGATTCATACTTGAATAGTCACTGATCTTTGAAGTCTGTGTTTGTACACAATTACACTCTTTTTTCATGTTGTTGTTTTTATTTACATTGCTTACACTTACTGACTCTCAACGTTTTCACATACTTGATTTTTTTTTTCATCACACTTGTGTTTATGTCTTATATGTTCACACTCACAAACATGTTAACACTGATGTTCTGCTCATTGAGTTCATTGTGCTTGTCCTTCCACATTTTGCTACACACAAAATTTTTGAATATTTGTTACATTTTTTCTCCCACATTTTCACTATGGTGTACAGTAGTGCATTTCAAAAATATTTTAAACACATTGTATATGTTTTGTCACTCTTTTGTGTTCACATACACAACATTTTATTTTGAAATTTTTTCTATACTACGAGATATTTAAATCTCTTCTGTGCCTTACTATAAATTAATACAACTTTAAGGTATCAAGTACTCACTGAGTTATAAAAAAAATTACATTGATTTACATTTTCAGAGTGCTTATAGTTAATTTATTATTTGAATTATGTTTATTCTTATCTTAGTGATTATTTTGTGAAATATTGTTTGTTTAGTTAGGCTCATAATAAAATATATATGTAGTGATCAGATTAACTCAAGACTTTAATAAGTGAAATTTGATGGTATATAATTTCAGAGTATCAGTATATTGTATACTTTAGTAATTGCATTTTAGTGTATTTTTATTTGTACTTTTGTGTGCTATTCTTTGCCAATTTTGTCACTTTTGAAAATATTAGTGTGCTAGTAAGTGACACAACAACATTCCTTTCTTGAACAAACAAACAAAAAAAAAAATCATTAATTTTGTTATTTTTATCGTATGACCACAATTGCCTTCAATTTTCTTTTTAAGCTATAACTAATATTTTACGTACTTGTTACCAAGTTTAAACCTACATTTTCAGGACTTGCAAGTTAACTAATCTCATTTTTTGTAACTTAACTTTTTCTATTACCTCCACATAATTAATAACTTGTTTATTTGACATTCACGGCTATATTGCTGTGTGCATGTGTTGAATGCTTGTTTCCTTGTTTGTGTGGTACCCACATGCTTGGAGGTATAATTGCTTTTGTGTACTGCCTGGCTGGTCCAGCAGTTTTCACTTGTGTATTTGGATTTCATGCTGTGTCTGTCAATATATCATTTCTTCAATAATGTTCTTAAAACTTAACACTTATTAAATGATGGCTTCTAAAGTAAATAATTACACAGTCATAAAATAATAATTAATAATAAAATTAAATGATTCATTTAGTATTATCTCTAACTTGAAAATTTAAAATAAATAAATACATATGTGAGTGTCCAATAACACTTAAACCTTTTACTGAGATCCTTTTTTATTTGTACTTAGATTGATGTTCGTTGATGGTATTGTACAGATTGATATTCAATTTCCTTTATTTTTTTTTCATTGTCATTTTGTGCAAGTATAATTTTTTCAATTGAATGTGCTTATTTTTCTTATGATATACAGATATGTATGTCAAGATACTGTTATGTCATGTACTATTTACAACATTATTACAATTCTGATGTTACAGAACTGTGTGAAAAACTACCATCAAACAAACAAAAATTTTTTTAGTATCATATTATAATTTGAATGTATTGTTTTATTTTGTCAATGGAGTGAAGTATTTTTGATGCATAATTCTGATATTTGAAGGCCTTATTGATATATATATGCAAACCATTCAACAGCGCTGGTTTATAATTATAATTTTGAATACTCACTGCAAGTTTAAGCAGTATATCTTTGATGTGCACATGAGCTTGAGATGCTCAATTAAAGAGAAAAGGGTGTGCTGAAATGCCCCTTATTTTAAAAAAGGGTGTGCTGAAATGCCCCTTATTTAAAAAAAAGGGTATGCTAAAATGCCCCTTGTTTGAAAGAAAGGATGAGTTAAAATGCCCCTTTGTATTGTGAGCTAAATGCTCCCTTTTTATTTTGTCGACATTTACTTTGTATTGCTAGCAGTTATTTTTATTGTGTCATGACATTTTTTTTCTTCTCTAAACATTTATTAGGTGGTGGTCAGCAGTAATTTTGCAATTGTATAATTTTGTCTGAATATGTTTAAGATTTTCTTAATTTTTTATGCCAGCCAAACAGAGCATTTAATTGAAATTTTTTAAATACATTAATTGTAACTACTAAAAAAAAAATTCTTCAAAATTTTTTTTCCTGGTTGAGGGGAGTATATATGTGATGAAGATCACATATCTAATTTAATAATCATTTATTTGCATAATTATGCAAATGATAGTTATAAAAATTGCAATTATTCTTTTCTTGAAAGGAAAGAAGAGTCTCAGCAAAATTGTTTTTCGTCATTTTAATAATAAGCTATATTTCTATGTCTATAACAATTTTTAAGATAATGTGATATATATATTTTATGAAATGCTGCGCGCAAGACTACAAAGAAGCAAAAAATGAGCTCGAATAATTTTAGTTATAAAAAATTTAATTTAATAGGTAGAACTATTCGAAGAATTGTAAAAGGTTCATAAAAGCTTTCTAAATAACAGGTAAAAATTACAAGTTTACAGAATTGTTACTTGTAGAGCTATTGCAAATGAAGTTATGGTCAATTTTCGTGGAGATTTTCAGCGGTCAAAGGTACCTGACCCCTTAAAGAATTTTTGGGTTTAGTGTCATACAATTCTAGATTTTTGCCTAACCTTGCTACAATAGCATATACGTTATATGAATTATTGAAGAAAAATGTAAAATTTAGAAGCTCTTGGGCCTTTGAAACTGTATTTGAAGACATTAAAATAGAAATTGCATCTCACAGGGTACTGACACATTTTAATCCAAATTTGCCGTTTGTGTTAGTAACAGATGCTTCTCCATATGGTATATCAGGAATACTCACGCATACCATGCAAAATGATTCAGGAAAGCCAATAGCTTTTGTTTCAGGAAACTAAAATCTTTCAAATAAATCAATTGAACACACTTTGCTACTAAATTTAAAGATTCTTGCTACATCCACAAAAAACTATACCATTTTAAGACAGTTGTATTGCCATTTTATTTCTAATTCTGAAATCCCCAAACATTTACTTTACGGACGTAAACAAGAAGAATTTACCATTCAACAAGGGTGTATTTTAAGATGGTACAGAGTCACAATTCCAGAAGTACATAGAAAACAAATTTTACAAAACTTACATTACGGACATTTCGGAATTATTACGATGAAATTACTAGCGTGCAGTTTTATGTAGTGGCCGAGTATTGAAAAGGACATTGAAAAATCTCGCGAAAACTGTGCCACTTGTATAAATCTTAAAAATAATCCCCCAAAAGTAGTTGTTCACCATTGGGAATATCCTGCTACATAAGGCAACGAATACATGTAGATTTCTGCAGTCCTACAATAGGGAAAATGTTTCTTTTAGTGGTAGATGCTTGCAGCAAATCGGCAGAAATTTTTATTGTGCCTAATACTACAGCAGACCATACGATTATTTGCCTTTCTTCCCTATTTGCAAGATATGGTTTTCCACTGGCTCTTGTGTCAGACAATGATCCGCAGTTTACGTCTGACGAATTTCAAAGCTTTTTGAGAACACATAGTGTGAGACACAGATTATGTGCCCCTTACCATCCATCCACAAATGGTCAGGCTGAGAGATACGTTAAAATACTCAAACGAGGCCTCAAAGCATTAATTAGCCAGGGAACCAGGAAATTTACAAAGAAAATTGAGCGCGTTTTTACTACAATATAGGAAGATGCCTCATATCACGACGGGGGAGAGTCCTGCATCACTATTTCTAAGAAGACACATCAGAACAAAGTTAGATTTGCTGATACATAATGTTTCAGATTCTGTACTACAAAACAATCAAACCTCAAATATACAAAAACCAAGATTTCGAGAGTTTAAAATAAAACGAAACTGTACCTGTACGAAATTACACTCCAGAAGCAAAATGAAAAATTGGCCGGATCGTTGCAAGAGAAGTAAAATTACATTACAAAATTAAAGTAGGTTCGAGTATTTGGAAGATACATGTTGACCCAGATTACATCCGTAGGTCCAGACATTTTCGGCGAAAGTTCAGAGAACCAAGTGGTGAAGTTCCAGAGGAAAATATCCCTACTGACGAAGAAGTCACTTCCACCAATGAACCATGCCCTGTGAAAGCAAAGAACTTTAGAGTTCCATCCACTACGACTACCGACTCTGGACACTCTAATTCCACCGAGAACTGTCTTTCCACTATGGCTACAGATACTGGACATTTGTATTATTCCAACAACACATATTCTGCAGTTTCAGAATCCAGACCTCCCAATACTCCGGATTCAGAACCTATCGAATTGAGAGCAACATATGTTCCTATTCCGTCCAGTCCAAAATCTCTGATGTCAATCCTTCAGCTCTCTGAAATAATCAAACTATTGTCTCTCCACAGGTATGCCGATCACCGAGAAAAAGGAGGCTGCCGAACAGACTAAATTACTAGTAAAAAATTTATGGGGGAGAAACTGTGGTGTTTTAGTAAGTATTAAATGCATAGATGGAAGCACCACACGGATAAGCTAGTATTCCAATCAAGAAGCTCTGATGTCTGATGTGGAGACTATTGTTCGTCTGGTTTTGTAGGTATGTGTATATCAACAGAAAATGTACGTTCTAAATGTGTGTGAATAAATGTTACTGTAATATAATATTTCTGTGATGACTTACACCGCATGAAAACACTTCACTTTCCATGCAAATTTTCAGTCTCAATTAAACAAAATTCCTCTTAATGTTTTGTAGACCAAAGAATATATATCTTTTATAAACTAACAATTTAGTGTAGGCGAAGCAGCAGAATATTTCTAGGAATAAATTATCTTATTGATATGTTGTGTTAGTAAGGGGGGGACACTTTAATCTTAGGTAGGAAAACTGATGAGAACAAGTGAAATTTTTTTTCTATCCACAAAAAACGGACGGCTGCATCATTGATAAAGAAGATATTACCTCAAAACTGCATCCCCCAAAGACGGTTGGCAGAATTAGTCGTGGATTTTTCGTTTGATTTCGAGAATATGTTAGATAAATACATGTTATAATATACTAAAAACATTGAGAATATAAATTATACACTGTCTCTGTCATTTTTTCCGAATATTTATGAAAATTCAGCATGAATTCCAACTTTTCATGCATGTATCATCCCTCCCACATGCAAGGCAGGACTGGGGCAATTTTCATGAAATTTAAAGTTACCTTCGTAAATAATATTTTATAATTACATTTAAATTCATATTTTAAAAATATGTTAGAGCACTTGAAGAAATTATTTTGAAACTTTCGAAGTTAGACAAGTGGGGAAAAAAATGTGTAAGAAATAATTCTGTTAAAAATGTCCCATTACTCCCTACTTTCCCCTATATTTTAGTTTTTTTATGAATTCTGACTTTCTGTGCAATTTCATGGACGTCGGGCACGATCAGATGAACAGATTTGCTGAATTGACGTAGAATGACATATATGTATTACTAAGAAATAAGAATTTCATCATCGTTGTATTTTGAAGAAGAGTAGAAGAAAATACAATAAAAATTGATATTCTAGATAAATTTGTATATATATATGTTGAAATGTATTGCATCTATGTATGTTTGTGGGCATTAGAATAATTGCTGAGACACATACGAATTAAATTTATTTCGAGTTGATTTCAAAAAGTTCATTAAAGCCAGGAGAAGGGATAAATTGACGGAATGTTTTGCGCAATAATAGAGTCTCAGAATAAAAATGTTTCCAGTCAATGCCAGGAAAGTATATTCTAATTAGAAAGTCACGTAACAATATGTGTAAGTAAGTATATATGTGTAAATCAGTCACGTAACAATAAGTTAATTGTTCTCTAGCTGTCAGTCAAAGGCAAGCATTATCTTTAAAGCCAAAGGTTCCTGATCCAAAAGAGCCATGCTTCTTTAACCTGGATTTTAAAGTTGAAGAACCCTGGAGGACCAAATTGCCAGGTGGTTGCAAGGACAAAAAGAATGTGACAGAAGTACGTCATCGTAAAGGGACGTCTCATGGAACGGAGATGCACCAAAAGTTCTCGTTTTTGATCCAGTGCTGAGAAAAATTACCAACCGAAACATCCGATAGTCTGCCAAGTTACATCATCTTTGCCATTTAATGACCCCTGGAGGGAAGAACATGTTCGGGCGGATGAGTTGGCTCATACCAACATTAAAAAATCTATTGTGGAGTTATTCATGGAGTTAAAAATAAGTCAGCGCGAGTTCAGGTTTATTAAAACATCACTATAGATGAGCGTGTACATTTCAAGAAACGTTGATTAACACCTGTCAAACTATGGAATGGGATATAAAGCAATTAAGTTCTCTATCATTTACTTTCGCCTTTCAGTGAAAGTTCATGAAATAATTTCTTTGAAAAGGGTCAATGAGAGGTAATCAATAGCCACAGTTTCCTCTGCAGTGATAAGTATAGAAGGCATTGTGCCAGTTGGACCTCGCTATCTGTCAGAGTGGGCTATTTTACCATACGATGATTTTTCATCAATAAGTAATCAGTTACGAAAATCAAAGAAAGTTTTTTATGTGTATTTCTTTACTTTTTTTAGTGAACGCATAAGAGTATTCCAAAATTCCATTTCTGTGCATTTTGAGTCAAAATGCTCAGAAATAATTAAGGTTTTACATAAAATAAAAATTCAAAATCTTTTCTTTTCAGACTTTCAAACTCATTACAACTCTTAATACATAATTTCCCCTTGGGCATTCTGTTGAAGTACCAAACTGCCGTGGTTCCCTTATTTGTGGCAAAACTCATTCTGTTAGTTAAATTGTAAAAGGTGCGATTTTGGAGTCGGATGTTGGTACGACTTGAGATATTTACATGAGTTGTTTTTCAGACCAACTCGGGCAGCATCTATACAGGAATAGTGCTGAAAAGCACCGACTTAAACAAACACAGGCTTATTTGCTACAGGATGAATGTGTATATGCACCAACAAATTCTTATTACGAAACCCTATATTATATAAAAAATTGTATATAAATCCACTTAATTTTTACCGGCGTATATAAACGTTTCTGATGACCATTCGGGAACAATTCTGAGCATTTTACGTATTTTTTCTATAAATATAAATTTAAAACTTCCCTTCAAATATCTGATTGCACGAATTTGTCTTGAATTTTATTTTTGTAAAGATAGCATCTTCAATATACTCAACTTATCACTTTTCACATATTCATCAATAAAGAGAACTGCCATAAAAAAGGATATGTTTTAAATTTTTAGTCGATTTCAATTATTTTCTCTATTCCACCCATGTAATTATTTCAAACTGAAAAATTCTGTAATTTCATAAAAAGAAAATATTTTAAATATTCTCCAGAATATGAGACCAAGATCTATTTGCGATTTAGCACCAAGGTGTGCTTAAGGTTTACTCGAAGTTCAATTATTCCCTTGAATAGCAAAATATTCAATACTGTTTTGTACAATATTCCCCAATATTGAAGTAACTTACCTCTTATCCAAAGTCTCAACACCCTGGTTACACTTTACCGTAAAAGTGATGTATTTACGCTTTTATATAATAAGTATCACCATAAAATTTAAGGGCTTAACGATTAACGATAGCTCAAGGATTTTTTAGAAAATAAATTCCACATATTTTAAGGTGTATGTCTAAATCGGAGTTCTTCGTTTTTGCAATATGTTTTCGTACTTTCTTGATCTCTTTATCTCATTTAGTACTTGTAGTGAATGTCGCAAAAATTATGCCATAACTAGTTAGTGCTCCCAAAATTGATAGAGCTAATTTGGTATCAATAACAATAGAGTTGAATAGCTTGAACCCTTCAAAACCTTCGAAAGTTTGAGAGATGAGAAGTAATTTGCGTGTCGTCGTTGAATTCCGTAAAGATACTTTCCTTATTGATTTCTTCAGCTTTGATACTTCATTGAGAACAGAAGAGCCACAAAAGCAGATCCAAACAATGTCTGAAAACAAGACAACAGTTCGAAGTATATGGAGAGGGCTTCCTCCCATGACGAACATACCATCGTAGGCGTTTCTGAATACTCTGAAAATTTGCAGCATAAATCCGGTCACCAATAGTGGATGACAGTCCTTATTAATGGCGCTTGCTAAATCCGTAAAATAATCGAACACTTGAAGAAAGTTATCGACATCTACTGCATTCATAGAATGCCGTTTGTGTTCCATACTTCTTAAAATACCTTGCAATAAATAACAAACGGTACAAAAGTAGCATGTAAATACTATCTGTGCCATAGAAAAAACACCGATAGCTGTTGATATATTGTAGCTTGTAACAGAATACGGACTGTAAACGAAAGAATATTTAAATGGCGTATTTTTCTCAGGATCTTTCCAACAAAGAAATGTTATGTGCACGACATTTAGTACTTCATTTAAAAATACAAATGCTGCAAGCTTAATAAACATCTTTCTCGTAAAATAAAGATTATTGCTTACTTCAGTATATAATTTAATGACTCTTTGTGTTAGAATTTCCAATTTTCTTCGTAGAATGAAAAACAAACACCTGACAATTTCGTTTAGAAAAAGAAAGGAGAGTATAACATAAGAGCTCCTTTTTCTGGTGACGTATGATTCTTCGGCCCAGTAGTGTATTCGGAAAAGCACGTTGACCCCAAAGAACACTATAACACATGTAAACAAAACATTTGCAATAAAGTTGGTTTTGTAAGTTCTCTTCTTGAATAAAGGTATCCCATGTATCCATAAGAGAGTGTTGAAAGGCAGAAAAACATTTTCAACGTGTTGTCTAGGTGAAACTCTGCCTTGAGTAAATCGTGTCGATCTACGATACATGTTTCTCTTTTTAAATAAATTATTATCTAGCACTGTAGTGATTTTCATTTCGTGAAATCATTTAACTACTGGGTTGCGCCATGCTCTTAAACATATAATATGCCGAAAAAGCAATTCTGAATAACATTTACCAATAAAATATTTCAGTATATGATGATTTACATTTTATAAATATTAATGAATTTGTCATCATTTGAAAGCATAGATATAAGAGTTGTTATATAGCCACCATGAAGGACTCAGCACATGATTGTAATATATCCACGCAACCTCACATGGCTATCCTCTAGAAGGAAAAAGATAATTATAAATACATGTAACAAAGACAGTTATATTAACTGCTTAAAATTACTTTACTAACTAGAACTTTACTAATGCTGCAAGCTTAATAAACATCTTTCTCGTAAAATAAAGATTATTGCTTACTTCAGTATGTAATTTAATGACTCTTTGTGTTAGAATTTCCAATTTTCTTCGTAGAATGAAAAACAAACACCTGACAATTTCGTTTAGAAAAAGAAAGGAGAGTATAACACAACCTTTTTTGCATGTTACACATAGAATTTACTAAAACGAATCAGATTCAATGGCTGACAAAAGGAATAGGATAAAAAGCTCTAGTCCCCTATGATCCAAACAAAATTACTTAAATGCAAATTTAGTTTCATTGCCCACTTTACTAAGTTTAAATGATTATTTTTATAAATTAGCTGTTTCCCCAAGATGATTTGCGTTGTTTACATTAAGCTTTTCTTCAAATTTCAGATCAGATTAACAACAAGCTACATAGCAACGAGTGGTCATAAGTATTGTTGTTTTCAGTGGCTCACACAGGATTTTCTCTTGGAGGGAGTCCAACTCATAAAGTTGGGACACCAACCACTTGAAAAAATGCGGATTTTTCATATTTTTATCGTAACGCCCTTTTACTGTGTTTCTATTTATCTACCTTAACTGCTGAAAATAAGAATTTGATGTCTTCTAACATATTTAAAAGCCAAAAATTACATGACGATTTAACGAAGGAAAATTGACATCTCTTTTCGGAGGAGTCCGGACCCCTTGGAACACTCTCTTCTGTGAGCCACTGTTTGTTGTTACTAATGCTCCCTGGCAACCACGGAGCGATGTCAGATCCTCCATATAGGAACGCGATGGGCGAATGCCTCCACTTAAATGAGTACCAGTAGGAAGAAGACCCACTTAGCTCGTGGTCTTCTAATTTTGAACCAATTTTAGATGATAGAACTAGCAGCTGAAACCGGCAACCCCAAAGGTATCTATCGTTTGAACACGGAGGATATTGGAGCCACGACACATTTTACGTGTACTAGCACCCATTAGCGTACACGGTCCCACATCAGTCCTGCCGAGAGAGGAGTTCTCCTCCCAAGCAATTGGCTAAGCTGGTTCTGCTTCACTTTCTGCGTTCTTAAGGTAACTGAATTTGGTGACTAGGCCACGACGGGAAGGTCACGAATGTTGTCTTGATGACTTAGTTAATGTCAACTATAAATAGTTTACTATTGATTAAAAATTTCAAAGGGAGATTTGAAAAATTAATTGCATTGTAAAAAAGCACATAACTAAAATTAACATTTTAAAATGGCATTTCATTTTGCATAATGTAGAACGAGCCAGATAGTTATGAAATTCAGTTAAGTAAGTTGACTATCAGATCCAAACTTTTAAAAGTATTTTTTGACATGAAGGTGAATAATAAATACTGCTTACAGCTAAATTAAAACTCAAAGACCTGTTCTCAGATTCTAAATATTGTATCAGAATTAATTAAAAGTTTGTTGTGTTAGATCACAGAAATAAAAATCCTAACCTAAGCAATAACATAAGCTCTAACTGTGAAAGATAAAAACTACTTAAAACAACATCTCTAGAATATCATTTTTATCATTCATCTATTTACAAAGAATACTATTACTGAAAAATTACTTTCTATCAAGGGATTATTACTGAAGGGTAGTCTACTAATTTATAAATGAAGAATAATGCTGTGATGAAATAAAATGTACAAATAGGATAATTATAGAAAAATTTTCTATAATCAAAAGTGTTGTGTGCGTTTAATTTAAAAATAAGAGATTTTGAAAATTTGTAGAACGTATGTAGTTCAATATTTTAAAATAGGCGATTTGAGGCGTACCGCAACTTAAAAGTTCTTTTCAAACACACTTCTTCAGGTAGTTTCAAGTTTCAAATGACAATTGATGAAGCTTCTGTTCTGCAAATTCAATTATTATCTTATTATAATTTGTAAATTTCTACTATTTTACCCATATGGGCCGTAACTGTCGAGTTAAAAATTACATCACGCAGCTAAGCGATTTTTTTTCGTGTCTAGTGTTAACGACATTCGCATGCGTTAAGTTAGCCTAACGTTGTGGTCCAGCAGGGTATTTACAGAAAAATGCTGTAAAGCAATACTATATACATACAGGAGAGAGAAAAATTTTACCGTTGTATGTTTGCAAAAATGGATTAAAAGTATGATTTGAAAGTCAACAGCCCGCTTTCTCCATGCTTGCTGATTGTCTCAGCTTGTCGCGAATGGAAACAAGAAAATATTTCTGCCATGTTCAAAGAAGGTGAGAGAATTAAAGATCTTATTAAGTGCAGAACGAAAATAAAATATGGGTGCGCAAAACTAATATATTTATGAACATCTTTTGAATGAAGAAGAGCAACATACTTCATTTCAATTTTTTTTAATTTGTTCTTTGTTTGTAAGACGTTTGATTAAAAATAATTATCCTTCGAAAATAATTTTTCTAATGGATGTACTATGAAAAATGATGCAATAAAAATTAAATTTGTTAAACAAGGCAAAAGGTATCCAGATTGAAAAGATTTTACACGCTACATCTTTGTTTATAGTTTTTTAATCTGCAATATAATTAAAATTTTACCTGATAGCTAACGTTCTCCAATTAGAAATGAATCGCTGTGAATTTTACTCTGAATTGCGCTGTCCAATGCATTTGAAACTGTCATTCTTTCTGTTTAACACGTATCTGTGCATTCATAAGTCACGAAAATTTGTGTATATATATATATATATATCTGTGTATTTAGTTACGTAATTGAAATCTGCATAATCCTTTTTCCAAGTATTTCATCAATGTCGCTTCGCTCTATAAAACATATTTATCTCTTTGACGACATGAGATACTGCAAGTTAAATGCATTGGAAATCTATAAGTTAGCGTCAGTATTCATAAAAAAATATATTTTTAAACTCCTCCTTACAATATATATGCATATACATACTGTAAGTTAAGTTTCTTTACATTATATATATTAGTGATTTCGTGCTTACTGACATTTTGCTTTCATATTATGATACAATGAATTTCGGGGAAATAAATCTTTACAAATATGAATGGAGATGTTTAGCATAATATATATTTTCCATGCCTTTTGAATAATGAAGTTATTGGTCCCCATTATGTTGAATCTAGATAGATTTTCCGCTACAATGCATGCTTATTTAGTTTGTCGAAGTTAATATAGTTTACTTTATTTTTATATAAAAAAAAGTAACAAGGTTTGTATCTATTTTATTATAACAGATGAAATGAAATAGAACAAAATAAAATTTGAAAAACAAACATGTTTTTAAATGTAGTAATGATTCACATCAAAAGAAAATTCATCAAAATGCTGTAAAATAACACCTACTAAAGCAATTTAATTTAATGAAAAGTGTGCTATACTAATTTAAAAATATGTAAGCAATGTAAATGTTGGAATTTTGACGTAGCCATATTTTACAAGAGTGAGCTTAATGAAACTAAAATAATACGTATATTTTAGTTTATTTTATATCTGACTCTTTGCAAAATTTCATGGAGATTGGAAGCGATGAGATTGAAATGGTGTGCTGATTTGACGTAGAATGACATACATACATTACTAACAAATACAGATAGTAGTGAACCTTAGAATCGTTCGTTTTTAGAAAGACATGTCGAAAATACAATAAAAATCGATATCCTAGATAAATTTATATAAATATTAGGGTGCTTCTAAAAATTTAAAGTGCTGGAAAGTTATTCTTCAGACCTGTTTTGGATGATTCAAATTCTAAAACGTCACAGCAAAAATTTTCGGTTAATAATTTAAGATTTGCCCAACTCAACACAAGTTTTTTTTTTTTTTTTTTTTTTTTTTTTTTTTTTTTAACATTACGAGAATTGTATAACAAAAATGTAAGTTGCCCCTTTTTAGTCAAAGTACTTTTAATATTCACACATAATACAGGATAACATATTGCAGACTAGCAGTGCATTGTGACAGCGTAGCATTGCAGTTTGCAATTAATTTTATTTATCGTTAAATGTGTTATATCGTTAATGCCTAATCTAGTTTATTGTCCGTGTGTCTGGATAGTTTTACAGCAAGTTTTGGCCGGTGCAAAAAATTGCTTCACGTGCTCCTTAACAATCTGTAATAAGTACTGCTTCTGTTCTTCGCTACGGGGCAAAGAACAGTTGAATTTGTGAATTAGTGTAACCCTTCGCTCTGAAAGGTCGTTGGCCAATTTTACAGATTCAACAAGACATTGATTATTTCTGTATTTCTTCTGAAATCTCCATATGCTTGGATCACTCTGCAGAAATCCTTCAGATTGACCAAGGATTTTGAAAAATCTATTCGTCGACGTTGTGACAAAATCTTGCAATCCCTTCATTTCTAGATCCTGGAATGGTTTTTTTAAAGGAACATTTGGCGCTTCTCTTTCAGAGAGAGCAAAAACCATGATTTTTTTTTCCTTTCAAACCTTACGATCCAAAGCCAACCAAAAGTTCAGACAAATACCTGAGATGACAACTAAATGCTAAGGTAGCTGCTTTAGCTACATCTTTGTTTCGGAAATGAGATAGTTCACAGAGCAATCCGAGATCGTTTCTTGGCGTTGCAGTGAAAGATGGACTCTGAAACCTGTATTTGATGCAAATTGCTATTACAAAAAGGAATATTTCCTTTGAAGGATTCCAAATTTGTTCATAATGCGAAAAGACACGGGACTTTCGCATTCCTTGTAATCTTTGTTGAAGCGATCTACACTGGTTTTCAAAGAGCCACATCTTGATTGAGTAAGTAGCTCTAGCAATACAGCGAGCGTGGTGAACTGCTTCTAGATATCGATATTTTGTCTCACTGGGTGGATCAGCACCTAAGAAAGTAATTAACAGTTCAAGAATTTCTGGATGATCATCTCATAATTTGAATTCCTCTAGCTGAGTTCCTGCAATGACACTACCTTTCTATGGGCTGATCAATGATGCCATGTTCTTATCACCTATATCTGTCGAAAATGAACGCTGATTTTGATTTTGGTCAAAAATTCTTGAAATGCTTAAAAAGTTCCATATTGGGATACTTTGGGACTTTGAAACATCATACAGACTGGACTGAATACTCTTTCAAACATGATCTCTGAGATATGGTGACGGCAGACAAAAGAGAACATTTCACTGCCTATCACATTTTCTAACAGAACGCAAACTCCACGTGCTGTAGTATCAAAGCAGACTTCGAATACATTACCTGCATGAGACGCTGTAATAGCTCTACTGTGATGGAGTTCTAGGATCGACAATAACTTAGTGGTGGCGCCCTCAATCAGCAGAAATGACATAAAATTATCAGGCATTCTGCACATCAACTATTTCTGTCGTTATGAGTGTCTAATTAGCCGTGTAATCACATAAACTTGATTAATAAGATTCAGTTAATAATTTTATAAAATTCTACAAGAATATTTTCATTCTTGTAATAATAAGAAAAATCTAATTCTAAATGAAAATGCTCATATTGCACACTTTTGCATACAAAAGTGGCCTTTAAGTGAATTTCAGTTAAAGTAGGCAAGTCCTAAATATTGTCCCATTAAAAAAGTGCATGTACACTCATACACTCTCTAAATGAGGAATCACCTTCACCACATGGCACCCTGGAGAAAGATCAAATACTAAGTTAAAATTTTAACATTATGGATGGAAGCACCCTAATGTGCATATGTATGTGAATATATGTGTGTTTGTGTGTATTACAGCTATTTTTAAGACATAGACTGATTAAATTTATTACTTCCTTGTACGTAGTATAAGGAAGTAATGTGATCCCGAAAAATTTTGGGGGCCAAATTTAGACATAAAAACCGATTTTGACTACCTCTAAATTTAATTCAAAAATTTTTTTCGATGTATCTCATCGTAGGCTAGCATGCACGATCATATTAACGCGTCTGCAACTCATTTTGACCAGTGGCGAGTCTACTGTGGCCAGTTTTTCCATGCCGTCTGTACGTACGTACGTATGTATGTAACTCGCATATCTAAAAAACTATTGGTCGTAGAATGTTGAGATTTGATATTTAGGATTGTTCTATGATCTAGTTGTGCACCTCCCCTTTTGGTGGCAATCGAATGGATAGTTTATGTACAGGACCGCCCAAAAGATTCGAAATACATTACGCTCTATGGGCCGAAATTCATTAAACTCGCCTAACTCTAAAGCTATTAGACGTAGAATGTCGAAACTTCATATTTTGGATAGTTTTAACATCTAGGTGTGCACCTCCCCTTTTGGTTCCATTCGACTGGATAGTTTATCTACAGGACTGCCCAAAACATTCGAAATACATTACACTCAATGGGCCGAAATTCATTAAACTCGCATATCTCAAAAACTGTTAGGCGTTGAATGTTGAAACTTTATACTTAGGATTGTTGTAACATCTAGTTGTGCACCTCCCCTTTCGGTTCCATTCGACTGAATAGTTTATCTACAGGACCGCCCAAAAGATTCGAAATACATTACGCTCTATGGGCCGAAATTCATCAAAGCGTTTTTTAGAGGTATTGGGCTATTTCAAACGACTCAGAAGTGATATATGCTGTAAAGAGTTAGAAAATGAATTTCTCCATTAAAAAAAATGTCTTTATCATTTATAGTTCTGCTACAGGAACACTCAAAAGATTTCCAATACATTACGGTCAATAGCAATTTTAGGGGCATTCATCCATTTCAAGCACAATACCGTCCTACCACATAAGTTAGGTAATGGTCCGACCACGGTCACGTGCCTCCCTCAAGAACTATGCCAAAAGTCGCCAAGCTTGGCGACTTTTGGTGTATGTGTGTGCATATTTAACTCTCAAATCTCAAAAACTATTATGAAATTTCATGTAAAAGAATGTTGTAACATCTAGTTGTGCATCTCGATTTTTGGTTCCAATCTACTGGAGAGTTTATTTACAGGACCACCGAAAAGAATTTCAGTATCTTAATGTCTATGGACATCTTCAATATAATACAACTGTAGACAGTCATTGTTTGGTACATGCCCAAAATCTCGCCGTCTGTCCTCGACCTTGGCGAGTTTTGGCGAAATGTCGCCAAATTTGGCGATAGTCAGTCATTTGGTCCATGCCCAAAGTATCGCCATTAGTCATCGTTCTTGGCGAGTTTTGGCGAAATATCGCCAAATTTGGCGATAATCTTTCATTGTTGGTCCATGCTTAAAATCTCGCCAAATGTCGTCGACATTGACGAGTTGCGCCGAAACATCGCCAAATTTGGCGCCAAAAATTATTTCGTATTTTGTATAACTCTAAAACTTTAACCCGTACAATTTTGAACTTTTGTATTTAGAACTATATTATAATATCTAACTGTTTTCAATATCTTTTTTGACAGCAATCGACTGGGAATTTATTTACAGGGTGAGCCAAATGACTTTAAATACATTAAGGTGTATGGATGCATTAAATTCATTGAAAGTCAGTGGTCAATGACTACTTTGGCTATCCCCAAAATCTCGCAAACTATCTCAAGTTTGTCGGCTTTTGGTGAAATATCGCCAAATAAAGTGTCAGAAGGAAATCTTTCAAATTGAACTCAGCTTGGCGATATCGAAATATTTGGCTAGAAATCGCTATACCTTACTATTATTTATATTTTATCTCTTTCAAACAAATAAGTTTAGAGGAAGTGCGTAAAAAACATTTTTGAATTAATAGACGTGCAAGGATGTCATGTGTTGGACACATCAGATTTTTTTCAATCGATTTTAAGAAGTTCAACGAGAGAAGAAATAAACTGACGGAGTGTTCTGAACAATATTATATAGAGTCTCAGAATAAGAATGTCTCCGTCAATGTCGGGAAAGCATATTTTGATTAGAGAGTCATGTGGCAATATGTGCCTCTAGCGTTAAAAACTGTTCTCTAGCTATCAGTCATAGCCCTTATACGTAGAAATTTATAGCTGTTGCTCAATGTCACATGTTCACCCGAGATGAGACTTGGATGTTAACTGATACAATGACAAGTCTCAGAAAAGACACAGAAACAACATTCTGTTAGTGAAATAGTACTAAGTGAAATTTCTGAACTAAACGGTTGGTACGATAGATATTACATGAGTTGTCTGTCATACGAATTCAGGTAGCATCTATCCATGAAAAACGAAGAAAGGAATTGTCTTAAATAAATAGCTGCTTAACTGACACAGATTGAATGTCCATATGCACCATCAAATCGTCTACTTTCTACTTATTTATGAAAGCCTACATCATATACAAAGTTTTACACCAATCAATAGACACTTAATATTTAGTTGTGTGTAGAAACGTTTCTTATTGAAACCGATTGGGAACATTTCAGTATATTTTTTGTCTTTTATAGAAGTTTATATTTTAAAAACTTTCATGAAATTTTACTTTCGTAACAACACATTTTCATTATATTTAATGATTATTAAATTTCAATTATTATCTGTATTCAAAATATGTTATTGTCTCAAAATCACAAATTCACGAATTCCTTCATTTCATACAAAGAAAGCGTTCAATTATTCTCTAGAATATGTTATTAAGTTCTATTTGGGATGTAGCACCAAAGCTGTGTTTAAGTTATACTCGAAGTGCAATTATTCTCTTAAATTACAAAATATGCAACTTTATTTTGTACCATGTTATTCATCATTGGAGTAATTTACTGGCTATTCAAAGTTTCGACACCATCGTTACTCTTTACTGAAAAAAGGGGTACTTAGGCATTTAAATAATAAAGTCTATTATAAAATGCTTGGACTTAACAATTAATGATAGCTGAAAGATTTTGTTAAACCAAGTTCCATTTACTCTGAAGTGTATTCCAGAAAAGGGAATTATTCCTTTTTGCAATATGTTTTAGCGATTTCTTGCATTCTTTATCTCAATTAGTACTTGTATTGAATGTTGCAAAAATTATGCCATAACTAGTTAGCCCACCCAAAACTGATAGAGCTAATTTGGTGTCAATAACTATAGAGCTGAATAACTTGAATCCTTCAAAGCCTTCAAAAGTTTGAGAGATGAGAAGTACCTTCTGTATAGTCATTGAACTATTTAAAGATACCTTCCTTATTGATTTCTTAAGTTTTGATACTTCATTGAGAACAGAAGAGCCACAAAAGCAGATCCAAACAATGTCTGAAAACAAGAGAACGGTGCGGAGTATATGAAGAGAGGCTTCCTCGCAAGATGAACATACCGTCGTAGGCGTTTCTGAATACTCGGAAAAGTTGCAGTGTAAATCCTATCACAAATAGCGTGTGGCAGTCGTTATTTATGTCACATGCTAAATCCGTAAAAGAATCGAATAATTGAAGAAAGTCATCGACATCTGGTGCATTGTAAGAGTGCAGTTTTTGTTCCATACTTTTTAAAATACCTTGCAATAAATAACAAACGGTACAAAAGTAGCATGTAAATACTATCTGAGCCATAGAAAAAACACCGATAGCTGTCGATATGTTATAGCTTGTTACAGAATACGGGTAGTAAATGAAAGAATATTTGAATGTTTTATTTGTGTCAGGGTTTTTCCAACAAATAAGTGCTATGTGTACGCCATTTAGTAGTTCATTGAAAAATACGAATGCTGTAAGCTTAATCAAAATCTTTCTCGTAAAACAAAAATTTTCACCTACTTTAGAAAATAATTTAATGACTCTTTCTTTTAGAATTTCTAATTTTCTTCTTTGAATGAAAAACAAAAACCTGACAATTTCGTTTAGAAAAAGAAAAGAGAGTACGACATAGGAGTTCTTTCTTCTGCTGACGTATGAATTTTCGATCCAGTAATGTATTCGGAAAAGCACATTAACCTCAAACAACACAACAACACATGTATATAAAATATCATTAATGTAGTTGTTTCTGCAAGTTCGTTTCTTGAATAAAGGTATTCCATGTATCCAAAGCAGAGTATTGAAAGGTAGAAATACATTTTCAATGTGCTGTCGATGTGTAATTCTGTCCCGAATTCTGTCATCAACATATCGCGTCGATCTAGAATGCATATTTCTCTTTTGAAATAAATTTTTTCTTAACACAGAAGGGATTTCCATTTTGCGAAGAACGACTGTAATTACTGGATTGTTGCACTCTCTTCTATCAGTGTTAGTTTTAGAATAAGTATAGAATATGCAAAATAAATTTACTCTGAATTACGTTTACATATAAAATTTTTCAGTGTATGTTGATTTAGGTTTTGTGTATATTAATGAATTTGTTGTCATTTGCAAAAAGTAACAGATATGAGAGCTTTCAACTTCTCCATAAAGGACTCAGCAGTTGATCTTACTTTCACAACCTGTCATGGCAATGATCTACAAACAAAGAAAAAATATATAAACAAATCGAACAAAGAAATTCATTTTTAACTGCTTAAAATCAAATAATCAATCAATTTTGTTGCTTACAGTCTCTTTTTTGCCATGCTTAGAATCCACTAAAGCGAATCAGATTCAGTGATTCGTTCAAGGGAAAGGCTACGGGGCTTCAACTCCCTCCCCACCAGACATTGCTTAAAGGCACCATTTAATTTCATTGCACTTTATCTATTTCAAATAATCATTTTTTATAAAGTAACATCTCCCAAAGTGATTTACATTGCTTAAACCTACCACTTTGCTTTATTGCATGTGTTGTTTATGGCAAACAAGCTTTTCTTAAAAGTAGCCCCTATTAAAAAAATGAATCTGCTACTGATTAGATTAGCATCAAGCAACATTGCAACGAGTGGTCACAAGTGTTGTCTGGTGACTCAGTTAATGTCAGTTATGAACTTATACTTTTAATTAAACTTTTCAACATTAGATTTGAAAAATTAATTCCATTGTAGATCAGCAAATAGCCAGAAGTGACATTTAAAAATGGTATTTACTTTTGAATGATGTTGAAGAAACCCGATAGCTATGAATTTCAATTCAGAAAGTTGACTATCAGAACCAAAATTTTAAAATTATATGTTGACATGAAAGTATTTAAATAAATAAATACCTACAGTTAAACTAATGCTCAAAGAACGATAGTCTTATTCTAAATATTGCATCAAGAATATTAAAAAATTTGCTATGTTAGAGCAACGAAATAAAAACCCTGGCGTAAGCAAAAACTTAATCTCCAGCTGCCGCAGACGAAAACAAACGACATTTATAGAGAAACATTTTTTTCATTCATTATAAAGTTTAATTTGCTTGGAGTCTGCCAGCATATTTATTTTTTATTTAAAATTTCAATATCAAAAAATATTTTTTTCTCGATCAGTGTCCTGTTTCTTTTCTACCTAATGTTAAACTTCATTATCGTATAAAATTAAGTGTGTTAGGGATTATATTGTATCAATGTTTAGCACCCTATTCACGAAATAGATGTGGCAATGTGGGACAAGAGTCCAACACAACGTCCCTCGAAAATCAATTTTAAATAAATTAAAAAAAAAGTGTGTGCGTGTAATTTTTACGCGCGGTTGAAGTAAAACTTCTTTGACGTTTACGACACATATCACTGAAATGATTAAATTTTAACTTAAAATAAATATCATATTATAATTTAATTATATTTATTATTCATGTACTTTAATAAAAAGATTATATAAATGTTATATTCATATTATTCATTGGAAATAGGTACTTGAATGTCATCGTAATTTTTTATGCATGAAATTATAGGTTTGTGGTAACTATAATGTGAAACATAAATTTTACTCTCTAAATTTGCTAATTTTCTTGAAAATACAGCATCTATCGTTGTACCGAAACGCGTTGTTGATTGCAGTCCAGAAGTATTCATAGTTAGATCAAATTTTTCTTTTAAAAAAATCAACTAACGGCTGAGATTCTTGAGAGCGAAGATTAACATTAAAATCTCCAGTAAGAATCATCCGTAATTCATGATAATTACATAGAAACCAGGAAGTGTCCATATTGTAGTATTATTCTTTAACTGTTTTCTTATACCATTGTTCCGTCTGGAGGTTGGGTTTGAATGGGGGAATGTCCATAGTGTAGTATTATACTTTAACTGTGTTCTTTAACTGATGTTTTCCTCTGTTTGTTGGGTTCGAATGCAGGTAGCGTAATTTTTTTTGTGTTTTTCTATCACAGTATTCTTAAGCGTAGATTTCGTCTGCTGGTAGGTTTCGAAATCTTATTCTGTATCCGTGTTTTTAAACTGCAGGTTCTGTCTATTGTTTGGGATTGATTGCAGCCAGGGTCCGTTTCTTTGTGGTGTTCCATCCCTGTGTTAAACCGTTGCTAGCTCCGTCTTGAGGTTGGGTTAGAATCCACGGAGTGTCCATTTGTTATTCTTTTATTTTGTTCTTAAACCGTTTGCAGCCACTGTTTGTTTCTTTGTGATGTTACATACCCGCATTCTTAAACCGTTGTATATATATCATTATTATATATAAATATATATATCAGTACACTGTATATATCATTATAAATATTGCGTTCACACAAACTACATTCTTCTAAATTTACTAACATTTCTTAAAATACAGCTTATGGGCAAAATAATAACAGACATGACATACATAATATTTAAGAGTTTAATGGAGTTTAATGGCCTAACGGCCAATGTAACTGGCATTTGACAAATAATAATATCACTTCGCTTCGAAACTATTGCCTATATTCATTACGAAATAGTATTCTAAGACAATTATGTAATTAAAACACATCTGATCCAGTAATTACTATATATCACGTTCATAAGTCTATGTATTTAATTTTTTGAAGTTATGCTAATTGAACGATCTCCATTTACTTCGCCTCGATGAAAATATAAATAACCTGACATGCGCAGAAGCAGAAGATGCGCAGTTACCCAGTGTGCGTAGCGCCATCTGTTTGCAACAACGGCGTTATCCAACTTTCTAAGAGAATTGTCCCCTTTTATAAATTTATCTTCGTGGGATCGAAGTATGATCCTCCAACAGTGTTCTTAAACGAAAATTTCCCTCTGCTGTTTAGGTTCGTTTGCAGCCACTGGCCCTTTAATTGGGGTGTTCCATCCCATTGTTCTGTTTGGAAGTTGGGTTAGAATCCAGGAAAAGTGTTCTTAAACTGACGTTTCCATCTACTGTTCCGATTCGATTGCAGGCAGGTTCCATTTGTTTGTGATTTTCCAAAACCATGTATTGTATATTATTCATCTAAAAATAAGGATTATCGAGCACCTCCTGTGAGGTTGGGATTACATGTAAAATATTATGTTGGATGTACCTACAAAACGCTTATGATATGTAAAGATTGATGAATTTGGGGAACGGCGAAAGCAGGTCGAAAAAGTAGGATTTTCAGAGGTTCTTCTTTTTCGGAGCGCGCACGTCACTTCCTTTGCTGAGCATTACTTCCGCCAGAAAAAATTCTGAGTTACTCCCTAGTCGCCACTAAAGAAGTTTTACTCCAATAATATCATAAGAAATACATGTGCAATCGGAGGAGGGGAGTTGAAATATATCGATTCTTTTGAAAACAAATCTGAAACATGTTTATTTTCATTTGGTTTTTTAAATATAATAATTCGCAATTAATATGGAAAAAAAAATCGAAAATGTTATTGCTGTCTTTAGACTTAATTTTTACTTTCCGAACATGTACCATGTAAGGAAAGTACTGTAATCATGAAAAAATTTGACTTCGAGATTTTGATGTATTTACGCGCTTTGAGGTCTTCTGAATTAATTTATGCTATTTTTACGAGATGTATGTATGTGTGTGTGCGTGTGAATAAACACGATAGCTTCTAAACGGGGAATTCGATTGAGCTCAAATTGGGTATATATGTTACAAACCACCGTCGCAAGACCGGTATTGATTTTGGTGTGTATAGGAGTTATAGTTTTTCTATAGGGCTACCACAAAGATTTCTTTTACATTATGACCTATGGGGGGAAAGTTTTGGAAGTGCACTAGCGTTTAAACGGTACATTCTATTGGGCTCAAATTAGGTATATATGTTATAAACCACCGTCACAAGACCGGTATTGATTTTGGTGTGTATAGGACTTATAGTTTTTCTGCAGGGCTATGACAAAGATTTCTTTTACATTACGCCCTATGGGGGGGAAATTTTTGAAAGTGCGATAGCGTTTAAACGGTACATTCGATTGAGCTCAAACGGAAAAAAACTATTAATTTTTGCCGAATTATTCATCGATTAAAATTTATTTAAATGCTTGGTAATGATCTTAATCGTAAGTGTTCGGAAAGTCGAGTGGAGTCACTCCATTTTTTTTTTCCGTATAAGATTGTCTCTATAATGATCCGATTAAAGAAAAGAAAAATTTTCATTGTCCTTATAAGTTATAGGGTTACTTTAAAACAGGCGTTCACATAATTTCCTCACGTACCAGACCACATGAAAGCACGTAATAGGTAAAAAAAAGTTCGAAAAATTTAGGGATGCCAGCCGTATGATTTAATTTTGAAGATAATAGCAAACAACTGAAAAACAGCACTATGGTCGCCACGTTTGGCGATTTTTAACCACATAAAATAATTTACGTTAGAACGAAATATCATTCGTATAAAGAATTGAATAATCTAACCCGTCATTTTAAATCAAATTATCATCTGCATTCGAAAGCAAAGAGTGGATGGTTTTGCGTAACAGAGTAAGGGTGTATTACCGAACAATGTACCTAATTTTAGAGTCTTGTAAAAAGGAGCTGGTTTGACAATTTTAGCGATTTTGAGCAGAGAAATTCAATAGGTTGTTTGGAAAAAAAATTAGTTTCAACAGAAGAAACTAACCGGAACATTTTTTAATATTCAATCGAACTTCGAGTACCAAACATCTTTTCATAATAACGGAAATTTGTATTAACCGATGAAACAGCAAAAGGCGTTTAGGATGGTTTTAAAAATAAATCACTAAAACAAAGATATCAAGAATCGAAACGGCATATTTAGAAAAATATGTAAAAGTCATTTTAAATTAATGCATATTTTTGTGCAAAAAGGTTTTCTTCATAATCGTATATTGATTTCCAAGTTAACGTGATAAGGGAAAATGTTTCTTTTTATCTTAAGCGCTTTCAACTGAACGATTTTTGACTCTATGAGATGTAATGAATAATTATTTGTTGAAGAATCCCAAATCTGTGCAATTTGAAAATATAATAAATTTTATACTTTTGTTAAGTTAATAAAAATGTGTGTAAGAACTTGATCGCTGTATTGAAAATAATCTGTATAACCTTTGATCGTTGGAGTCCCCCCTTTTATGAAAAGAACCTAAGTCAATTTACCACGAAATGCAATGTTCAATATGTACAGCTGCGGAAAAAAAAGTCCCACTTGCTCTTTATTTCGGCGTCGTTCGTCGTACAGTAAAGTTTTATATACCATTCGTTTGCAAATAACGCGTGCTTTAATTTACTATTAATTTAATTTGCATCAGGGGCCGTCTTCTATTTAATTTTGCATCAACTTCGTTTTTCTCAATGGCAACCCCATATTTTGCTTTATTAAACGAAAGAAAACCTGCAAATTACCCTAAATAAAAATTTTCACCAATTTTCTACGATAATTTCCGGAGATATTGCGAATTAATTTTTGCGCCTTTTTCAGGGACTTTCTGCAAAATGAAAAGCGCTATTTGTAGGTTCCGAACTTTTCGCCTTTCATTCATTTCGCTCGCGAGAGTTAAAAGAAATTAATATTATTTTCAAGGAAAATATTGTTGCCATCTCTCTTAAAGTTTTTTCTACTGAGAATATCAAGGGTAGAATAGAATATTTAGTCTGTGGTCCAAATGACCCGTGAGTTCATAACTTCCTTGGTTCGTACACATGATTTAAGGGGGAAATGCAAAATGACTGCTCACGATTTTGAAAATCTTTGTAATTTTGAAATTGTTATTGAGTATTTCCGTTGATGGTTCTCTTAGACAGGTGAAATGTTGGCAGGAGTTAGAGGCTGCTCTCTGCTCTTCTGACTACAAGCTTGAATATTACTCAGCTATGGTCGAACTTGTAGAATGATTTCCTGATAGAAAATTTATTTGTTTGAATTTCATGTAAAAAACTCAATTACTTTTTCGCCGACCCAATATTATCACTGTGTTTGTTATTTTACTTTCTTCATTTAATACTATCGACTGCAATGTGCAATATTCTTAAGACTTTTGGCTGTATTTTAATTTATAGTTAGATGAAAATTTAGACAGAAAAACGTGATTTTAAATGTTTGATAAAGTATGGGGAAGTCCAAAGACCTAATGTTTCCGATATTAAAAAAGGTCACATTCACGCCTGGAAAGTTGAGGATGTTAGTTTTTCAGAAATAGGACGTTCTATTAGAAGACATACATCTACTGCATCTAATTCTATAGCTGGAAAATATTTTATTTGGGGGAATATGGTAGCGGACGCAACAATACACGCTTTATCCCTTTCTGGCGCAAGAACTTCTATTGTATTTTTTCGCTTATGCTGATGCCTGGTGTAATAGTTAAATTTCTGATGTCAATTTAATGAAACATGGATAATTTTTTTCTGTAAAATATCTATAACATTTTTATAAATATGCATAACACTTTACCTCCTAATATCATTATGTCCAAATTTCATTATTATCTGGTAAATAGACATAGGAAAATTGACTAATGCTTCTGAAATTCGTGACGTATACCATAAGTTGGTGGCTAGAACGTCTAGCCACCGCCCGCGAAAGGCTTATAGAATCCCTATGAAACTGTGGTTCCCTATGAAACTCTAATTTATTTGCTTCAAAATTTGATATTTTTAATACTGGTATCTTTTACTGTGTTTTTGCACAAAATAAATCTAATTTACGTTTATTTTATGCAATTTTCAAAACTTTTTCACTTAATAAATTTATATATGGTCCCTTAACTCATGAAAATAACACATTTTATTTAATATAAATTGAACTACTGAACGTAAAAATTTGAAATTTTTCACAACCATGTAATATTAATTTCTGCATCTATTTCCATCGAAATTTGGCTAGGTCGCTATTCATAATTTCTTTTAATATTAATTTAATAATTCCTAATTCATATTAATAATTTATTAAAAATCATAATAACATTAAATTATGTTTGGGCCGTTTAGTTCTAATAGTACGAATAAAAATCAGCTTCTTACTACCAATATTATATGAGATATGAATTAAAGTATGAAAAAATATTTTAACATAGGGGGAGAGGGATTTTGGGTGCTCATAACTCACTAATTTTCTGTCCAAATTTATTGAAAATTGCTGTTCGGGGTTAAAATGAGCTAAATTTTTGAAATATGAAGTGAAATCTAGGGGTTGCTATTGAGAAAAAAAAGTTGGTGCGAATTTTAATATGTAGATGGCCCCTTATGCAATTTTTATGCATAGCAAATTAAAGTGTACGTCAATCGTAAACGATTGGTATCTGTAACTTTGCTGTACGACGACCGACGGCCGAAAAAACTACAAGTAGGACTTTTTTTTCCGCAGCTGTACATTGGTGGTCAAAATTGTGGTCACTTTTGGAATTGTTTAGGTTTTTTTTTAACTTTGTAGGATTATAGTAAGTACTACGTTTCATAAACCCATATATCATTTTAAAGAAAATTTAATACTGATTTCAATACACAAAACTAAATTTAAATGTGTGTTACAGAATAAAAGTTATAATGACTTTAATCTGAAAAACAAGTACAGTGATGAAGTGGATTGTAATTTCTAACTTTCCCGGTCAAGCACTTATTTTTCTGTTTGTTTGTTTTTTTAAACTCTCGTAAGCTCAATAAAACATAGATGTGAAGCTGTAATAAAAAAGGCTACCCTACAAACTGCTGATAACTCACTGCAATCTTCAATATCTAATGTATCTCGATAATTATTACCGCTTAACTTCTTGGCCACCACTGTATTGGCCACTACCAACTTGGCCACCACTGTATTATATGCAAAGGAAAGTGGCCAAAAATGATCCCTTTAAGATTAAAACTTATATAAAATAACATAATGTTTAAATAAAACTTTGCAATTTGCTATCCTACTTTACACTATATTTTGCATCAAAAACACATTTTAATGATATTTAAAAAGAACAATGAGTAATAACAAAAATCGAATAGTCTAGTAAGTGTCTAAAGGGTCATTTTACCCTTAACCCAAGGGCAAATGATGCTTCATTTGAAAATAATTATAAATTTTTAATCAGCAAAATAAAAGATAAATGTAATTATGACTATAATATGAAATAAAATAAATTTTACAATCCTATAGTATGTCTGACATATTTTTAAAAAAACTTTTAAAAAGTGTCACAAGCAAGAAAATGGAAAATTTTAAAATTATAATTAAAAAATAATGGCCTACAATAAAGGCGGAAATAAATTAAGTAAATGGAGAGTAATGGAGAGTCAAGCATTTTGAGAACGGTTGAAGGGCTACATGACACCTAGGATCCGGTACTGAAGTTTCTTCAGCCGAGGGACCGTTTTACCTGGCAATATGGCTTTCCACTTTAGATTATACTACTGGAACACGCCGAGAAAAATAAAAAACCTTATCAAGTTAATTCACATCTAAAAACATACTCTATTCAGTACACCAAGTCATATTTCTGCACATTAAGGCTTGTATTTCTAAATAAATACGTAAGTTAGTGCTTACCTTATATGATAAAACCCAGCTTTTTGAAGAATTCTACTCAGACACGTTATACATCGATTGCTTAAGTACCGCGATTGCTTCAACTTGCCTTGGCACAACTAATTTATGTTATCTGCCAGATGGCGCTGCCTGTATCTAAGAAAACATGTGGATCTTTTTCCAAATAGGATCATTTTTTGCCGCCTTCCCTTACATGTACGGCCATCGTTTGTGTTATCCAATTATGGACGACATTTTATCAAAAATCAATGATCACAGTAACATAAGGTAGAAATTACTTACGTGACCATTATGTGCTCTTACATGTTGTATTGGATATCTATACTTTAAACTGCTGTAAATTGCATAACACTATAATTACTCCAAAAAGTATTAAATTCACTAGTATTGGCTCAAATATCTTGATATTTTCTATTGTTATTTCTTTCGCTTTAAAGGCTATTTAAATATTTTTTCAGACATTTATATCGCAATAAAAGAGATAAACGCACAAATTATTGTTTATAATAACCCATTTTCGTCCTCAGAGAAATTTTAGTTTTCGTACCATGTAATTTATGGATAGAAAAATAATAAATTGCTCTGCACTGACTTTCATTACATAAACCGTCACAAACACAAAAGATAAATTTTATGAAAACGTAATTTCAGTCTTATACATTTAAATGACGTATGAGAGACCACATCCTTTATGGCTTTATGAAACTTCACAGGTCTTCTTGCAATAATGTTTGTGCAAATATACATGGAGACTCACATTCTATAGTAAATCTATGAATCATATCGATACACCGTAGCACTGCTTAATTAAACAGTTAAAATTTTCTCCAAGGCAACCAGATTGAAACATTGATATATTGATTTAAACAAAAATTATTCTAAGTTCTAAAGTAAATAATTGAAGGCAGCTAAAATGTTATTTCAAAAAGCTTTAATAGGTTTTACAACAGCAACAATTTTTTAAACCTATTTGATCTAATGATTGCACTGAGAATTTGTAATTTAGAATTATTAGACTTGAAAAGTAGCGAAAAATGATCTACAGTATGCAGGATGAAACATTTTCATCGCTGCCAACCGTTCCGTTTGTATCGGAACATTTTCCACCACTATTTTTGAACACTTTTATTTTATATTAAAAATATGGACTTACTTTAACATTAAATTGCTAAAGAAAAATTAGTGGTGGGAAATGTTTCGATAAAAACTGAACGGTTGACAGCTATGCATTTTAATAAAGGTGAATAGAGTATTATGGATTTTTCAGGGTGCCTCAAAATTTCGTTGCCAAACTTAATATGCTGGTCTGTCATATCACGACAAACAAGAATGACGCAGGAAATTGTTTCTGCAAGTAAAAACAGCGAAATCTAGAGGGCGATTGTCGCAGGCTTGTGGAAGTGTGATCATTTG
Organism: Cheiracanthium punctorium; assembly: GCA_038373885.1. Classification (NCBI taxonomy): domain Eukaryota; kingdom Metazoa; phylum Arthropoda; class Arachnida; order Araneae; family Cheiracanthiidae; genus Cheiracanthium; species Cheiracanthium punctorium. The sequence continues at coordinate 19,440 of JAWZYV010014927.1, read as the reverse complement.
AGCCTAGGACGTTGTCGGAGATGGATCAGTCAGTTTACTAATTCAGAATTGGCCGATATGCATTACGTGTATGGTTCTGTGGATGGGAAGTTACATAAATGAATAAGTCATTTAATAAAAGTTCCCTCCCCCTTTACGCCTGCGAACATTGCGCTCAAAGTACCGCCATCCGTATCGCGGCTCGTCCATTCCTGTCTGCGCTACCGTACGTAATGCATATCGGCCAATTCTGAGATATAGCAAACCGATTCATCCATCTCCAGAAATGTCTCAGGCTAAAATTATCAAGCTTCTATAAGCATGCCAACAACACCCTCTAGCGGTTGATGTTCGCATTTGTGGACACAAGTTCCTGTGTAAATCTTGTTTCTCGTGGTATGACAGACTAGTATGTTTGGCAACGACCTTTTGAGACACGCTGTATATGCAAGTCTCTTAATAATTTTGTAGACAATTAAAGTCTTTTAATATCCTCTCCAGGAAGAAAATAATCGTATAGTCTACTCAGATTTGAAAGGAAAAATATCATTTATAAAATACATTTCGAAATTTGCAAAAGTGCGGAGTTACGGTACGAAGTGTATAAACAGGACTTCCTCGCAAAACGAAAATACCACGGTAAACTTTCCGAATATCCTGCCAAGTGGCACGACAAATCCAGTCACAAAAAAGTGGGTTAAGTCTTTACTTCTGTCAGAAGCTAAGTCTATAAAAGAATACTAAAATTAAAACAAATAATATGCTCTTCCTTCATTGATAGAGTACAGGTTTTTCTCAATCCTTGTTATAATATCTTTAAGTTAACATTGTATAGTGCAAAAACAGCACGGCAGTATTAATTGCTTCCATTAACAAAATTTTAAAATTTTAATAGCGGTTGAAATGTTGTAGCTTATGACATAGTACGTATTGTAAATAAATGAATATTTGGAAGTGAAATAACTAAAGCTTAGTAAAATGTGATTGCTGCTAACTTTGTGATTGCTGCTCATGCTTCATGACATGTTGGCAAGATATGTAGTAGTTCTGTAATACCAGTACGGTTCTTTATTTCTACCATTCATATATTTTTAAATATACCAACATTTTTTAGATATAATAAAGTACGAGAAATACCACACATTTTACATGTTAATAAGCTTCATCTTATAATGCTTACGTATGGTGTTTTATAAAAGGAAGATTTTCCTATAGGTTTAACTGTGTGGGTCTAAGGCTTCACTAGAAAAATTTACTCTAGAAAAATTGAATTTTCTTTTGCAAGAATAGGAGATGCAGCAGTTCAGAATAGCTTACACTGGAAATACAGAAAGGACCTACCCAGCTATGCTAGTTTGTATTTTAATATCTTCACGAAAGTTATCAAAAGCAAGAAGTGTTTTGTAAAAATTTGGGTCTTTATACAAACTAATAAGAAATTCACCTTGACATTTCAAGGCTATATACTGTTTGTTATGAACTGCAAGAATTTTACAATTTAAGGTAACGAAATCTTTGATAATAAAAAAGTAAGACTTCTTCAAAATTATAGAAAAAAGTGTTAAAAAGGTGTTTTTTAGTTCTCATTTTCTGCTTCCTGCAGACAATAAATGCCGTCCGTACTGCTAAGTACTTTACTAAATGTAACTTGCAGAAATCAATGTCTCTTAGCCTGATATGAAAAATGCATATTCCTACAAAATCAACTTCTAAATATTTAAACATCGGTAAATATGTCACGCTACAAAATGTTGCGTGAAAATGAATGTGAATATAATGTTATATTGTGAATAATGTTGCGAAATTTAATTCATGTTACACCATACTACACGATGGACAGAATAGACTATGGAAATATTAAATTTAAAATGTACTTAAAATGTATTTTTTTAACTACTTAGCACGCATCATTAATATACTTGTCTGCCTTCGGAGGTGATTTTTTTTCTCCTATTTGAAAAAGTCCCTACTACGTGTGCGTGACTTATTCCATCCGCTCTAGCCGTACTCTAGACTAGGTCCAAGAGCCCAAAGGTCATAGTTGAATCATAAACAAATAAAGGGTCTCCATACATTTCTTCTTTGATAAATTCCAGGTAGCTCAAAAGATGCTCAGGAAAGGCCTCAGCAGAGTTATAGTTGGAGAACATGAAATAAGATTTTTGCCCCCTGATTAAAAGAAAGAAACGTGAAGTGTCCACCAGTAAGTATATTAATGACGATCTGCACTTTTAAATACATGTGTCACCTTTACAGTAAGGGCACTTCCAAGAGATTTTCTATCAATCTGTGTGAAAGTGAGGGGTCTTCCAAAAATTTAGATTTAGTGGTTTTGTTCTTGAATCAATTTCATGGTGCGTCAATGTGTTGCTCCAAACAATAGGAAGAGAGGATCCTCCTTGTCCAAAACAGCAGTTGTTTCATTTCCAGTATGAGATGGCACCCATTGAAAGTAAACCTCATGATATTGAGAAATATCCTTGAGGATTTTTACTATCGAAAGTCCCACTTATATGTATAATAATGGTACTAATATTATAAATGCGAAAGTTTATTTGTGTGTTTCTTTCTTTTTTGTTGAATATTTAACCCTCTCTTCACCCTGAACCTCATGTGAGGCTCCTACTTCAAACAGCAATATTTAGAGAGAAAACAATTTAATTTAGTATTTTTTTCTTTCAGTGATATCAATATCATTCATTCATGTAGAAAGTATATGGGGCTCTTAACTAGATGCATAAATCGTGCCTAGATTGTAGTACTAGTCAATTTAGATCATTTTTTACAGTTTTCGCTTCATTGTTTCAGGAGACAAATTAAAAAAATATTTACGCTGCTTTTTTACCGTTTTTTTTTTCTTTTTAAGGTAAGTATAGTTTTTTTCTTATTCCTCAACCTTTCCCTAATATGTGCATCCTTTTAAATTAATTTTAGCATAACAAAATGCTTCGAAAAGCAGAAATTAATATTAGAAAAATCTAATATTAATGACATTAGAAAAAAATATTTTTGCATGATTTATAACAGTATTTCAGATGCATTAAATGCAAGACAGATTTTTTTTCTCTGATTTGTCATAATTCGGTGACGAGAAGGTTAAGAAAGATTTTTTTGTGCTACAAGTTTGTTTGCAAGGAGAGGACACCTCACGTCTCGTCTTTAGGTGTGTCTTTTAAAGCTTCCCGGAATTTTCCGTCACAATTTGGATCCACATCAGAGGATGGGGAACTTCTGAATATTGGTACCCTTCGAAAATTGCTAGAGCTGTTGAATGCAATCCTGCACTGTTTTTCGTTTCGCGGGATTGCGCCTATCATTGCGTTCACTACTATTTCTCCCAAAATACAATATTTTCCATGCACAGAATTAGATGCAGTACTACTCGCCCTACCATAAAAGACCGGCTTTGTCGCACTGCCAAGAAAAGAAAATGGATGCTGCATTATGTTTCACAGGGAAGATGGGTTAGGCTGCGCAAGGACTCTTAAAATTTTATACGGTAGTAGTATTTTTCGAGTCATTTGGACTTTCATTTCCGATTTACAAAATACTTCCGTATTCCCAGTTGGCCAAAAACTAGCCCAAAAGTGGCGTGATTGGACAAGCGGATAGGGGCAGGAAAATAGCTTACTGCTAACGGACTTAAGAGGAAAATCGCATGAGGAAATTTTGACGCGATTGGAAGGAAAGAGGGATTAGTGTCCTTTCCGAATACCGACTTACTTGGCGCACTAATTGATCGTTGATCTTGAGGGTTTTTTTTTTTTTTGGCGGGGGGGGGGGTCAAGGAACATTTCCTTCTTTTTGTTAAAAGTCTAGACATGAAATATTTGAGAATATGAGTTTTCTGTCGTGTTTACCAGATCGATGTTCACCCGATTTTGGATTTTAACTGGGTAGAATAAATACAATTTCAAATGTCATTTATTTCTTCTAGGAAAGAGCGACTTTTCTATATAGGAGATTCAGTCTTAAAAAATGCAATATTCAAGAGTCGACCCCCCCCCCTCTTAGGCCCTTTTAAATACTCAAAAACAGTATAAACATTTAAATTAAAATAAAATATGACTAAGCTTTTAAACAGCTCAGGGGCGTAGCCAAGGGGGGGTTAGGGGGTCATAACACCCCCCCCACGAGGAATTTTTTCCCATAAAATGTATCTTCTTCACTCCCTTATCACGCACATGTATGCATATATGTGAGTTGCAGTAGTCGTAACCCCCCCCCCATGAAAAATTTCTGGCTACGCCCCTGGAACAGCTTGATGCCTTCTTTACTGACATTAGTAAAACAACAATGACCGTTGAAATTATTTTTATTATTTTCTTTTGTTAATTTTCTGAACCTAAATTAGGTCGTTGGCTACCTCAACGTACGAAGAAAGTTCTTTTCGGGTGAAACACGATCCTTTATCGCTGACTGAATTTTAGCTTTTATAGAGGAACTACATTTAAAGGTAATTAGAAGTAATTGTTGAATTTCATTCTTTAGTTCGGTGTTTTCAAGTTTGTTGCTCATAATGAAAATTTTTATGTGGTATAATTACTTCACCTTTTTATGGGCGCCTGGGGCAATTGACCCTCTTACTAAATCCAAATTTGCTGTAATTACATTTTTGTATTAATGCATGTTTCCCTCAACTATTTTTCAGACAAATAATGTATTTATGAAATGTATTCAGTCAAAATATGCAAATAATGTTTGAATAATTTTGACTTTTTGGTAAGAAGCCAAGAGAAATTATAAAGTACATATATAATGTCTTAAAATTAAATATAAATGTAAATTTATTTATGTAGGATGTGATAAAAATTTATTTCTAAATATTCAAAACGAATAACTTACCATCACTTTTTTCTGATTACCTTTTTTTAAAAACTAACTATTAAATTTAAAATCTTTGTTTTACAATAATTTTTAAAGAAAAGATAAATAAATTTAAAATAAATCAACAAAGTCTGTATATTTTCTCTGTATAAATAAATTTTCAAGTTCATTCTCTCAGGAACATTCCGTAATGTTAATAATTATACAGATTCACATGCTACAGTAATAATGGTGAGGTGAAAAATACAGGGTGGCAAAAGAGCGAACCCTTGCCAAAATTATCTCTACTCTGAATATAGAGGGTTGCATCACTGTAGGGAAAACAGACGCGTTTTCCACATTTTCTCCTTCGGCAAATTCGACTATGTCCGATAGTATTAGCTATTTTCCTGCCCCTATCCGCTTGTCTAGATTGGCAGCCCTGTCCGCACGTACTAGAGAGAGAATTTTTTGCACATCTGAACCCATCTCCCCATTGAAAAAAATCGCAGCATCCATTTTTTGGTAGCGCGCCAAAGCCGACCTTATATTTTTGTTTGAGCAGTAGATCTATGTCTTCCAATACCTAGGGAATACAATCCCGCTCTGTTTATCCTTTCGCGGAATTTCGGGATTGAGATTTTTTGGTTGATATTTCAATCAAATAAAAATTAATTTTAATAGAGAAAAGTAGAAAAAAAAGTAAGATTGTAAGCACTATCAAGCTTAATACTTTATCTTATTTGATAATTCATACAATACCTTACATAAATATGAAAATTATAGTCATGATATAAGACTTCCCGTTGGATCGGAAATGAATTCCCTACTAGAAAGCCGGGAGGACTTTCGTAACCACAGATTTAACATGCACGCGCAAGGTATGTACAGCTGCGGAAAAAAATGTCCCACTTGCTCTTTATTTCGGCATCGTTCGTCGTACAGCAAAGTTATATACACCATTCGTTTTCAAATAACGCATACTTTAATTTACTATTAATTTAATTTGCATAAGGGGCCGTCTTCATATTTAATTATGCATCAACTTCGTTTTTCTCAATGGCAACACTGTATTTTGACTTTATTAAACGAAAGAAAACCTTCAAATTACCCTAAATATAAATTTTCACCAATTTTCTACGATAATTTCTGGAGATATTGCGAGTTATTTTTTGCACGTTTTAAGGGACTTTCTACAAATTGAAAAGCGCTATTTGTAGGTTCCGAACTTTTCGCCCTTCATTCATTTGGCTCCAGAGAGTTAAAAGAAATAAATGTTATTTTAAAGGAAAATATTGTTACCATCTCTCTTAAAGTTTTTTGTACTGAGAATATCAAGGGTAGAAAGTAGAATGTTTAGTCAGAGGTCCAAATGACCCGTGAATTCATAACTTCCTTGGCTCGTACTCAAGACTTAAAGGAAAAATGCAAAACGACTGCTCACGATTCTGAAAATCATTCTAATTTTGAAATTGTTATTAAGTATTCCCCTTCATGGTTCTCTTAGACAGGTGAAATGTTGGCAGGAGTGAGAGGCTGTTCTCTGCTCTTCTGACTGCAAGCATGAATGTTACCCAGCTACGGTCGAACTGAAGAACGGTTTCATGATTTAAAATTTATTTGTTTGAATTTCATGTAAAAAACGCAGTTATTTTTTTTTTTGTTGAGCCTATATTATCACTGTGTTTGTTATTTCAGTTTCTTCATTTAATATTATTGTCTACAATGAGCAATATTCTTATAAGACTTTTGGTGGTACTTTAATTTATTGTCAGATGAAAATTTAGACAGAAAAACGTGATTTTGAATGTTTTTTAAATGTTTGCGAAAATATGGGGAAGTCCAAAGACCTAATGTTTCCAATATTAAAAAAAAATCAAATTCATGCTTCGAATGTTGCGGATGTTAGTCTTTCAGAAATAGGATGTTGTATTAGAAGAAATATACATCTACTGCATCTAATTCTATACCTGAAAAATAGTTTATTTGGTGGTATATCATAGCGGACGCAACAATAGACGCTTTATAGAATCACCATCAAACTCTAAAAACCTCTAATTTATTTGTTTCAAAATTTTATTTTTTTTAATACCGCTATCTTTCACTGTGTTTTTGAGGGGGGGAAATCTAATTTACGCTTATTTTAAGCAGTTTTGAAAAAATTGTCACAATAAATTTATATATGGTCCCTTAACTCATGAAAATAACACATTTTATTTAATATAAATTAAACTACTGAACGTAAAAATTTCAAATTTTGCACAGCCATGTAATATTACTTTCTGCATCTATTTCCATCGAAATTTGGCTAGGTCGCTATCCATAATTTTTTTAATATTAATTTAATAATTCATAATTCATATTAATATTTTATTAAAACATTATAATAATAGTGGATTATGTTTGGGTCGTTTAGTTCTAATAGTACGAATAAAAATCAGCTTCTTATTATCAATATTATATGAGATATGATTTAAAGTATGAAAAAATATTTTAACATATGGGGAGGGGGATTTTGGGTGCTCATAACTCACCCATTTTCGGTTCAAATTTATTGAAAATGGGTAAGAAAAAAGTACAAGTGAGACTTTTTTTTCCGCAGCTGTACATGGCGGTCTTTAAGTGATTCGTCTAAATCAAGACCGGTACCTTCCGGCTACGAGTCCTATGCACTACTGGACTACCACAACCATGTGCTACAAGATACAAGTAACCATCACCTAGCTAACTGACTTCGCCTACTGTGCACTTTTTAAAAATTCTTTATATTCCATTATTTTACAGTTTCATGAATAGTATTCTTATAAATACAATCAGCGTGTTAAATACATCGATTACAAGCGGCATTATAATGCTTTATATTCCACTGATGTAACCATTAGCACATGAAAGTACCCTGTTAAAAATTCAGCAATTAAAAGCTAAGCTCACACCCGTTAAGAAATAACCAAAAGCACCTGGCTCTTAAAGGGTTAAATTGACATTTCCTGTTATGGCTTCCTGTGCAATTCTTAATTCTTGGGACACACTATGTATTTGAATACATTTAATTTAGTTTGGACACCAAGATACGAAGTAAACATTTGCGTGAATTTTACTTTCCCTCTTGGATACACGTAAAAGAAAATTTGGAAACGTTACCCCAAAATTTGGGACAGCTCTTGTAGTTTAAAATTGCAGAAACGTTTCCGAACCATGCGGGAAAAGTATTTAGAAATGTTTCTGCATATTTCGGAAAAATATTTACATATTTTCCTGCTTTTTAGGTAAGGTTTCTGGAAAAGATGTGTAACGTTTCTGTATATTTTGGTAAAATATTGAGTAACCTTTCGGTGTATTTCACAAAGGTTTCCGAATTAACGAGTAACATTTCTGTGTTTCTCAGAACGAGTAACTTGCGCTAGACGTAGCGTTTCGAGTAACATCCACTAGATGGCAGCACCAAACTCTCACAGAAACAGCGCTCAGTACCGAACCCTCGACGCACGCGTTCGTAGGTCAGTACGTTACCTCAGCGCTGTGATCGTCCTGCTCTAATTTGCTTTAAAAGTAAACTGACTGCTGCAAAAGTTAGTTCTCTCATGGCTTGTTTTGGAAACTTAAAATTTTTTGGAGTATTTTATAAATGGAGGGAAAATACCATAATTAATAAATATAAATTAAAAATCTTAAATCTTTTTTTTTTCACATAAATTATTTTCAGGGGATAATGTGCCGTTTTATTTAAGTATTCATCCGGCGACGTCACCTGGTGACTGGTCACAAATAAACTCCACAGTGACCACACACTGTAGTCACATCACTCACAAGTCACAATGTGACAATCCTGTGACAATTGTGACCCTCTATGACGTCACAGCGACGTTTTTGTGACCATCTGTGCTATTAGGGAAGAAGCGTTCATTCTTTTCCCCCTGTCTCTTGGTACTTGGCGCATGCGCGCGAAGTCCCAAATGAAGATTTCCTTTCCCCGTAAATATTTTACGCCGAAATGTGGGTTATGCTTCCGAAATCTGAGTTCGAGTAGAGCACCGGTAGGTTACGCTATACTTTCGGAAACCTTTCTGCTATAAGTATGTAACGTTTCTGAATGTTTTTACTGTGTAGCGTGACGCAAAAGATAAATTGAAGTATTGAAATAAATTTATTTGAATACATAATGTAGGCTCAGTTAAACTGTGATTCATTTGACAGTGTATTTGGTAATTAAAAGCATTGGTTAAATGTGCAAATCTTCTTCAGAAAATAAAAGAAATCTGAAATAGTAATGGAATTTAAGAACAAATCTTATAAAGTCATGCCAGAGAGTCACTCAAAATTTGATATCATTATTTTTAAGACCCATATTTAAAATATTCATACATCTATTAAGTAAAATGCTGCGTCACAAACTTTTAGCCCGTTAAGGGTTTCTGTATTGTATATATACACACGTGTTTATATACACACTATGTATTCTGTTATCGAAGGCTATTATGAGTTTGCGGATAGCATTGGATTAAGTGAGCGGATAGTTTATTTGTTTATCTGATTATGGTTAACAGGAATAAATTAATTTTTTTTGTATCTACTTGTTTATCAACATTTAGTACAGAGTAAAATGCCGAATAAGAATTTTTCTTTTTTATTTCTGTTGCTTGAACACAAGAAAACACGTCACAACTTTCTTGAACTTATTTATTGGACGACACAAACAACACATGCAGAACGATTAAACTTTAAAAATACTATCGCCAACTCAGGGCGAAAACTAACTTCTTAACATAAGCTTTAACTAAAATAGATTTCATAAAGGCAATAAAAGTTCATTCATTTAAAACATTTCCATAACAGTAACAAATAATCATGCATAAATCAAATTGCCGCCAACATCACCGAGCGAACTGAACACACGAGCTCGTCCAAAATTCTACCTCCAATTTAAATCACTTCAGTCCGCAACACCTGAATTCACTTCATATCCAACAATACAAAAATACAGTGCTACCCAAACAGCCACTGCCCAGTGCTGACATCTGTATCATAAATACATAACAACCGAATGCAGTACAACAGGATTGCACAGAAACATACTCCCGCCCATCAAGAAGTCATTCTTGATGAGAAGGTATTAAACAAAGTTTAATAATTGACCTTTTAAATAAACCCTTAGCAGTTTTTATTGTTACCACCCGTACCATACCATCCTTACCAGGATGCGTAGCTACAACTCTACCTAGCGGCCAAATAGAAGGAGGTACATTTTCCTCCTTTAATATAAATAAATCATTTAACTTAATATTTTCCCCAGAAACCTTCTATTTTTTCCTGTCTTGGAGTGAACTTAAATAGTCTATCCTCCATCTCTTCAAAAAATTTAATTTCAAATTTTGTATAATATCCCAACGCGATTTAACAGATAGGTTATCTTCAATAGGTTCAGCTGGAGAAGTAATAACATCACCTATCAAAAGCGTGATGGAGTTAATACATTTAAATCACTGGAATAATTTTCACTACCAACCATAGTAATTTGTCTCGAGTTCAATAATGCCTCTATCTGAGTCAAAAGAGTACACAACTCCTCAAACGTCAAGTTGGTATTTCCAATTACGCGCTTAAGCTGAAACTTTGCGGAGCGCACTGCTGCCTCCCATAACCCACCAAAGTGAGAACTCACCGTAGGAATCATGTGCCATTCAATATTTACTTTCGATAAATAATAACTAATTTTATCGTTTTCATTGATGGTAGAAACAAATTTAAATAGATCTGATAGTTTCCTTTTTGCACCTACAAACGTTGTCCCATTATCCGAATAAATTGAACTTTGAGCTCCTCTACGTGAGCAAAATCGCTTAAGTGCAGCCATGAATACCTCAGAAGAAAGGCCACTCACTAGCTCTAGATGAAGCGCTTTTGTCGCAAAGCAAACAAAAAAAGCGATATGACCTTCAGTAGTTTTAGCTCCTCGGCCACAATGTCTTAAAATACTAACTGGCCCTGCATAATCAATGTCACATGCAGAAAAAGGCCTATTAGGAGTAACTGTTTCAACAGGAAGCTCTCCCATTAGCTGTTGTGCAGTGGTTGCTCTATATCTACAACATATTATACATTTATGTATACAACTCTTAATAAGATTTTTAAGACCAATTTTCCAATAACTCTGAGCAATAATGCCTAACAATAAATTCAAACCATCATGTAAATACACAACATGAAAATAATTTACAATTAAAACACTTATTTTATGCTGAGCTGGCAAAATCAATGGACTAGCATTATACGAGAGAGGTGAGTTACACAATCGACCTCCAACTCTCAGTAAGCCGTCCTTGTCAATAAATGGACAAAGACCTAATAAAGGACTTTTCCTTGAAACTGCTTTACAAGATTTCACACAATTTATTTCATTTGAAAAATATAAATTCTGTACATAAGAAACCAAGAAATTACCTGCTTGTTTTCTTTCTGTGGTACACAAAGGAGAAATCTTAGCTTTAGAAACTACGTTACCCATGTTACATTTTTCTCTGCAATTCAATATAAACCTAATACAGAAAGCAAAAATATCTACAATTTTAGAAAAAGATGAATAATTTTCAAATAGTGAGTCAATAATGCAGCTCTTTACAATTACAGAAAAACAAAATTGAATTTTTTCTGTTCTTTCACCACAGCATCAACGTTAAGTTTAATTTTTGGTTCTCTGTTACACTTAAGGAAAGCCAGGGTGGTCCCTCCCACCATAAGGAACACTCGGGAAGTTATTTAGTAGTCTAACCTCTTGAAGCGACGTCAGCTGGATTTTCCCTTGTGAGCACATATCTCCAAGAGTCAAATGGAACCAAGTCCAAAATTTCGGAAGTTCTATTAGCAATATAAGGTTTATAGCAACGAGGATGAGATGACAACCACGCAAGCACCACTTGAGAATCTGTCCATGAGTGGAACTCGATGACATATTCATGAAATATATCTACCACATTGGAATACATTCTTGAGAGTAACAACGCAGCGTTGAGCTCCAATCTTGGAATGGACACTGGTTTCAACGGGCAAACTTTAGTTTTAGACATCAGGATATTCACTTTATTACCGTCTTGTTGTACCACATAAATAACTGCTGCAAACGCTAATTCCGAAGTATCGCAAAAACCATGCAACACAAGTTGTTTGCCCATGTTCTGGATCCATCGAGGAATACGAATCAAACATATTTGTTCAAAATCCTTCTGAAATGCTCGCCATTTTACCTTTAAACTCTCAGGAAGAGGAGTATCCCAATCTAATTTCAATAACCACAATTGTTGGTAAAAAATCTTAATGCATACTGTACAAGGTGATAGAAAACCCAATGGATCAAACAATTTTGCTGATTGAGATAAAAATGTTCTTTTAGTGATCTCCTCGCTAAATTTCAACTTAACATTAAATATAAAACAGTCAGTTGTAGAATCCCAGAGCCTTAGAGCACTCGTCAGGATGAATTTCTAAAGCTGGTAAATCAAAAGGACCGAGAGACAAATGTTCCAGTACCTCAGAGGAATTGGATCGCCATTTCCTTAAATGAAAACCTCGTAATTATAATCTATCAGAAAGCCTTCTTATTAATCGAACTGCCTCTTCACTAGAATCCGGTATAGCCATCAAATATAAAAGCATTCTTTTTTTTAAATCAATATAAAAACATTCTTTTTTTATAGAAAAAACTTCAGGATCCCCTTCCTCCAAGACCTTCCCAACTTGAAATAAACAACGTGTTGCTAAATATGGAGCAGCAGATGCACCATATGTAACGGTTTTCATTTTATATTCTTTAATATCAGAGTCCCTTGACCTCCTTCAAACTATTCTTTGAAAATCCTGATCTTCTGAATCAATTAATATTTGCCTATACATCTGTAGAATATCCGCAGAAAAAGCAATTGCATGTAGTCTAAATCGAGTGAGGATGTAAAACAAATCTGGTTGCAAAATCTGAACTACGGCTAAAATAGAATTCAGGGAGTTCCCATCTGGAGGTTTGCAAGAACCATCAAATACAACTCGCAATTTCGTAGAAATAGAATCACTCTTGATAACTGAATGATGCGGCAGATAGTAAATTTTATTCCTGGCAGATTCCAAATTTTCGACAAGAGGTGTCACACGTCCAAGTTCCTCATATTGATTCATGAATTGTTTATAATCCCTCTCAAATTCCTTCTTATAGAGAAATTTTCTTTCCATTGCATATAATCTCGCAATTGCCATTCCTTTAGTTTTCCCCAATAGATTCACGTCCCTATAAATTGGTAATTTCACCTCAAATCTACCGTCTTCATTTACTTTAAATGTTGACTAGAAATGTTGTCCACAAAATTCTTCCTCTTCAGATAAATGCTGTTTTTTAACATTTATTTCCTCTGTCAGCCAAAATTTTTTAAGAATTACATCAACGCTACTTTCATTTTCATAATTACTCATAAAATGAGAGTGTGCAGAACGCGATGAATTGAAATCAGTCTGAATTTTTCCAGCTACCACCCAACCAAACATTGTATTCTGAGCAATCGCTTGATTTTTCTTCCCCACAATTTTCCATGTCGTATAAAATGAAAGAAAGTGTCGGAACCCAAAATGAGATCACATTCCCTTGACTACATAAAGTTTTTATCGGCTAAATTGATACATTTAAGATGATCAAGATTTCTTACATCCAATGACTCAGTAGGAAGATAAGATGTAACTTTGTTTAGTATAAAGGCATAAACACTTAAAAACTCATCTGAAAACCTTGAACCAACTTTCAAAGTCGCTGAACCTCGTGTCTACCCAGCCTCCAATACCTTTGAGAACAATGCGATCGTTTTTTCTTTTTAAATTCAAAATAGTCATAGCATTTTCACTTATGAAGGAACATTCTGATCCCGAATCCAAGAGTGTTCTAAAGGAAAGTGCGTTACCCGCAGAATTATAAATTAAAATTTCAGCTGTAGGTAAAAAAGAAATATACTTAGGATTGTCACAAGATGCACACGCTATAACTCTTGTTTCATTAGATATTGATATAGAATCACTATCCCAGTCATTGCAACTCCTTTCGTTCAAAACTGGGGTCGCCCTCCCCTGAATTTTCGCAGTACACGAAGTGCCTTTATTTCCTTCATGTATAAATGTATTATGTTTCCCTTGATATTTTAAACACTTCAAATGAGTATATGGACATTCCTTCAAGTTGTGAGAATTTAAACACAAGAAACACAAGTTATTCTGTTTAACAAAATTCCTTCGGGCATAGGCATCCATACCCTTAAATTTTCCAAATTTATATAATGGATGCGTTCCCTGGCATTTCTTACACTTTCGAATGGATTTTTCAGTATTGCTTCCCGATTCACTATAATTGACATTTTTAGGCCTGACATCATCATTATTAGCAATTAATTCCAAGGAAGAGCATCTCACATTTAAAAATTCAAAAGATTGCTTTAAACTAGGGAAATCGATCTCTGCACTTTTTATAGACCATTGTTTCCTTGTCTCGAGATCAAGCTTTTGCAACAATAAATAAATTAACCATGGATCTCTACCAGTAGCTTCCTCACAAGTAGCTTTCAATCCTCTAATAACTTCATCACTTGTATTCAACAAATTTCTTAAGTTTAAACTATTCAGGTGATTAATTGAGTTCTAATCTATAAATACTTTAATTAACGACTACAATTTGCTTCTTCTTATCATACCGATCCAATAATTTCCCCCATGCTTCTTCATATGAATCATTAGACAGTGGAATATGCTTAATTAATAAGGCAGGTTCATCGGACAATAACCCTTTAAGATACTGAAATTTTTGAATCTTAGATAACGATGTTTGAGCATGAACAGTTGCTACAAACATATCTTTAAAGTTATTCCAGTCCATAAATTTACCGGAAAAAATTGGTATGTTCCATTTTGGAAGCCTAACATTTTGGTTCTCACTCTCAGTATGAAAAGATTGAACAACACTCTGTGTTTCATTCGTCAAAAATTACTCTGTAGTAATCAACACATCTAGCTTATTTTGAAATTTAGATTTCAAGAAAAAATATCTCTCTTCCACTGAAATCCGCAATTTCAGAATCCTTTTCACTAACTAAATTATCCAGCCGTTCAAATTCTTTAAAAAATGCATCCAATCTATGCAACCGAGTATTAATTTCATTTTAACCATTTATCCTATCGAAATTATTTTCCAATCTTGTAAGAGAGGCTTTAAGACGACCCCTTTCCGTTTTTATTTTTGCAAGTTCTTCTTCTGCCATTGCAGAACAAATAAAATAAACTAACTTTTAAAAATGTAATCCCAATATAAAATCGTAAGCACTTATCTTTCACAAATCACAAATTTATTTTAATAAGGAAAAATGAGAGTTTCAGTTCATACACAGCTGCACTGCATACTACACTCATGTCCATAAATTAAGGATAGTGAAGTTCAGGAAAGAAAGAGAAAGAAGCAAAACAAATTTGACTTATTTGTAAAGTTTATTTATTAAACAAAAAGTAAAGAGCAAAAAAGATGCTATATGTTTGACATAATTAATAAAAATTGCAAGTTTTACTCCCTTGACCAAATTTCAAAAAAGAACCTATTTACAAAAAACAGTATAACATGGTTAGTAGGATGGTTAATACGGAGTATATCTCCCGGACGATGCAATACAGGCCTGACAACGCCTAGGCATGCTGAGTATCAAATGATCAATCTGATCTTGGGGAATATTACACCACTCATCAAGCAATGCACTCCGAAGTTCCGGTAGACAGGTGGGAGGGGGTTGACGGGCTGCAATTCGTCGGCCAAGCATATCCCACACATGCTCTATTGGATTCAAGTCCGGTGAGTATGCTGGGCAATGCATACGGGTGATATCCTACGATTGAAGGCATTCGTCTACAATGTTTGCACGGTGAGGACGGGCGTTGTCATCTATAAACACAAATTCAGCACCCATGGCGCCCCGAAACAAACGTACATGTTGTTCCAGAATGACATCCCGATAGATGTGGCCTGTCATCGTTACACTCTGAACATGCAGGTCAGTTCTGGAACCAAGAATAATTCCTCCCCAAACGAGCCATCCTGCACCACCGTAACGGTGTCTTTCAATGGTGTTCTCTTGGTGGTAACGGGTACCTGGCGCTCTCCAGATGAATGTCCGGCGAGAATCAGACTCCAAACTAAACCTGGACTCGTCGGAAAACATCACACAAGACCACTGTTGCGGTGTCCACAATGCATTCTCTCTACTCCAGGTTAATCGCAGGCGACAGTGAGTTGCGGTAAGTGGAACACATCTGACAGGCCTACGAGCATATAGACCAATGTGCCCTAAGCGCCTGTACACGGTCTGCCTTGAAACTGTCGTACCGGTAGCTGAAGAGAGCTGACGAGACTGGTCTGATGCTGTACTCCGTCTGTTTCTTTTGGCAGTAACTGCCAAATAGCGGTCCTCATTCGGCGTTGTAACTCGGGGGCGACCTGTGCTGTAACGTCTACTCACATTACCATTATCTTGGAATCGTTGCCAAAGCCTGGAGATTACACTCTGGTCGATTCCAAGTTCCTCGGATACTTCCAGCTGGGTACGTCCACATTCCAGTCGTCCGATAATTCTGCCACGTAAAACATCATCCAAATGCCTCCTTTGTGCCATAACTATGCGGTTTTTGCACTGAAAGGCTTTCACAGCGCTTGTGAACAATTTTACTTCTTTGCCACCATTCCTTATATACCCCTATCTTACACTCTCGTCATTGTGACGTACCATCCACGCCATCTGGTGGTTTCCTGTAATTTGCATATTCTTCTTCAAGATGTGTGTGATCATTCCACAGGTGAAATTTTTATTTTAGAGATCAATTTCTGTGTGATTCTGAATTATCCTTAATTTATGGACATGAGTGTAATTATTACTACAGTTAATGACAATAAATGTTGCTCTTCTGATTGCAGCTTGTTCAGTCTGAAGACTGCTTCAAATAATAATTAATTTTATTTGTTGCGAATATTATGCTTATTTACACACATTTCTCTTTAAAAACAATCCTGTGAACTGTCATTATTATGGCTCCCATACAGAAATATACTCTTGAAATGGCGATAAACTGAAACAGACAAAAATGGTCGAAAACCGTTTTTTGGACGATGAAAACCACAAAAATATTTATCGATTCGAGCAAAAATCACAAAAAAAGAAAAGCATGCCATGATTACAACAGAGGCTGTGGATACACAATAAATTGCGAATAACAGAAAATAATTTTAAAAATAAATAATTAAGGATATAATTGTGACATTTATTGATATCAAAACCTGAATTATTTTCGTAATTTTAAATGATTAACTTTGATGTATGATGTTGTCTCTCAATCTTTTTACTTCAGATGCCTTACAGTTATTCATTTGAATACTTTACTTGAATTTCTTTTTTTAATACAAATTACTTTCATGTTCTTTTAGAAATGTTAGAGAGCATTTTAACGATTTTAAAGCTCTTTTTTCCTCCGGAAACGTCATAACAGTCCATCAGTTAACAAACATATGAGAACGTTATAATTGTATCTTATATTTCCTGCCATGCTGAAGATCACATATTTAATATTAATTGTCATTTGTTTTCAGTTTCCTAACTTTAATAAATTTTAAATCAAGCATTTTTTAACTTTAAATTCTCTTCTCATTTCTAACTATACCGGCTTTCAAACTTTTGCATTACGCTTTTTCCCACATGTTCAATTTCAGTTAACTGTTTATACATTCGATCTGTTTGCTTAAATTATTCACTCAGTCGTTTCTCTAGGTCAATAATAAGTCGAAGTCGGTTGCATTTCTATAGCTTTCCTAGCATTTAAGAAACATATTTTCTCATGCAAAAAATTTACACTTAATTAATATGCATCTATGCTTAACGTCTTTCTATACGCGTACAACAATTCATTCGTTTCATTACCAAATATGGACTCACATCAGTTAAAATCTTGCCGATTCTTATTTTTTATCATACGGGTTTACTGTAATTTGGCTAGTTTTATTTTCAATAGTTGGATGCCCTGCTTTGTGTTATGTCTTGTCGTTGGCAAGAGATATTCTTATTCTGTTGATTAAGAATATCCTGGGGTTCTTCTGCGCCTTTAATAATGAAGGTATTATTGCTTCTCGTTTGGGCGCTTCTTTAATATGCGAAGTTTAACTTTTTTGCCAATCTCCTGATCATTGTTCGGCTGAATTTTACTTCTGATTAATCTAACGCTCTTTGACCATAATACACTGTTCAAAACAATTAAAGGATATTGCGGTTTTAGGTGGATCTTGTGGCTGGGAAACTTTTTAGCTGATTGATACATGGTCGACAGACGTAGTAGGTTATTTGAGAATAAATTACACATGTTTGGCAGGAAAAAAATGCATTTTATTGCGCATTTGTGTAGAAAAGGAAAACAACACAATTTGTGCATATGAGAAAAAAAAGAATAAGAAAAGGTGTTTTCTTCAAAGGAAATCATTTTCAGTAGGGGGTATGGTTTCCACGGATGGCCAGCAACGTTGATCACCTTTGAGGCATGAAACCGTGGTGCCAGTAGCCGAGCGAATATGTTGTTAGAGAAGGGTAGCGTCCATATCCGGTGTCTCCGAGCCGTTAACACTAAATAACGATCTTCATTGGGCGTTGTTGCCCGTCTACGACCTTGCCCTGGTCTTCGGCCTGCACTTCCAGACGCTAAAAACCGGTTCCAGATCCTGGAAATCACACTTTGTGACACTCCAACGGCTTGCTCTAATTCGGCTTGAGTTTGGACCCCTTCTAACCTACCGACAACGCTCCAAGCTTCTGAATCGGTTAAATGACTTCGCTGAGACATCGTACTCATCCAAACACAGTCACTGAATGCCGATCATCCTTGTCTTCATTGTCTTTTATTCAGTTGAAAGTCCAATTTCATTTGCTGCCGCTGAAGCGACGTTTATGACGTCGAACTCAAAATTAGCATACTCCACAGTTTGAAAATCAGAAAAATTTGCATTTGTGATTCTCTTCTTCCATTTTCGGCAAAAAAAATTTCGCTTATATCTTTATTTTATATAAAACTTTCAATATCCTTTAATTGTTTTGAGCAGTGTAGCTAAGCGTCTTCCAACCAGGGCCCCCAAAGTATAAAAGGCACTTCTTTTATACTTTTTTCAAGCTTTTGAGTTCGATATGGCGCCCAAAAGCGATGCTTACCTTGCTTACCGTGTCGGGCAGATCCTCTTCCCAGTCACCAACAACCTGTAACTATGAATAGTTTTCCAAGAAGTAAAATTAAAGTTTTGTCCCACTGCAATTGTCTCTCTTATAATGCTTTCGCAACGTGGCATTTCCTGGATTATTGATGAACAACACAAGGCTCTGCCACTATACTACATCACTTCGAAAAATAAACCTTTTCGAAGTGTTTTTCATGAAAATATGTTATTAGTAAAGCGAATATATGTCATTACGAACATACTCCCTATCTTGATCAAAAATACACTCTATAACAAATAAATCGACGCACCAAGAAGGAGGTATCCGATTGAGACGAAAATTGGTGGATAGGAAGACAATGTACAGAATAGTAAATGATTAAAATTTCCGAACAATTGAATATTTATTTCAGATT
>JAWZYV010014926.1:0-21881 GCA_038373885.1 Cheiracanthium punctorium | reverse complement strand
GGGTCGCTCCCAATTTTTTATATATTTTTTAAACAATTACTTAAAAAATGTGTTTAGGTTTCCATGCTAAATATTTTTTTAGTTCCAAATAATATTTTAAATAATAAAAATGTGTGAATTCGTTTACTTAATAAAAATATTTTTTTAAAAGGTATATTTAAATAATTTGTTATTTATTACTCATTTCGATTCTAGCTAAAAAAAAAAGAAAAAGTTAAGTTCGCAATCCTGCTTCGGAACCACCCTGAAAGAAAGAATTCTGATTGCACCACTATTTAGTACTAAAATGTTAGAAAGCCTGAAATTAGCACCCCTTACTAACATGCTTCTCTTATATGTATTGCTCCTCTACAATTATAAGAACACCCCCTTCCCCCCCCCCCCCCCCCCGCAAAAAAAGAGTTCAACTGCGCATAATAACATACTATACACCGGATCGTATCCCCCCATTGTACGACCCATATCAATAGAGCAGCAGATACTATTCCATCTCCATAACTGTAACGAAACATACGGATTCTTCCAAACCTCATCAAAACGATACCATTCGGCGCAGCACAAACGAATTGCAACCAGAACATACTACTACTCAAATACCGAAACTGATTTTTCCCTCCCAACAGCGAGAATCCATAATACTTCCGGTATCTAGTAACGGAAAGGAACATACTATTACTCAAATACCGAAATTCATTTTCTCCCTCCCGCAGTCTTGTATTCGAAGTTCGAACCTGGTCGATCCGAAATGCAAACTCGAAAGTCATTTTCCCCCTTGAAACCGCGATCCGATATCCAGTAACCCCAGTAACAAATAACAGAAGATATTAGTACTCGATTACTGGAACCCGTTTCCCCTCTAGTTCGCCTCGCCTGGCAGTCTGTATTCGAAATTCGAAGCTGCTCGATCCGAAACATCTTCGGATCGAGTAGTAACGATATCAACTGAAAAGTAACAACTCGTTACTTCGAGTCTGAGTGATTATCCGTATCTTAGTACCGAATACATGCGGTTTGCTTCAGCTCTACCTCCTACCTTGATTTTTGGCGCCAAAGGCCGTTTTTGGCGCGAAAAATAAGAAAATGGCAGTGAAACCACGTTTCCGAAACTGGAAAAACTATAAGAATTAGAAGAATTCTACAAAAAATTTAGGGTTAAGAATGTAAACAATAAAATCAAGAAAATTTAAGATTTCATGAACATAGAATTCGCGTTTTCGAACAAGAATTTAGGGCCATAAAAATGAGTTTCCGAAAGCGCAAAAACTATTAGAAATAGAAAAATTGTAGAAATAATTAAGGGTTAGGAATCTAAACACGAATAAATTCAAGGTAATTTAAGAATTGATGGACACAGAAATCGCGTTTTCTAACAAGAATTTAGGGTTAAAAATTTGAAAAAACGTAAATTTCACAAATAATGGGATTTTTATGTGAGGCTCCCCCCCCCGTTTTTTCTTTACGAAAAATGTAGTCGGCAAAACTGTAAAAATAAGAAATCGAGTAGAGCGTTTTAAGAAGAAAGCCAAAAATTGTGAATCCATTCGCCTGTACAAATAGTGCACAGTTACCACGATGTATAACGCGAAACAATATTATACGTTAGCAAAAATATCTCAGAAAGGTTAAGCTCCCCCTCCGAAAGGATGTCTCCCCCAAAAAATCCAAAAACTTCTCCTGGTCCACTAACAAATAGCTGATAAAAATAATATTAGCTACACCTTTCTTTCCACACGTGGGATTTTTAACTGACAACTTTAACGTTAAATTTTGTTCAAAAATACCCTGATATTTTTTAATTACATTAGCTACGGAGGTACTTAAAAAATCATAAAATCCTAACCAAAAAAAAGTACAGTAAAATATCAAAAGATCACAGTACCTTTGCAGAAGTGCTTTCGGTCAACTTACTACCTCTCTCTAAGAATATGAAGAAAAGTTCTCACAAGCTTCCATGTGCAGGAACTATTGCATCACTGGCCATAAGCATAAAGTTTTCAAAATTATTGGGGGGGGGGGCGGGCCCCACAACCACATATATTCAAGTCAGTGGTGTAGCCAAAGGGGGTGTTAGGGGGATCATACCCCCCCCCCTCCATGAAAAATTTCTGGCTACGCCACTGATTCACGTACATATAACTTACTCATAGCTGCCAACTACTACGGAATATAATCAACAACTTTTTCTACATGATTTTTTGGTTAAAATATAGCAAAATTTTTGTGCTGCGAGCGTGAGCTGGTTACTATTTTGAAAAAAATAGTTAAAAATATACTGTTTACAAAAAGTGGTTAGTGGTTAATTATATTCCGTACTAGTTGGCAGCTGTGACTTACTATATATAAGTGTAAATTATTGGAGTCGCTCCAGCTCTATGGGTCCATAGAATTCTACACCTATGTACGGTAAGTATCCATGTTAGTATCTTCCTATCATGTTATAAGTTAAAAATAGAAGCAAAGCAAAAAATCCAAAGGAGGAAAAAGAAACAAACATTTTCGATGACATAGTGCATTTTAGATACATCTGAACTTTTCTTCATTTCATACTTTACATTGCATAATCTGATTTTAATTAACAGAGCTTGGAGCCAGAGGAGGACAGCGTATAGTAACATTGTGTGTTACGTGGCATCACAATGAATACTAAATCATGATTGAAATAAACAGAAATTTTTTTTTAAAAGTACAAGTAAAGGTTTTTTTTTTAAACGTTTGTAAATGTGTGAAATACTTTTTTTTATGTTAGTATAAATGAGTTTTCTGTATTTAGTGGTAAATTATTGGGTAAGCTTAGCCCCTATTCACAATTTATTGGGGGGGGGGCTCGAGCCCCACGGGCCCATATAACTCTACGCCTATGTCACTGGCGCTCTCTCATTGGCCGGCCGGCTGGGGTTTCCATAAATAGCCATCCCCCAATGTCGCCAATGCAATTCGTTAGGGTTACCAAAAAATCCCTTTTATCGCCAAACTTGGCGCGAAAAAATAAATTTGGCGCCCAAAAAAGTAGGGGGTATATCGAAGCTTAGCCAAATTACGTACCTAGTAGGCAAACTTGGTAAAAATATTTTAACGAAAACTAATTCGCTTTCTATTCCTGGTAGACTTGGCAAAATTACACAAGCCCAGTAGGCACAAGTTGGTAAAATAGTTGATAAAAAAAATAAATAATTGCTAAAAGCTATTTGACTTGGAAGGAAGTTTATCCCCCTCCCCCCCCGAAGAAGTCTTAACAACAGTCCTGCTTATATCGGTTTTAATATTCCGAAAGTAATTCTATGTTAATCTAACTACAAGTATACCTGTTCATTTTCGGATGCAAAATAACATAACTTTACCTTGCCTGTAAATAGTCGACTCTCTTTGAGCAAACAAAATTAAATTCTCAAGAATATTATACCAGGTCTTCCAGGAAGGGAAACTGTCAGTAAACCAGAATAGAAACGCATCTCTCTGAACGAAACCGAAACTTGAGTGGGTTGAGTTGTTTTATCAGCAACGGGCTCTAGATTCAGCTACATGTTAGCGACTGTAAATCAATTCCTCTCCAATCATGGCAATACTGCAGCTTTATACACTGGATGTGTTTCCAAGTTATCGATGAAAAATATTTTATTAACAGATGCATCCCTTTTTCGTTCGTTATAGTTAGTTAATCATTCTCCCATAAATAAGAATTATCTTGCTCTGTGCATTGTCATGGTGCTGCCATCTCGTGATACATTTTTAAGTATGACAAGTACGTTTGTTCAGATAAAAGTGATAACTTTTCACTTAAAGTTCTTTCGAACACTCATATGGTATTTTTTGAAATAAATTTTTGTGTTTTTATTTATTTATTTATAATTATTTTAACAGAAAATAATGCACAAAGTACATAAATGTACTTTGTTCATCGTTAACCAAAGTACATAAATATACTTTGTACCGTTTAAAGACGTTCAAATCTCCATTAAATATTGAACCATACGGCAGATGCCACATTGTAGAAATGGGTCAATTGTTTAAACAATATTTGTTTCTGTATTTTATTTTATTGTTATGTAATTATACAGATTTTCCAGCCAGTCTGTCGAACAGTGTTCATTTGTCTACTAAGCAAGCAAACAGCCCATAGAAAAATTTCATTCTCATTTATAATTTTACACTGTTTCTATTATTCTGATCCTTTTCGATACCGAGTGTGAAGCCATAATTAGTCAACATAATATTATGCAACATTTCTGGGAAGTGTGATATAGAAAGAGCTACGCATATCCAGGGAACATAAACAGAAAGAAAAATCGGAGGAGGTCCAAAGGGTGGAAAAGTAGAATTAAAAAAAAAAAAAAAAAGACTATCATTTTGTTAAATAAAATCAATATTTGGGGGCGGGTCCAGACTCCCCTTTAAATGCGTGCTTGATCATACCATAAACATACGAAAATGATTCTACAGGGTGTCCTAAAAATTCGCCATTCAAGGAGGATGGGTGTCCATTTCCTTTTTTCACATCTTTCAAGAAGAAAAAGAAAAAAAGTCATCCATGAAATTCTTGCTTTAAAAATATAACAAATATGAATCTGTAGCTTTTGTACAATTTGTTCGTTGTTAAAAATTTGTTTTAATTTGAAATAAAAGATAAACCTCCGGATATTTGGAGCCACAATCAAAAGAGCAATTAAATGAGGAAAAAAAACAATAAATTATTTTGTAGCAATGGTTTTATTCTCAATAATTGAAAATTTAATCTATGGCTGATTATATTAAGATCATTATTATCCACCAACTAATAATTTCCATCTTAGCTATCTAAAGCTAAGCATCATTAAAAAGCTCTCGAAACAGTCATCCCTTTTAACACTTTGAAGCGCACCAATGCCGCACAGCCGTCTGTGTCAAAAATGTCCTTTAGCTCAGTGGTACGTGATGGGCGATTCGATCGACCGCCATATTGCTGGTAGTTAACCCTTTATAAGGTCGTGGTAAGAATACTTACCACCTGAGGTCTATTAAATACAAGAAATCAATTATCATTAGTGAATTTTCCGACTTTTGTTCAGTTATATTGGTTGCATATTTTTTCCACACATCTAGATTCTAAATTATATTTGGCTAATGAACTTTTCTTTCATTTGTAATTTTAAAGAAAGCTCGAATAATTACTCGAAAATTGAGCATAAGAATGGTCGCTTTTAATTATATATTTTTTCGTTCAGTTCCGTGTACAAGCAGCAGGTAGTTTTCCGACTTTGATTTTGTGAATAACTAATGTATTCTCCTGCAAAATTTCTATGTTTGTTTAATACTTCTTTCTCCAATTTTCACGTGGGATATTACAGTAGAGGGAAAATATATGAATTAATCCTAAAAAATGGGCCATTAAAATCCCAAGTACTTTTGACTCTCTGCGCATAAACTCGCCTTATAAAGGGTTAAATCGAGCGATGGCAACGGCTGCACCTTTTTCGGCACTGGGCAGTTTAGCTAGATTTTCTTAGCAGATGCCGGTACTGATAAAAGTAATTCTGACAGCCATTTGATAAATAATCGATAAATTTAACGGAAATTGTGTGCTACATCGAAAAAGAATTCTCGTGTAACTATGTCCTCCTTAAGTATTTTATTGAAATCAAATTTATTCTTCGTGAATTACCGTCAAAACGTCTGAGCTGTGCAGGCCCGGACTGGCAAGATCGGCGATTGTCGAGGGCCCCCCAAGCCTAAAGGGGGCCCCAGCGAGGACTCCCGAAAATGGATTTAGCACTGCGTTATAATTAAAGTAATTTGATATATATCAGAATAATGTACCAAAGTAGTCTGATTATTTCCTTGTAATCTTACGCCTTTACACAGTGGCGTAGCGGAGGGCCCCCGAGTCGCGAGTGGTCCCCCCCCCCGAAGAATCAGGGTCCCCAACAACTTTAAAATAGTTAAATATGGTTCTCAAGTATTCCATATCCTAATCTCTATTCCTTCTAAATTCCCCAATAAGGGCCCCCTTTTCAATCTCTAGCCCAGGGCCCCCAAAGGAGTCAGTCCAGGCCTGGAGCTGTGCCCTCACGGCGAGGAGACCACACGTAAAAAGAGTTAAGGCTGCAGTTAAATAATAATAATAATAACAATCTGAAACATTTTTTAAATTTTAACCCTTTATAAGGCCGTGGTAAGATACTTACCACCTACTATCTATTAAACACAGAAATCAATTATCATTAGTGAATTTTCTGATTCTTCTTCAGTTATATTAGATGTATATTTTTTCCCATACATCTAGATTCTAAATTATATTTGGCTCATGAACTTTTCTTTCATTCGTAATTTAAAGGAAAAATCGAATAATTACTCGAAAATTGGGCATACGAATCATCGCTTTTAATTATATATTTTTGCGTTTAATTCCTGTTCAAGCAGCAGGTAGTTTTCATACTTTGATTTTGTGTATAATTAATGTATTCTCCTGCATAATTTATATGTTTGTTTAATACTTGTTTCTCCACTTTTCACGTGGGATATTGTAGAGGGGAAAATATATAAATTAATCCTAAAAAATGGGCCAGAAAAATCCCAAGTACTTCGACTCTCTGCACATAAACTCGCTTGATAAAGGGTTAAATACGCACTGAAGTCCTATATATTAAAAGCGTATCGTAATCTACACCCTTGTGCCAATTAATTGAAACAAAGTCGAAAAATTAAGAAAACTAAAAAGAAATGCTATTTTATTTAAATTTATACAAAATCAAAAATTTTTTTGGTACTTAATATGATCTCCACGTCTCTTTATTAACATTTGGAGACGATTTGGTATGGATTCCACCAATTTTGTTACAATTATTTACAATATATATGCCTTGTACCACACATAAATTAGCGCCATGATTAGCTTCTCCGCTATTGTACAGTCCATATTTAACAGGCGATTTTTGCTACACTGCAAAAAATAATCTTAAAAATACAGAACTATTCTGTCATTTTTCAACAGAAAAAAAATGTTAACAGAATTTAACCATGCTTTCCACGTAAACTTGCTATATTTTATGTTATAAAACGGGTTTTGGAAGAACTTTGTAGTTTAACGACGTTTATCTGTAGCTTGTGGCAGCCGTCCGGTGCTGCGAACCAACTAAACACAAACAACCATTTACGATCCGTGACGACGTGGATGTGAAACGCTTGGATCCGTAAAGAATTGAAGGTGATTTTAAAGGTAATGTTTTTTTAATTTTTACTTATATTTTCTGAAATCTTTCTGCTAAGAAATATTACTTTTTCAAAAAAACTCATGCTTTAAAACATAACGACGTGTATTTTAAAGCCGTTAAGCCTAATGTTTACACGTAACCTATTTCTCTTATAAAACAATTAGTAAAGCCTGGATAAATTTAATTTTCTCGGTTTCTAATCATTACTCTCATTTTATTGAAGTATTGTACAGAAACAGTTAAATAGATATTAGACTTATGAAGTTTAAGAACGGCACTGTTCAACAAAACCACTGTCGTTGGCTTTTTGTGAAATTTGTTTACGTTTTTTTCCGTATCGGTGTATGGGGAATTACGATTGAAAAGTTAAAATAATTTGTGATTATATTCAATTCCTGCTACTCTAGTCATATTTTTTATATATACCTGTAAAAAACAAACAGAAAAACACTAATTTTCAATTTTAAAATTAAAGTAATGATACGATTTGAGATTCATACGCCACCGGGATTAAAAATTAGCTCATAAATTGCCAGAGAAATCTCATGGCAAGTTTAGTTTTTCTTTAAAAACCTGAAAAATAGAGCTTTAAGTTGGAATATTTTATATTTTCCCACTTATATTTTCTGTTTTCTAGCATTCATCACTGAATAATAACAATAAAAAGCTTTAACGAGTTTTGCTTTTATTATAAGCTTAGTACTTTTATTTAAGACAAATATTCCATTGTTGGGATAAATTCCGTAAGCGGGGGCAGTGTAGAGCTAAGTGTTTTGGTTATGTTCAATTTGTTTTATATTGCATTTGAAATATGTTTAGAAATGTTTTAAGAAGGTCCTTAGATAAGTGTATTGTAGTTTTGGTTTTATATTTTCTTATATATAGACGTTGAAGACAAAAATAATGTTGCCAATTAAACCTGCTTCCGCTTACGGAATTATTCCCCCATTGTTTATGCTTAATATTGCTCGGTTTTACTTGTATTAATACTGTTTAGTAAATGGAGTTGTTTACCATTAACTTTGTGTACAGACAATCAGTATAACCTTGTTTTACTAACAAAAGTTGTCCCCAATTTCATAGATGCCCTATGAAAAGTTCTACAGACCTTTTACAAGTCAGGGGTTGATCCAGGAATTTTTTTCCAGTAAAATACATTTTGTTAAAATAATTGATAAAACAGGTTAAGTGACAGTGAAGTGCTGTTATAATTTATTGCATTTTTATAAAGGCCCATATTAATCGTTTGCAATTTTGTGATGAGGCTGCAATAAAAACCCAATTATCGTATGCATTGAACCCTGCAATTGGTGTATTGATATCAAGAGATGTATTGCCTATGTAATTAAATTTGAAATTTTGAAAAAAAAAAAAAACCATTTAAGTTTTTCAGTTGGGATTTTTTGGGTTGAACAAAATCCTGTCAATCGATAAAGTGTTTTTGGTACTTACGTATTGCCCCGCGGTCCGCCAAGACGAGCAATTTATTTTCGCCAAGAGAAATGCCGGGTATGAAATTATCAATGGTTTTGAATACGATTGGCAACTCATTTGACGGAAAAATAGTTTGGCAGGATAATACGTTAGTACCGTGTTTTTTTAAAAACTCATTTCACCCTTGAAATAATTTTGACTTTTTATATGCAGAATTTAATATGGAACTGTGTTTGATTTAATGAATTAACATTATTTATGCTAGAAGCATTGCTGCCAACATGTAAGGTTTAATGTAAGAAATTGATTACATTGTAAGATTATTATAAATCTAATTGGCATTATTATAAGATTTTTAGAAAGAAGTGTTTTTATTCAACAAAATTTTTAAAAACATAATTTTTTAAACTTTGGTACCTCAGTCACTAATGTTCAGCTAAATTATGCTTGTAAATTTATTAAATTGAAAACCGTATGAGATAAAGATATGATTGATTTTTTGCTTATACAGCAGAAACTCCATTTTCTCTCTAACTTGTCATAGATACCACCATTTATTAATAGCTTAAATGTTGTAAAATGTGTAAATTTAACTAATGTTTTTTATAAATGTATGCTTTTGATACACAGAAATCTAAGTAATAATAAGAATGAAACTGTGTTTGTGGGTTTAGACTATATACAAATCCACAAAAACGGACCAATCAGCCTGAAATTTTGCACAGATGTGTAAAATAATATAGAGTAAATGATAGTCCACTTTAAAACTTTGAAAGTCCACCCGTTCCCAGAGTTTGAGATTTTTTTATGCTTTCCGTAATTGTAACCCCCATTCCCATAGTGAAAAACGTGTGAAATGAGCATCGTGGTTGTCATGTGTTGCAATTTTGTCGAATAAAATGTTTTCAATTCTTAAATAAGTAAAAATAAAAGAATAATAATGATTTTTTTGTTAGTTTATTTTTGTAAAGTTATTTTTTTAATTATAATATCATGTGCATGGGAAATCTGAGCAGGAATGACATGTTTTGTATGCAAAATAATAAGGATTGAAGATTTCCGAGGCTATTATGTAAAATTTGTTAGTTTCGCAAAAGATAAAATGGCTGATATGCCGATTTTGAGAAAGTAAGTTCTAGTGGTTTGCACAGTTTTAGGCTTGGCGCAATGTATTGAGAGCTTAAGGAAATAGCATTTTTGAAAATAAGTGTATAGGTTTTAGTAGAATCCAGCGTTAAATTTTAACTATCTGATCAGAAATAATGCAGTTATTAAGGGATTTCAAGCGATCTATCTTCAGAATTCTCACCAAATTCAGTAAATTGATTTAAGTTGGGGGAATTCCGCCAAATTTCAGAGAATTGAAATCTTTGCATTTAGTACATCAGAGTTAATGATAAAACTCGTTATAGTTTATAATTTTTAAAATGCTGCTACTTTTCAAATGAATGCCCGCTTTACTTTATGGTGATCGAACCATATAAGTGACAGATATATCTCATTTTGATTGCTGTTAAGTCGATGCTTCGAATGATTCCCTGAAAAAAATCTTGCAAAATGGTGTATGTTGGCACTTTGGCGAGCCTTAGATTTGAAATTGGATATTATTTGAGACTGATATATATAACACTGGTTGCATGTCCCCACTTGCTAGCGGGGTGTATCATATATATTTTCCTCTCACATTTGAACATTCTCATAAATAATAACAATCTGTCTTATGACAAATTTAGGTATGTTGATCATTTATGACTTTCTTTTACAGATGTTGATATAAATTTGTATTTCCATTAATCAGCTTATAAAAATCATAACTGATTTTCATACTATAAAAAAAGATTTCTAAATAACTTGCTTTGATTTTTATTTAATAAAATTGATATTTATAATTAACTGTATTGTAAGGATAAACATTTAATCTTTAGTTGATTTTTATTGTGTTCTGTAAGATTTTCAATAACGGAATGTTGGTAGGTATGTAGGAGGAAGAAACAAATAATTTTGATTGTTGTAATGCTTTAGACACTTAATAATTATTTTTTTCTTGTGATTACCTGAAAATTCTTGAAAAATCATCCTAAGGAATTCTTTTCTTTTAAGAAACAAATATAATACCAGAAATTGTTATTAATGAACGAAGAAAAAAAAAGGTATTTTTAACAGTTTTTTAAATGTATTTAAAAAATAATTTTGCTTAGTTATATTTAATATTTTAATTTCTTTTATAAAATACCCCTAGGTCATTAAATTTTTAAATGAGTGAAAAAAATCTCTAATATTTTAAAAATTTTACAGAAATGCAGACTTTTTACTGGGTAACATACTTGACAGGGTTTTTCTACTTTCTTTATGGGTGGGGGGGGGATAGGGGTTTTTTTTGATCCTCAATTTTAAAAACAAAATTTTCGAAAAACTGCAAAATATGTTTTGTAAAACTAAAAGCATGATGCGATTAAGCATGTTACCAGTTAAATTACATTATCATGCATATTTATTAAATTATTAATATTGCAAATAAAAGTATGCTGCTATTAGTGTTTAACTTTGTAAAAGGTTTTTTTTCACAAAAAGTTGCCAGAAATATTCTGTAGGGCAGTAAGAAATTTTTCTGTTGCCAGGAACTGTATGTTATATGACAAGAAAAATTATGTTCCTTACAGAAATTTTCCGTATACATATAAAAGTCGTTTACCAAGCAGCACATTTACAGTTGATTTTTGTATATCAGAAAGCTATCTATAAAGGTTTCAGGAATCATTCTGTTGAATAATATTTATTACTTGTCGATGAGAAAATTTCTGTATACCAGAAAATTTTCTTGGCAACTTTTTGCTGGCCAAGTAATTCTTCTGTATACGCAAGAGTTTTCTGGTAACTTTTTTGCGTTAGCCAGTAAATTATTCTTCTGTGATACAGAAACTTCCTGTAACGCAGGAAAGATGTTACATTTGCTTGGCATACGCGATTTTGCTGCAGTTTTTGTCTGGTCTGAATCGTACAGAGAATAAATATTGTTTAAGTTATTTCATATATTACTAATTATATTTTCTGCCCACATGTTTATAATTTTTTTTATAACAGAAAAAAATTTAATGAATTTACAAGAAATATAAATAGTAAATTACAATAAAATAGAATATACCCAGTATAGTAGTCCTGTATTATACTTATTTTATTATTACTATTATATAGTGTTTTGTAAATGCAGTTAAAATTTTTATAATATAAGGTTTATCTGCTGGCACAATATGGTTATCTATAACGTAATAGATTCCTTTGGCGGTCATATTTGTTTTAGTTTTAGTGGGGGGGGTGGGTTCCCGCCAACACTATTTTTCGATCTGTCAATTGGAGTTTGTACAAACTAGTTGGCAATCGAGACTGAAAACTACCTATTAAGTGAATTTTGCGATATTGCCCGTGGCATTTTCTCTTGGCAAAAAGTAAAATCGCTTTTCTGGCAAACCGCCGGGATAATACTGTAATTACCAAAACTATTTAAACTTTTGGAGAAATATAATAGTAATATATGGAAATAACTGAAATACCTAATTGTCAGTAAATTAAGAGAAAAACTGGCAGAAAAATGTGGCCAGAATGTAACATCTTTCTGTAAAAGTAGCCATATTTTATAAATAAGTTGTAAACGTTTACGCAAGCTTATACTGTTTGGTGGGCCTTATGATGAGATGTAAAAGTGCTTCGGTTCATATTACTTAAACTGTCTTGTGAGTATATGTAAACCAGCTGACTATACAAAATTAGAAATATTTCTGACAAAAAGAATAAAAATTGATTTTGTTCTTGTTTTAATCACTGAATCTGAACTTTTTGTGTTCAAATAATCTGATACCTAGAGATATAAGTAGACTCATGCTTTAAAATAATCTTTAAATAGACTCAAATTGACCTCTTCGAGTTCAAACAGTTTAATTTAAAAATAGTTAAGGAGTCTGAATTAAACATTCTGTGCGAGTACTAATTGAGAGCCAATCCCAAAAATTTTTTCTTTCAGGGTGGTTCCGAAGCAGGATTGCGAAAATTAACTTTTTTTTTTTTTTTAGCTAGAAAACGAAAAAAGAAAAAAATAAAAAAATATTTAAATATACCTTTAAAAAAAAATTTTTTTTAAGGGAAAAGAATTTACACATTTTTTTTATTTAAAATATTATTTGGGAAAAAAAAAATATTTTTGCATGGAAACCTAAACACATTTTTTTTTAAATAATTGTTTAAAAAATATATAAAAAAAATTTGGGGGCGACCCCGGGGTTTCTATGCCCACTCCGCGTAAAACCCCCTGGTATTAAAATATTTCATAAAGTTCAGTATGTTTTTAAAATGTCGGTGTTTTAGGGGGGCCCTCTGCCCCATTTTATGGGACAAATTTTTTTCCCCTGAAATATGGAATACGCCCTAATCCCGGTTTCAAAACCCTTCTTTTTTGTATGAAAGGGGTGATTTTTTTTTAAAAAAATGGCCCCTCAAATGCACCCACAGAAGGGGCAAAACCCCTTTCATCCCAAAAATGCAGGGAAAAAGAACTGGAAATATTTTTAAAAAAGATAATTTCACATGAATTTAAAAAAATTTTAAATTAAAAAAATGGTAATTTTTAAAAATTTCCCTTTGAAAAAAAGATCCAGCCAAAAAAATTTTTTTAAAATGAAAAAGAAATCACAAAAAAATAAAGATATTATGGGTTGGGAGAAACCAAAAATAGTTGATATCCCAAATGAGATCCCCTGCCCTGTGAATTTTATATATGTGGCCCAATCCCTGGATCCAGAAATTTGAGAACCCCAACCCAGAAAAAAAAAAGAGTCACAAGCTTTCCTTTACACTTTTTATGATAAGAATGAACAGGGTTAAAACCAGCGTTTTAGAATTAAAAAAAAGGGGGGGGGGGTTTAGAAAAGAAAAGAAAAGGGATATGTCTTTTTGGGGAAAATTTCTATGTGAAAACCCGTAATTCGGATAATTTAGCATTGTATAAAACCATAAAAGTGGATAAAAAAAAAATCTGTAAATCAGAGAAAAAAGCTCAAAAACAACTTTGTACATCTTCGCTAAAAAAAATTCTTTTTGGTTTTGGTTTTTTTCTATGGGTTTCTGTACTTAATGCCATTTCAAATACGATGAACTCCATTCCATATTAGAGTTTTTCTCTTATTACGATGGCATCAGTCTACTCAAAAATGATTTTCTTTTGGTGTTTGCAGATTTATGTTTACACTCTTTCTTCACTTATTTAGAGAAATCTGTACTTTGCTTTGATATTTGAAATGAAACAGAATATTTTTATGCCGAGCCAGTCATCTACTTACCATTAATAACTATTTTTATTCACTGTGGTTTATATTTTATCTGACAAACATCATTTTGTATGATTGTTTCAGTTTTGACATTTTCTAGCAATCTAATACCACTCACAGACAATTACTAAGGCGGCGCTGACCGCAATGGGACAGAATCTCAGACACTTCTCTTTTTCTTTTTGTTTTCTTTAAAGTCTCCTGCATTCTGTTCCATCTATAGCTCTGCTTACCAATTGTTAAGAGAATTTTCTCTAGCATTTGGATTCCATATAGGTCTAAGCTGGCGGAAGAGCCTGGCCTCAGAGCATAGCACAGTAGAAAAATTAGTACAAGTATTTACAAATATTTACCACAAAAATCAAACGTGAATGGATCGTTATGATAGGTACACTGTAAAAAAAAAGATCAATTATCAATTACTTTGAAAATATATATTTTACAAATTCGACCTTTTTAGTTTGTATTTCCTATTAACTATTAAATGGGATTATTATTAGACATTGAACAACTCATTGTCATATTTTTGCCATAGTATTTTTTACTAGCAACTAGTTATCAACAGTTTTATTTTCTTTCATAATGTTGGTAACAAAACTTCTTATTTTCTACAATAATCGCTGCAGCAATTTCGCTATAAAAAACAAATTAAAATAACGCAAGAGGAGATAAAGTAAAAACAGTATTAATAGCCACAAAAGTAAGTCTGTGTTTTCAAACTGAAAATTTTCAGGGTTTTTTCTTTGATATTTCTTAGAAGGGAAAATATATATTAAGTTATATCTATATAATATACTATATATATTATAGTACTTATACTACAGTGATATGCTCGACTATCCGGGGAAAGCTAATTTACTGCTATATTATAAGATTACATATTTCTTAATCAATTAATGAATACAAGTAGCTAATTGACAACTTTTAATGAATTAATATTTTTTTAATTCTTTTTACAATAGTAGAAAGAAAGCTTTTTTTGTGTGAAATGATCTTGACTGGACCTCTGTCAAAAACACGGTAGTTATCACTGATACTAGAACGTTGCAAAAAATTTTCAAGTTAGCATGTAAATTAATTATAGAGAAAATAAATACTATTTTGAGTGCGAAAACGTCAGTCCTGAATTTAACATAAATCATGACTTTACTTCTTTCATG
The DNA here is from genome assembly GCA_038373885.1 of Cheiracanthium punctorium. Lineage (NCBI taxonomy): Eukaryota > Metazoa > Arthropoda > Arachnida > Araneae > Cheiracanthiidae > Cheiracanthium > Cheiracanthium punctorium. The sequence goes on along the minus strand of JAWZYV010014926.1, from coordinate 6,788 downwards.
TAATATTTGATACGATAGAAACCACACTAAGGATTTTGGGTCTTAAAAGGTAAAAGATGTATTTCATAAAAATACTATAAAATGGTGGATTTTGCAGACTCAGAAAATGGATTTTAACTAAAAAAAACCAGTTATGAAACAAATACCCAGGCCCGCGCGATTTATGGTGTGGCGACCTCACCCCGAATACAAGCTCGTGTGGGGTTTCTTCCTCGGGACTCCGGCTCCACCCTTTGCCATACCCTGTTGCCAATCTGACGCTACTCGCTGAAGTAGGAATTCCCAGATTGGATTGATTTCCTCAGAATCGTTGAACCACTTATCTTCGCGCAAACCACAGGTTGAACAGTATGAAACAATTTATTTTTGTGACAACTCTGATCTCACGATTTGACTGTGGGAAATTACAACTTCTATTTTAGAAAGTGATAGAAACCTCATACAATCAGCTAGCTTTCAAGTAAAATATGGAAAGGTTGGAGCTGATTAAGCGTTTTGAAGATTTAATTTTTATCATACCCGTCCAAAAAAAAAAAACATATTCCTGGGCTCAACCTATGGCCAGCTCTGCGAATGTTTTTTCGCTCTCAATACTTTGTAAACTAATCAACCTAAACACTTCTAACCTTCCATATATGTACTTGAAAGGTTTGAAAAATGATTTGGGTGAGGTTTCTCACTTTCTAAAAATAAGGCTATATCTTCTAAACTTAGTTTTTAAAAAAAAACTCAAATTTAAAAGATTAATGAAGAGTTATACGTACTATATAACTTTAGCGCAGGGCTGTAGCCATTCGAATGTGTACGACAATATTACTTTATGACTATTTAAATAATTATTAATTGGATTTTTTTTATGGGGTGGGAGGCGAATTACAGGAATGTATGTGCAAGACAGGGGGCAAGGGGGGAGATGCTTATATAACACTTCCTATTTTTTATGAATGTTATAAGCCCCTATCCCTACATGATATACAATGCTAAAACCATGGCTTTTTGACGACACAAAATTTATGAGATTTTTACACAATGTTTCTTTTGATGAATTTCATTATGTACAATTGCTAAATGAGTATACACTTGCCAAATATGCAAAGGCAATCGTTTTATATTCTTTAGCATCCAGTGACTCAGCCTAATGGTATCAGGTGCAGTCTTAGCTGAAGGATTGTGAGAGCTATGGGATTGGGGGACTAGCCTAGTATGCATTCATCAGTCTGCCCTGAGATTCCAGAGCAGAATCGAGAAATCAAATTATGTTCTTTATTTGTTTTAATAACATATTGAAGAGTAACGCCACACCCCCATTTTTCATCACCTGCCATATTTTTTACTATAAAAGTGATGTGGCCAAATATAGGAAGGCACTAAAAGACTCACACAACCTTAAGGAACAATTATTTTTCCATATTGTAAAATGTACTCAACTTATTTACAATACAAGCTAGTGGATGTATATTTTGTTTTACACAATTTTCATTACACATGTCATAACATATGTTAACAACAACCAAAACCACCATTTTAAGTTTTGTTTAAAAAGCCAGAATTTGCCAGCAAACTAATTCAATAGCTATTTATTCGTTTTCTTTTTTTCTTTTTTTTGTTTAAAACTTTTCTTCAGATGCTAATGTAAAATAGATATATTATTTTACTCTTTTTTTACTTTTATTTAAGAATCAGATTGTGGCTTTATGCCAGTGCTTATAGCCGACATCAATCTTTTTTATTTCTTCCTTTAAGACCGTCTATGCGACAAATCGAGTGAAATTTCACAGACTAGTAAATGTGGTGGGGCTTATGCATGATAAAACTATAACTTTGAATATGTGAACACGAAACTGTTATTTGACATTCGTTACACACTATTACTACTGCGCTAAACTCAAGAATAAACAAATGACATGACCCTTATCTCAATTGATATTATATAATTTATACAATCAAGGATAAAGCTAGTGTCAGACATTAATTTTTCTGCTATCAACTCTCAAATGTATGAACAACCATACTGAGATAGTTATCTCATAGACGTAGTGCAAGTTGTTTTGCGTTGCACATTAATTGCGGCTTAACCTTGTATGGTTGCTATTACCTCCCAGTTTAGCCCTTAATAACACTAATGTATAAATATGGTTATTATGTTAAAAACACAAAATAAAAAAAATAAACAACTCTTGTAATCAAGTGATAAGACATCCTCTACCATTTGGCTTATTAGTGTAGAAAAGGCTCATAAATACCTTTTCATCTTACTCAAAGCATGATGCTAAAGGAAGCGCTACCTGATAATCATGTGTAGTATGATATTTTACTGACTGAGATAAATAATATAAAAAACATAGAAAATCACTTCGGTGCCTTATTTCTAAGCTATATTCTTGAACCTAAATTATTCAATTCCACACTATAGCTTATTCCTGAAATATATTAACATTATTATCCACTGTTAAATATTCTTACTGAATCATTTTATATTTCATACTTTAAGAAATAGAACATGTTATCTTTGTTTTACCTGATTTCCTATAAGTAAAAAAATAAATCTATTTGATTAACTATAATTAATTGTCTAACTTTCATCATCTCCCAAATTAATCTAACATGGGCACTCGACTTCTTATATTTGAGTGTAATAGTTCACTGCCATCTACATCCCACACTTGGCGTTGGACTCAGGGTGTTGTACTAGATTATGAGAATTTTGCTAGTTAATGGAAAGTATATTTCTCATTGTGTTGACATTTAACCCTTTTATCGCACAAGTGGTGTTTCTCACCTACTCAGGGAATGCAAAACTCTGCACGTTTTTTGACTGTTGCCAGCTCACAGATCAAGCTGAAGAATAGATTGGATGATTTCATATTATAAATAAGTATGCGGGTCACATAGCCTCCACTGATGAATCTTTACTTATCTAGCACGTCCTTTTTACCGCTCAAAAATATGAGTCACGATTATATATCTTATACACAAGCCACCGACATGCTGCCGAAACGCACTGGAAGATACCCGGATGAGCTTGGATCAGAATTGCCCAATGCTGAAAATATGGGGCAGGCGTTAGACATCGCACTCGAACTTAACTACCATGCAAGAACGTCTGCTCATCTTGCTGGTAAGTTAAAGTCGAGCTGATGGCAACGTCTAAGCCTTTCTTTTCAGACATGAGGGAAAGCTGGTTTGTGCCTCAAAGGGTTTTAAATATAATGAATTACTGAAAAGCTATCATAAACAAAATAGATTTAATCGACACAAAACAAAAAAACAATAAATTATATATATTATCCACCTAAGGATGAGCCCTGTTTTCCACATTCAGCGCATTTCTACCTACACGATACGCGCCAACTGATTTATCTGGGCGCATTTTATTTTATCGGCAGCAACTAAGTGAGGGTGATCCTAGATTTACTCTGCTGATTGATAACAAGCGGACAATGTTAGCACCAAGTCTAAGCTGCGAATTCAAACCTGGATCTCCAAAAGGGTATGACTAGGAATGCATTCATCTAGCAGTTACATCTCCTAGGTGGCAAGTTATAAAAGTTGTTTTGTGATTAAAATTCACAAATTCATATCAAAATCTAATGCTCTTATCCATTGATTTGAGAGTGTGAATTAAAAAACTATTTTTTCGAACTAAATTCAGTATCACCACTCTGGCTAACTATTATCGTGAACATTGTTCGCTTTTATTAATTTCGCTAATCTGTTTTGCTTTGCATGAGTCCCAAGAACAGCCAGAATTAGTCCTCAACACGAGTAGGAAAGTAATCCCACACAGACTGCAGGCACAGAATGCTGTAAGTAGAGTTATGAAAAGTGAAAGATTTGCAAATATCCATTGATCTTTCAACTTATATTTTTGCATTTTGGCTCCCCTCCCCTTTTATATGGTATAAAATGATTAGTACGGTAACTACCTCTTGATTGATAAAATAAAACCTTTGTAAAAAACACACATGAAATGATAATTATAAATTTCATTTCAAATGAAAATTTTATACAGTCTTCGTCAGTCATAACCCATCGTCTCACTAAACAGTGTCGTTCCACTGTTTAGTGAGACGATTGGGTTATGATGACGAAGACTGAGTAAATTTTCATTCGAAATGATCGTATCTTGTTATAAGTATCACTTTATGTGTGTGTTTTTACAAAAAGTTTGTGTTTATTTTATATTCTTAACACCAGTATTTTTTCTGTACTCTTCATTGGCACCATTAATCTGATTTTTGCATTAACCAGCTGTAGTTTATATAAATGCAAAAATAATATTTCTAACACAAGTTTAATACAAAATTTCAAAATGGCTCAAATATATATGTTACAGTTAAAACCCGAAATCAGTCAAAACCCGAATTAATTAGGGAAAACGCGTTCTAACTGAAGTGCGTTAGGGAAAACCCGAATTAACTAGGGAAAACGCGTTCTGACTGACTGCGCTAGGCAAAACCCGAATTAACTAGGGAAAACCCGATTTATTCGAGTAGCGGTAGCACGTTTTCGAGGGACCCCTACAGCGGAGGCATATTTTCCAGGGGGCCTCCTAAAGTGATGGCTAGACCACTGATTTTTTTCGGGTCTCGCAAAGAGCCAGCGTTAGTATTTTTTCGAGAGGTGCCCCCAAACGGTGGTGGCAGGACACCCATGTTTTCCCATGTGAATTCAGGAATGCTAATGCTTTATCCACTAAAAATTGGATTTTGCTCCCCCTTCGAAAATATGCTATTGCTGGCCCTTTGCGAGACCCCAAAAAAACATTCCTGTGTCCGGCCACCGCTGTAGGGGGCCCCCTTCGAAAATATGCTAACGCTGGCCCTCTGCGAGACCCCAATAAACATCAGTGGGTCCGGCCATCACTTCAGGGGGCCCCGTCGAAAATATGCTAACGCTGGCCCTTTGGGAGACCCAAAAAAAATCAGTGGGTCCGGCCATCACTGTAGGGGCCCCGTCGAAAATATGCTAAAGCTGGCCCTTTGGGAGACCCAAAAAAAATCAGTGGGTCCGGCCACCACTGTAGGGGCCTCGTCGAAAATATGCTAACGCTGGCCCTTTGGGAGACCCAAAGAAACATCAGTGGGTCCGGTCGTCACTGTGGGGGCCCCCTGGAAAATATGCTAACTCTGGACCCCTGCGAGACCCAAAGAAACATCAATGGGTCCCGCCTTCGCTTTAGGGAGCCCCCTCGAAAATATACTAACGCTGGCCTTTGCGAGACCCAAAAAATATCACTGTGTCCGGCCATCACTTCAAGGGGCCCCCTCGAAAATATGCTAACGCTGGCCCCTTGCGAGACCCAAAAAAAAAAACATCGATGGGTCCGGCCATCGTTTTAGGCGGCCACCTCGAAAATATGCTAACGCTGTCCCTTTGCGAGACCCAAAAAACATCAGTGGGTCCGACACCGCTGTAAGGGCCCCCCTGGAAAATATACTAACGCTGGTCCTTTGCGAGACCCAAAAAACATTACTGTGTCCGGCCACCGCTGTAGCGGGCCCACCTCGAAAATATGCTAACGCTGCCCTCTGCGAGACCCAAAAAAACATCAGTGTGTCCGGCCATCACTTCAGGGGGCCTTCTCGAAAATATGCTAACGTTGGCCCTTTGCGAGACCCAAAAAAACATCAGTGGTCTGGCCACCACTGTAGGGCCCCCTGGAAAATATGCTAACTCTGACCCCTGCGAGACCCAAAGAAACATCAATGGTTCCAGCCATCGCTTAAGGGGGCGCCCCCTCAAAAATATGCTAACGCTGGCCCTCTGCAAAACCCCAAAAAACATCAGTGGGTCCGGCCATCACTTCAGGGGGCCCCCTGGAAAATATGCCTCCTGTGTAGGGGCCCCTCGAAACCGTGCTACCGCTACTCGAATAAAACGGGTTTTCCCTAGTTAATTCGGGTTTTGCCTAGCGCTGTCAGTCAGAACGCGTTTTGACTAGTTAATTCGGGTTTTCACTGTAACATATATATATTTACTCTCAACACTGTATTTATAGTACTGTATTTTTTTTTTTTTTTTTTCCATTACAAGCATCAGCTTCTCCATGGCTGTTGATGACTTTAAAAAAAAAAAAAATGTGCACCAAGTAGCCGAACTTCTTGTCTTCAGCGGAAAAAAAGACTGGTTTTCTTTTCTAAATTTTCCTCTTAATGTTATAAAACCTGCAATAAATTATAGTCAGTTATTGTTTTGTTTTTTCTACTTTAAACTGGAATTTATCTCAACTGGCTATCTCCAAGCTCATTTTGGCCAGTTAAGAGGAAGTCTACTGTATAAGTTTTCGCATTGTCCTCATATAAGGTATGGTGGAGTAAAATGAAGTATAGTGTGTGTAGTAAGAAATTTTTTAAATTTTAAAAAATTGTCCCAGCTGTATTATTAAATTTTTCTGCACAAATTCAAAAACAATAATTGATCATCAAATGTTACTTCAGTTATGATGGAATTGTCCTTGGTGGAGTAAACTAGGTATTTTAATTGTATGTTTCCAAATGCTCCTAATAAACTTTTTGCTTGAGTATAAATGTTTCTTACCAATGTCTGAAAATATATGCTAAAAAAGAAATATCGTTTAAAAGCAAACTATATTTTTAATCAAAAAGAAAATACTTACTCTTTTTATTTAGATTTACCTTGTGACATTGAAATATCAGAATAGAATGTTTATCTGACAGGGGCCAAGGCCCCAGACTCGCTACGCTCGCTTTTCGTATGAGGGATTCCGACCCTAATGAGGCTTATTCGTAAAAAAGACATAATTTCAACAGACAAAACCCGAAGAT
>JAWZYV010014925.1:0-68749 GCA_038373885.1 Cheiracanthium punctorium | reverse complement strand
TTTTTACAGGGCTACTAAAATTATTTCTTTTACATCATGGTCTAAGGACGGAAATCCTTGAAAGTGCGCTAGTGTTTAAACGGTGCATTCGATTGAGCACAAATTTGGTATATATGTTATAGACCACGGTCGTAAGACTGGCATTGATTAGGGTGTGTTCAGGATTTATTGTTTTTTTACAGGGCTACGGAATAAAAATTGCATTATTTCCTGTGGCCGGAAATTCTTGAAAGTGTGATGAATCTAAACGGTAAATTCGATTGAGCACAAATTCAATATGTACGTTAAAGGTCACTGTCACATGATCTGCATGGATTTCGGTGTGTGTAGAGTTGCATATTTTTTCACGGTACAAAAAGTAATTCTTATACATTACAGCTCTGGACTTTGATTATTTAAAATGAGCTAGTGTCTAAATGGTGCATCCGAAGAAAGTTCAAATTGGGTATGTATGTTTGTTTGCCAGGAGAGGACAGCTCGCGTCACTGAATGTGTCGCTTAGAGCTACATATACGTCCTTCCCGGAATTTCCCGCCACAATTTGGAACCTCATCAGAAGGTGGAGGGGATTCTGAATATTGGCAATAGGTCGCCGTCTCACAACAGGTATAGATTGGGCTTACATATATTTTTTTTTTTACAGGGAAACAAAGGAGTGTTCTTTTACTGTATGGCCTATGGACGGAAATTCCTGAAAGTGCTCAAGTGTCTATACGTTGCATTGTATTGATCTCGAATTGGGCATGTAGATTTTAGATCACGTTCTCACGATCTACGTAGATTTTGGTGTGTTTAGAGCTGAAAGGTTTTTCACAGGCTTGCAAAAAGTAATATATTACGGCCTAAGGACGCTAATCATTGAAAGTAAGCTTTTGTCTAAAAGGTGTATTCGATTGGCATCAAATTAGGTACGCATGCTATAGGTCACTGCCTTACATACTGCATAAATTTTAGACAGTGCACGCCCTACAGTTTTTCGCAGGGCTACAAAGAGTGTTCTTATACATTGCGGACTATACACTCAGATCATTTTAAGCGCACTAGTGCCTGAACACTAGATCCGATTAAGTTGAATGAAATACATTTATACACGGTAAATATCAAATGTTTGGAGTCGAGTGGAGACACTCCAGATTTTTTTTTCATGTTATCCCGTAACACGTCTGTTTCGTTCACAGAGTTACACTATAGGACAGTGTTGCCAGAATTTCTAAGACATCCCCCCCCCCTGAAAACTTGATCGAATTTCCCACCAAAAATTTCCCCATATGTGAAAAAATCTTATATAAGTCTGTGCCATTGCTAGACAGTGCTTTTATGAAGTAAAAATTCGAAACTCATAAGTTGTGGGTACTACCTTGGTAGTACAACTAGATCAAAAAACGTTCAAAAACCGTTCACAGAACCTTCAAAGAACGTCTTTTGGACGTTTTTTGAACCAGTTGTGCAACTAGGACAGTAATTTTATGCAGCATGATAATATTTTATACTTCATTCATATTTTTATAAATTCAGTTATTATGGCATTGGTCATTTTTCAACCTAAAAAATCCCCCTAAATCTGGGGATAAACCTTGCAATGTGGCATCACTGATATAGGAGATAACACTCCCAGTAGGTGCTCGCTGGTATTTGTGTTCTCCAAATTACCTGTCGAATGCGAGCATAGGAAATCGAGTGAGCGGCAGATCTCCAAGCGGTTAACCCATTTATGCCTAGCGTCCCTTTTTTGGGACGGCATTATCGCTATCATTCGAAATCGTTATTTATTTTTCCTAGCCTTTATTCGCGAGTATTGAACCTCAATTCCACAAAATATTTTAATATGGCAAGTAGGATGTTGACATTTCAATTTTTATACATAACGATTTTAAATGAAATCATTCTTTGTTCAAAAAGTTGACATCAGAAATTTATCAATTACTTCTGGTGTTAGCAAAAATCGAAGAAAGTCGCAAAAATATCCAGGCACGAATGGGTTAAACAGATTAAAACATTGCTAGCGCCGACTGATAGCCAGTTTTCCAGGTTTTGTGCCCAGTAACTGCACCTTTAATTTCCCCACCTGCCATGTGAACGAGGTTATGAACGCAAATGCAGTGCGAAATTAGCATTTCTTACTACTTGAGTACTGTTAAAATCAATCAGGTTTTTATATTTTATCATTGACATAACAGGTCTACACGATTTGTCCAGGCGAGGCACTTTCCAAGTACGTCAAATTGGTCACTAGCGCCCGGGGGAGGGGGGGAGGGGAGGATCAAGTGGAAGAATTAAATGTTGAAAGTTACCAAAGTTTGCAAATTTCTCCGGATTTATCGCCACGTTTAGCGTCAAAAAATAAGTCTGAAAATCGAGCAAAGCTTCTCGATATCATCCAAATTTGGTTAGAAACTGGCAAACGGGAGAATTTATGACAAAGGGGAAGTATAGTTAGAATATGCCTGCCGAAGACGGTAAAATAGTTTTAGTAGGTAGTTTTAACGGAGTTCTATTCCAAAGAAGTATTTTATAGAACAAGGGAGAGAAACACGGCACACTCATGACTAATTATACATTTTCCAACATAATGGAATATAGAAGAAAAATAGGGACACGCTTGAATTATGATACTTTTTTAATATAGAGCAATCTAGCGCGTATTTAAAATATAAAAATGTTTCAAATTTTATTTTTTATTTCTTTTTCTTTAACCCTCCCTTTTTTCCGCTACAAGAACAAAAGTGTGAAAAGGAAAAAAAAATATGTTCTGTCTTGTGATAATTAAAAAGTGAGTTTATATTTGCTACGATAATGTATATTTACTCCAGAAAATAGTTTTGAGCAAATTACTGGGATTTTATGTAATATGATTTTAATATTTTAATATGAGAATTTTCTAAGAATTTGAGTTTAGCGTGAATTTAAAACTTTGCTAAAATTTAGCACAGCATGAAATAAAGTTTAATGATGTTTGTTCATGTCTCATCGTCGTTTAAAACAAAACATTCCGTTAATATTGTATTCTGTTCGATGGCAACACCGTGACCGAACAGCAATTAACGACTGGCAGGATCCAGCTTTGCAAAGGAAATAAAACATCTTAAAAATCTAACTTCGTGGTTTTGTTATAAATATATACTAAGGAAAATAACACTGTAAACAATGCCGAGAAAGTAATTTCAGAAATTAATGGCTATCTTGAGTCCTAACAGTCATATGAATAAGCTGTTTATTTTAATGTTCAGCATTCCTTTATAAATTTTACGTTTAAAGAAAGTATATGCGTTTTACACAATTTTTTAATGAAAATTTATTTTTTTCTCTCTTTTATTAGATTTATTGAATCTTTCTTCATTGGAAATCAAATTTAGTTGTTCTATGATGTAAATTAAAAGATATAGCAATAAATGACTTTATAATACTTACCGGAGCAATTTGCAAAATGAACATTACAATGAGACTAATACTAGAATTTGATTCGGTTTTATAACAGCAGATTTAAAATACATTTACTGATATTTTTAAAACAACTAGTCCAGCTTGAACAAGAATTTATTACTGGAAATTTTTAACTTGCTACAATCTATTTATTTTCAGCAGGAAAGAAAAAAATAGCCCATTACTTTTTTTTTTAATATTTCTCAAAGGGACACACAAAAATCCATTATTTCTACTAACTTGCTTCTTTTTACCAACTTTTACCTACACCTACACGATCTCTTTTTCTTTCTCTCTTTATTGTATTAGGACTCCGATAAGAAGGCAATAAATAACGAAGGCATTTGTCGTTACTGTCGTTTGTGAAAAAAAAAAAATAAATACATTCTTTGTTATACAATAATTCAAATAGAAATTATTCATTTTACGTCTATTTTAATGGTTTACTGTTTTACAATATTCGCAAAGCATATTGCAACTATTTTTCACCATTTTAAATACTGCTTGGATTGGGCATCATAATCCATGTATGTGCCGTGTTTGTCTCTCTTGTTCCATAAAACACATATTTGGAATTGAAATCTATAAAATCGCCTTCTAGTACTATTTTACAATCTTTGCCAGACATATTCGAACTATACTTTCCAAGCTTTTTCGATATCCAAGAATATCCAATCTTTCGATATTCGGAAGATATCGCCAAGCTTGGTTCGGTTTTGAAGTTATTTTTTTGGCATCAAACTTGGCGAACAATTATCAAAAATTGCAAAACCTTGTGCTACTTTCAAAATTTTAATATTCTCCCTCCCCCATCTCTGCATTATCCGGCATACACGTTTGAAAAGATCTTCACTGTGACAGTCATGTCTACAAAACGTGTCTACAAATCATGTCTACAAAGTAGGGTTGACAAAAATAGTTTGAACGAAATAGCGCCCTAGTACTAACAATAGAAATGACAGCAATATTGTCATTGGATAACCGCCATTTTATTTATTACTTTTTATTAAAATCACTAAGGTAATAATTTTTTGTTGATGCACCTGTTTATTTCTACAACAGGTTTTATTTTTTTTTTTACTACGACAATAACGTTTACAGAATGTCATTTTTTCCTTCTTTAACCACCTCTGGCTGAATATTACGGAGAGAAAGGTATCATGAAGTTTGTATCATTTGTCACAAAAGACAGTCTGATTGACAGACAATAGCTCATTGCTTCCGAAATGAAGGTGAAGTTCAGTTGTTCTTGTCTGTATACTTAACGTAAAATGTTTGATGGAAGACAATACAAAAAACGGCTTTTGTTGTTTCTAAGCTCTTTGTGGAACTTTGATAAATCGAGATAAGCTGTTATTCAGTATTTTCATTGACTTAAAAAAAGAGGAAATACTAAGTTCGACGGATATACAGGGTGTAGCATAAACACTGACCTAAGCTACGGAAAAAGACCTTAAAATACTGATGTTAAACTTTAAAATAAATAAACATTTTAGGAAAAAAGCACACATAAAATGATACTTCTAGCAAGAGTTATAAGTATAATTTGTGTTATAAGTATCACTTGTTATTAAGAGTAATAAATGATACTTATAACTGAAAAAGTTGAATATGAGTTATAAAGAGATATAAAGAGTTAAGAGTTGTTTTAAGTACTATTTTATGTGTGTTTTTTCACGAGTTTTTATTTATTTATTGACCTAGGCTTTTATTTTTCAAATATTAATCAGACATAACATCAAATTACAAAGTTACGGAGACAAAGTACATAATTTTATTTTAATGGAATAAAAATTTTCACGCGATTAAATGTAAGTAAATACAAAATTTTTATTTTGATGAAGCCACCTTACGAAAAAAATTCCCAGTTAGTAAAATGTGCTCCCATACATGAATGAGGTAATGTACAAAGTTTCAGCCTTTTATCATGAATTGTGTCGTAGATATGAAAATAAATGCATGCCGACTTAAACCATTTTCCAATTCGGGATTGCAATCCGGAAAACCGAATCCGGTAATCCGGCATTATTTACGTCTACTGGATCCGGTATCAATTTACCGGATCCGGAATGTACTAAAAAAGGAAAAGACTACATATGAAAATAAAGGAGTTAGAGGACATGACTATTTGTTCATGACTACTTGTTGACTATTATTCATGACTATTTGTTGACAATAAAACCGACATGCGTGAAGCTGAAAGGGCCTTTTCAGCCGTTGGCTATATTTCTAACTCTCTAAAAATTCGATTTGGAGATGACACGATTAGCACTATTTATTTACTACGATTCTTTTTTAAAGCCCAAACTTGATTTATTATAATCGATGTACCAAAAATTATTATTAAAAGAAAGTTCATTGGAAAATACTCGATATTGTGATAACTGTTATTCATTAAACACATCTATGATAACGGTCATCGGTATTATAAGACCGCTTAGCGTGACGAATTTATGTAATTACTAGCTGAAGTACCCGTTCTTCGCACGGGAATGAATGGACTTTTTGATATTAATATTTGTTGTGATTACTATTTATTGTAATAAAGAGATATAGCAAAATGGATATCGCGTTATATTGTGTTCAATAATCATGCATACTGAATTTCAAGGCAATCGTTTTTACGGTGCAGAAGGCGATGCGGCGTAGCACAATCTAGTGGCGAGCTTTAGCAAAACGGATACGGCAAAAATATTCTTCGCATTCAGATATCGATGTATACGAATTTTCATGACGATCGGCTGAATAGTCTTGAAGTTCATGTGTTGACGCGACATCTAGTGTCAAGTTATAGGAAAATGGATCGTGCCAAACTCTTCCCCGTGTTCAAATATCTATGTATACCTATTTTCATAGCGATTATTCGCACAGTCAAGAAGTGATACACTGCAGGGCCATCTAGTGGTTAATTAAAGTAATGATTTGCTACAGCGCCGTCATGTGGCGAGTTATAGCAAAATGGATAACGCCAAAATATTCTTATTGTTCAAATAGCTATGTATACAGATTTTCATAGCCACCGTTTGAATGGTCAAAAATTTGGCCTGCTGCAGCATCTAGTGGCGAGTTAAAATAATAATGCATTGCAGTGCCATCTAGTGGTGAGTAACATCAAAAGTAACGCAGTTAGAATATATTCTTCGTTCTCAAATGTGTAAGTATAAAAAATTTTATGCCGATCAGTCGAACGGTATAGAAGTTGATGCGTTGCAGCGCTATTTAGCGGTAAGTTACAGCAAATGGATAGTGAAAAATATTCTCCGTGTTCTAATATTCGCGTGTACCAAATTTCATCAAAATTTGTTGGACGATATTCGCATAGCAAACGGCTAAACGGAATAGAATTCGACGTTCTGCTGCGCCACCTAGTGAAAAGTTAGAGGAAAACGGATAGCATAAAAACCTTCTCCATGATAAAAGACTTAGGTGAACCAAATTTCATGGTGATCGGTGAAACGGTGCTGGAGTTTTTCAACCTCCTACACACATACCAACATTCATTTTTATCTATAACCAGTCTTATTATATGTATATACCAGTCTCAAGTAAAATCCAGTTTCAAATCTAAGCCTCGCCAAAGTGCCAGCATACGCCATTTTGCAAGAGTTTTTTCAGGGAATCATTCGAAGCATTGACTTAGCAGCAATCAAAATGGGAAATGGTTCGACCGCCAGGCATTTATTTGAAAAGTGGAATCCCTTAATACAGCCGCATTTTTTAAATTATCAACTATAACATGTTTTATTCATCGTTACCTCGATGTACTAAATGCGAAGATTTCAATTTTCTGAAATTTGGCGGATTTCCCCCAAGTTAAATCAATGTACTCATTTGGCGAGAATTCTGAAGCTACATCGCTTGAAATGCCCTAATAACTGCATTATTTCTGCACGGATAGTTAAAATTTAATGCTGTATTCTAAGAAAACGTATACACTTGTTTTCAAAAATGCTATTTCCTTAAGCTCTCAGTAAATTGAGCCAAAAAGCCTAAAACTGTGCAAACCGCTAGAACTCACACTCTAAAAATCGGCCTGTCAGCCATTTTATTTTTCGCCAAACTAAAAAAAATTACATATTAGTCTCGGATATCTTCGATCCTCATTGTTTTGCGTGTAAAACATTTCATTCCTGCTCTCATTTCTTATGCGCACACGATATTATAATTAAAAAAAATAACCTAAAAAAATAAACTAAAAAAATCATTATTATTCTTTTATTTTTACTTTAAGAATTTAAAACATTTTATTCGGCAAAATCGCCACACATGGCAACCAAGATGCTTATTTCACACACTTTTTTCACTACAGGGGTTAATATTACGTAAAGCTTTCTGCGTGGAGAACATAAAAAATCTCTTAAATTCCGGGAACGGAAATTAAGGGAACCCTTCAGGAGGAAAACGTTTTTAAGTGGAGTTTCAAAGTTTTAAAGTGGACTATCATTTATTCTATATTATTTTACATATCTGTGTAAAATTTCAGGCTGACAGGTCCATTTTTGTGGAATTGTATACTACCCAAATCAACAAATTGATAAACAGAATTTCATTTTTATTTATAAGATAACCTACGCTTGTTTTTAAAAATACCCTCTCATTAAATTGCGCCAAGCGCTAGAATCATAGAAAATCTGACACACTTTCAGATTTTTAAATACGCACTAAAGTGCTATATATAAAAAGAGTTATAATCCATGGGTCTTCCCTATTTTCGTTCCTTCTTTCATTAAGTTGGAAAGTGTATCATTATTCATGAGTGTGATTAAACAAAATTAAAATTGATATTTCTAACATCCTTTTTCTGGATGTAATACATTAGATGCAGAAAAGCTGCTCTGAAAAATGCACAATTTCAACTGAATGAAAATTTCAAAAACTTATACGCAGGTGTATTCATAACCCAAATAGCAGACGATTAAATTACGATAAATAGCGCCAAGCGTTAGAATCCTCCTCAAAATCGCGAGAATGCTGAAGATAGATCGTTTGAAATCCCTTAATAACTGCATTATTTTCGCAGGGATCATTAAAATTTAACGCTGTATTCTAATAAAACCTTTGTACTTGTTTTCAAAATTCCGTTTCCTTAAGCTCTCAGTAAATTCGCCAAGCCGGAAACTGTGCAAACCGCTAGAACTCACTTTCTCGGCATTTGAGCCATTTTATTTTTTCGCCTAACTAAAAAATTTTACCATAGTAGCCTCGGAAATCTTCAATTCTTATTGTTTTGCGTATAAAACATTTCATTCCTGCTCCGATTTCCCATGCACACGATATTATAATTAAAAAAAATATAACCTTACGAATATAAACTAACAAAAAAAATCATTATTATTCTTTTATTTTTACTTTGAGAATTTAAAACATCTTATTCGGCAAAATCTCCACACATGGCAACCACGATCCTTATTTCACACTTTTTTCACTACAGGGGTTACAATTACGGAAAGCTTTTTGCGTGGAGAACATAAAAAATCTCTTAAATTCCGGGAACGGGTGGACTTTCAAAGTTTTAAAGTGGACTATCATTTATTCTATATTATTTTAGATATCTGTGCAAAATTTCAGGCTGATAGGTCCATTTTTGTGGATTTGTATACAACTCAAATCCACAAACAAACAAATAAACAAACAAATAAACAAACAAACAAACAAACAGAATTTCATTTTTATTTATAAGATTGCAAATTCAGTTGATTATGTTAGATTTAGGTAATATATTAAACTTGCATAATATAATGTAAGTTACAAGATAATTTTCATTGATGTCGTGAACTCTTTCAAGACTGAACTTAAACTACTATACTAAATAAAGTAATTAAAAAACTTTGTAAAAAACACACATAAGAAGTAAAAGGATACGCGTTTCGTTCAAAAATTGTTTTGAACTTCCTCAGTCCAAGCCCTTCGACGTAAAGAACACAGGGAACTGTGTTCTTTACGTCGAAGAGCTTGGACTGAGGAAGTTCAAAACAATTTTTGAACGAAACGCGTATCCTTTTACTTCTTATGTGTGTTTTTTACAAAGTTTTTTAATTACTTTATCGTTTAACACCAGTATTTTGAGTGTTTTTTCAGTACTACACTAAATATTACATTTATAAATATCATTATAAATATTGTCATATTTATATTATTATATATAATATTTATAATTATACATATTTATAAGTATGTTATTATAGCGTTTATAATAACGCAAGTACTTTTTCATTGATATCCATTGTTTTGTTATGATTGCAAATAATTTTTTGTTATTATATTATATCTCATGATATTATATAATAACCTAGATCTAGTCTTATATAATATGAATATTAAAATTTAACTATTCTAGAAAATTTCTAGAAAATTTAACTATTAACTAATTAGTTAAATTTAATATTCTAGAAAATTTAACAATTCTAGTGATTCTAGAAACTGGATTTTTTCATTATCAAGATTTTCATTAACAATTATTCTTACCTGTTGCTTAATTATAATATTGATTTCATAAGAAATAAACTTTTTTTTATAAACTTTATGATACACTCACTTGAACATCTTTTATACAGTTAATTCTGGAACGAAAGAGAAATCCTTTTGATGTGATCCGACCGGATTGTAATTGGTGCCGGATTGCAATCTCTGTTTCCAATGGAACTTGGGAGGAAAGTATTTCAAGTGATCACATTTCAGGTATCCTACACAGATTACAAAAAAAAAATAAAAATGATTGCATAAATACATAATGCTTCTCCCGTTATAGGTATTATATAGCACCCACTAGCTTTGTTTAAATGTATTTCTGAGTCTTTTTATGTCGAAAGGCGGAAAGTTTGTTTGTCACCTGATTAAAAAAGGAGGCACATTTTACTAAAATGGATATTTTTTTTTTCCACGAAGGCAGTGTAAAAATTTAAAATTCATTGAGATTTAATTAAAAAAAATATTGATATAAAATAAATCGGTACTTTTTAACTTCTTAATTTATTGCATGCGCCTTTGATCCTTATTTAAAGAAGAGAATTCTATGTGTTTAGGACAAACCCTGTATATTGATGCTTGCAGGCACATTTTCGTGGAATTAATTGCTACTTCTGATTAAATGAACGTTATATTTGCTCCCTCTTTCAACAAGATCATTTTTCTCCTTCTTAAAAAACAATATAATTTCTTTTTTTTTAAAGCAAAAAGTAAATTTTGACAAATATAACTTAATTATGACATTCACGCTACCAACCCTCATGTTATTTTCATTTTCTATTACAAAAGAAAAGCACTCTATTTTTATAAATTTTTAATTTCAAAGTTTTCTTGAAACATTTTTCTGCGAGGATGTGTGATTATAATTCACACAACATTCCGCTTTATTTTCAACATGTTACAGATTATCAATTTTCCAAGTAATTAACAATTAAAAATCGAATTTTTCTTAATTGGTTAGAATAATGTTTTTACTAACCAACAATTTAGGAAATTAATTTACAGTGTGAAATTAAAGTAATAAGGCAATGCAAAGTAAATCGCAAAATGTGCTTAACATTTTGCGATATATGTTTCGTTTTATTCGCAACATTTCGCTTTATTTTTCGAAATGTTACAGATTATCAATTTTCCAAGTAATTAACAATTAAAAATCGAATTTTTCTTAATTGGTTAGAACAATGTTTTTACTAACCAACAATTTAGGAAATTAATTTACAGTGTGAAATTAAAGTAATAAGGCAATGCAAAGTAAATCGCAAAATGTGCTTAACATTTTGCGATATATGTTTCGTTTTATTCGCAACATTTCGCTTTATTTTTCGAAATGTTACAGATTATCAATTTTCCAAGTAATTAACAAATAAAAATGGAGTTTTTATTAATTGGTTAGAATAATGTTTTTACTAACCAAAAATTAAGGAATTAATTAACAGTGCGAAATTAAAGTAATAACGCATTGTGAAATAAATCACAAAATATGGCTAAAACGCGTTATACGTAATTAACAAAATATGCGAGGCAGGTAGTATTGGGAAAAAAAGGCAAATGCACTCAACTAAACGACAAACAAATCTTCGAACACGGGAAAAGAGGAACTATTTAATTTGAAATATCTGTTTAAAGTAACTTAATTACCTGTAGAAAAGCATTTCATGTATTTAGGAGACCGAAATTAAATCACGTTCACGATGTACTTTTTTCCCCTCCGGACTGCGGGATTCAACTCCATTCTCCAAATGAATTCACGTCACGCTTTACTAAACGGAGTTTTTGGTAGTCTGATTGCTTAACGAGTAAATGCGCTTTAGCGAACACGTTGTTTTCGGGTACTTATTAATATTGCTTTACTTTCACGTGTTAGATTTTAAGAGAAAAACTGCGCTGAAAATAAAAATGAGACATCCATTATAGAATATATTACATGTGTTCTGCTTCATAATACCGAGTTGTTAAAATTTTAACCCTTTGAGGCGCAACCCTTTCCCAGTGCTGAAATAGGGCAGCCGTTGCCATCGCTCGACTTAACTACCAGCAATATGGCGGACGATCGAAACGTTCATCGCGAGCCACAGCTCTAGAGACCCATTTTTTGACGCAGGTGGCTGTGCCGGCACAGCCAGCTGTCGTCAAAAAAAGGGTCTCTAGATCTGTGGCAAGCGAAGAACGTTTCGATCGTCCGCAATCTTGCTGGTAGTTAAGTCGAGGGATGGCAACAGCTGCCCTTTTTTCAGCATTGGGCAGTCTATCCAGCTGTTCTCGCATTCTTCCATTTTTCAGCAGATGTCAGTGCCGTTAAAAATAATCGAGAATTTTTTTTCCTGGAAATGACGTTCTAAAATGTAAAGGATTCTAGTGGAGCTATGTCACCCGCAACTATTTTTATAGAAATCCAATCTATTCTTCGTGACTGGCAACAGTCAAGACGTCAGAGTTTGGCGTTCCCAGAGCGGGAACACTGCACGTTAAAGGGTTAACAACATATTTCTTTTAAGTGTGATTGTAATAAGCAATTTAGACACTAGCATATTGTAAAAGATTTGCTTCCATAGACCGTAATGTATAAGAAATATTTTTTACAACCCTTAGAACAAACTACCAGCTATACACACACAGAAATACAAGCAGGTCGTGTAATTGTGACCTATAATATACATACCTAATTTGCGCTCAACTGAATGCATCTTTTAACCACTTGCACAATTTCAAGAATTTCCGTCGTTTGCCATAATGTAAAATATTTATGTACCCCTGCAAAAAAACCTTTTATTGCCGATCTTGCGTTAATGGTCTATAATATATATACCAAATTTGAACTCAACATTACATTGAAAATAGCATATGGGAGTTCAGAAAACCTCAAAACGTGTCAATACTTCAAAATCTCAAAGTTGAATTTTTTCATGATTACAATGCATTCCTTATAAGATACATGTTTAGAACAATTAAGCCCAGGACCGCAATGAAGTTGTGCAGCAATTCAGAAATAAGGATACAACTTCTGAGATAAAGGGACAAGAATAGTATGCAGATGTTATGAGAAATATCTAAAATATCAACATAAAAAGATATCATCCCAACTGATTCCAAAAATACTAAAATCCTTGTTAGGATAAAACGTGATTCTGGGATCGAATACCAAGAAGTGACCAGCAAATCTTAAAGCGAATGATCATTGTTACGAATGAATATTGTTACGAATTTTCGGGGCAACCCGCTGCTCTGTGGATTAAAATGGTTTAAAATTCGTATTCTACGCTTCAAATAGATAAATTTTGCTTTTTGTTGCATCAAAATCGGCCAATTAGAACCGGAGATATGAGGTTTCGGTTTGCCATTGTTTTTCAATGGAGGTTCTAGAAAACTCCAGAAATATTAGTCCTAGAGCTTAGATCTCTTCACATTTGGGGACTTATTTTTGGCGATATTTCGCCAAAAGTCGCCAAGCCTGGCGACTTTTTGGTCATTTGGCGCGATTTTCCCAATGGGGCCTGGAAGTTGTTTTTCCTGCATTAAAAACGCATAATAACCTAACGTTTCTCTTCTAAGACGTAATCAAAATTCACGCTTTATTTAGAACCCTCGAGAAATTGACTTTTCTGGAAACCTCTTGTACCTCCTGCGTCGGCTATTTATAGAAGCGCGCGTCGCCCCGAAGGTTCAGTGCGAATTGAACGCCCAATGTGTGAAGAGCTCTCAATACGCTTGTTTTGTGTGAATTGATAGTGCTATAGAAGCTGTGTTTTAGCTTGCTTTGTGAAGCTGTTTTTAAAGTGCTGTGTGTAAATTCTTCATTGCTGTGTCTTAAGGGATTGTGTACGATATCCCTTGAATATTTCCACGGAATTTTTGCCTGTGAAAGTGACTTATTTTGTGTGAGAAATACAGCATTTGTGAGAGCTTCTGATCCAAGCGGATTGTTAAAAGCACGTTACTGCTAGATTGTGCTTGTGAATTGTGTACAGCTGATTGTTCTACGAAGTTCTAGAAGAAATAAAGTTCGTGTTCCATCCTGACAAGTGACTTTTTACTTGAACTTTTAACACCAGCAGGACTTTAGAACGACGAACCCCAGGAGTAGCAGAGTAATTCCGCAACAATATGGTTTAGAATGACATCGATTTACTGCACGAATAATTAAGTTCATGAGTGCAGTTCAATGAAGTTATTGATATTTCTGCAACTGAATTGAATTGCACTCATGAACGTATCTATTTGTTCATGAGTGCAGTGTATTATTTTTTTAGGTTTGATCCTTTTCATGGTTTTAGAGTGCCACTTCTTGCAGTTTTTCTTTAGGTTCTGAACTAGATTCATTTTTTTTCTTTCTGTATAGTCTCTTCAAAAACATAAAAACTCTTTAAAAACTGGGAAATAAATATATTTATAAAGTACTTAGACATTGTGTATATTGCTTCATTCTAGACAATTTCGATGGTAAATCTTAAAAAATCTAAGTTCAAATTTATACAGAAAGAAAAAAATGCAATACACACCAATGTATAAAGACTTTATTTTTATTAATACATTGTCCCGCTATGAATCTTTCTGTCCTATATATTGGGTTGACAACAAAGTAATTGCGTTTTTTCGTATGTCAATATTTCGCCTGGCCAAAACTACTGAAGTTAATTATGCGAAATTTGGCACGTACGTGAGTTCTTCAACATAGGTGCTAGATCAAAGAGCATTTTCCAAAATTCGTAATCTTAGGGGGGGTAAGGGGCCAAAAAGTTCTTTTTACATATCCCGCGTGATCTCAAATAAAAATAGAGATATCCGTGAAATTCTTTCTGTAAAATACAGCAGTCACGAATACCTAAAAATTAATTTCAGGACATTTTTAATAGTGTCCTCTAAGGAGGATAGAAGCGAAAAAAGGGGGAGGGTGGCCATCTTTTATGGACGAAAAGTAATACTGCCAGTGAAATTCTTACTTTAAAATGTAACAAATATGAATCGTATGTTCGAGCACAGCTTACCTGTAATTAAAAACTTGTTGAAAACTTATTTGCTTGAATTTTATACAAGAAAACGCAAATACTTTGTTGCCAACCCAATAGTTTCACTCCGCTAATTTAGAACTAGTCTTAATTATTATACGTGGCATGTAATTGCAGAAGACTATATCTTAAGCGTGACATATTATTGATAAATATTGTACAGTGCATTCCAGTCGTACAATACTTCGCGAATATAACATATTTGTAAAGGTATAAATCAAAGTTGATCATAATGACCTAAATTTTTAAATGAGAAACATAGTCCACGCTGTTAGGAAAACTCTTAAAAATGCATTCTCATCTTTCAGCTACAACACCCAGTTCATATTTACAACATAAAGGTTTGTGTTGTGGATGTAACATCGTAAATATAAATTGGATATCTAAATTTCATGGAATATTTAACAAGGTGTATAATAATCATTCTGCAGAGACCTACACATTTTATAAAGCTTTCACATACATCGAATTTAATTTCCATATCAAGCTTCCTAAAATAGTTCTATATGTATCTTATATGTTGTAATATAAACACAAATATCCGACTCAAGTTAATTATTAACATTTACCGAATTATGTTTCTCTGTATAATTATATACATTATCATAGAATTCATAAAGTAACTTTTGCAATAAACTGAATAGACCATGTGTTTATTAGCCAAACAAATGCATCTGAGAACTAAAAATTAAGTTCGTTTTAAAAATAGCTATATATATAAGCCAAATCATAAACCAACGAAAAGACAAACCATAATATATTTATTTTTATTTTTAAAACACACATTTCCCTTTTTATGAATACGAAAATAGGATAGTAAAACATTAATCACTGTGACCAAGTTGCTCTTATAGAGATATAAAACTATTTTCATCTGTCTTTTAAATGTAAAAACACAGCGATAGTGAATATTTTGCTGCTTAAAATAAATACTTGCATATAACTGAAGGAAAGCAAATTTCATTATCAGATAATAAGCAACTGACAATATAAATGCGAAAATTTCTTTGTTTGTTTCCGTTTCACTGTGAAACAAATGGGTGGATTTGGATGAAATTTGAAATAATAAATAAATAAGTAAATAAGCACAGTTTCTGTGATTTTACCATATTTCTAAATTTTGCGACGCATTCCAAAGCATGATGTTATACCGATTATCACACTGTCGGGGCATCTAGTATAATGTTACGAATTTTCGGGGCAACCCGCTGTTCTGGGGCTTAAAACAATTCAAAATGCGCATTCTACGATTCAAATAGATAAATTTTGCTTTTTGTAGCATCAAAATCGGCCATCTAGAACCGGAGATACGGAGGTTTCGGTTTCCCATTGCTTTTCTATGGAGGTTCTAGAAATCTCGAGAAATATTGGACCTAGGGCTTAGATCTCTTCAATTTCGGGAGCTTATTTTTGGCGCAAAAATTGGCGATATTTCGCCAAAAGTCGCCAAGCTTGGCGACATTTTGGTCATTTGGCGCGTTTTTCCTATGGGGCCTGTAAAGCTGCATTTGCTGCATTAAAATCACATAATAACCTAACATTTCTCTTCTATGACGTAATAAAAATTCCCGCTTTATGTAGAATCTTCGTGAAATAGACTTTTCTGGAGGCTTCTTGTACCTTCTGCGTCGACTATAAATAGAAGCGCCTTAGAAGCCCCAGTTCAGTGTGAGTGAGCACCCGTATTGTGAAGAGCTCTCTGAGGGAGTACGCTTGCTTTGTGAATTGATAGTGCTATAGAAGCTGTGTTTTGACCTGCTTTACGAAGCTTTTTTTTTTTAAATGCTGTGTGCTAATTCTTCACTGCTGAGTCTTGAGGGATTGTTAGTGTTATCCCTCGAATATTTCCACTGAAGTTTTGCCTGCGGATGTGTTTTATTTTATGTGCGAAATACAGCATTTGTGAGAGCTTCAGATCTAAGCGGACTGTTAAAAGCGCATTACAGTTTGATTGTGCTTGAGACTTTTTGTACAGTTGATTGTTCGACGAAAATCTAGAAGCAATAAAGTTTGTGTTCAATCCTGACAAGTGACTTTTTACTAGAACTTTCTACACCAAGTGGATTTTAGAACGACGAACCCATTAAACAAGCAGAGGTTTCTGCAACAATATAAAATATACCTATACAACAATACTGTCATTTATTTAAAGGGATTCAATAATTAATGAAAAGTTAACTCAATTTGATTACGTAAGAAAAATACAGCAAAATTACATGCAATTAGAAATGGGAAGAACGCCTAGGTATCTATATAAATAAAATTAGACTTTTGTCTGTACATTTCTTGGAATTCAAAAATTTTGCGATTTCTATCCGTTTCAAGCACCCGGGAATCCGATGCAACCCTCAAAAAAAAGTTTGTCTGTCTGTCATTTTGTCGTTCTGTCATTCTGTCGTTCTGTCGTTTTGTCATTCTGTCATTCTGTCCGTGACGCTTTTTCTGTTTAAGCATCACGTAAAAACGGCTGAAGCGAATGATATGAAATTGGGTGTCATGATAGGTGGTCACTCAATTTAAAACATAGGCGTCGAATTTTAAAAAATATTGATTAGATTTTCAGATTTTGCGAAAATCGTTTCAAACTGCGTAAATTTGTGTTCAAGCATCACGCAAAAACGACTGAAGCAAATGATATGAAATTGGGTGTCATGATAGGTGGTCACTCAAGTTAAAACATAGGCGTCTAATTTTAAAAAAAATCTTGATTGGATTTTGAGATTTTGAGAAAATCGTTTCAAATTGCGTAAATTTGTGTTCAAGCATCACGTAAAAACGACTGAAGCGAATGATACGAAATTGGGTGTCATGATAGGTGGTCACTCAAGTTAAAACATAGGCGTCGAATTTTTAAAAATTTTCATTAGATTTTCAGATTTTGCGAAAATCGTTTCAAACTGCGTAAATTTGTGTTCACACAGCACGTAATAACTGCAAAGGTGAAAAAATGATATTTGGTGAAATGATAGGTGGTCACTCACCTTAAACTATAAGCATCTAATTTTAAAAAATCGATCCGATTTCGAGATTTTGCGAAAATTGTTTAAAACTGAGTGAATCTTTGTTCCCGCATTACGTAATAACGACTAAAGCGAATGATATGAAATTTGATCACACGATAGATGGTTGCTCAACATAAACTATAGGTATCCAATTTTTTAAACATTTTCATTAGATTTTGAGATTTTGTGAAAATTCTCTGAAAATACGTTTATATTTCTTCAAACATCACGTAATAACAACTAATACGAATGATACGAAATTTAGTGATATGATAGGTAGTTGCTAATCTTAATTTATAGGCGTTGAATTTTTAAAATATTTTGATTACATTTGGAGATTTTGCAAAAATCGTTTTAAAATGCTGAAAATTTGTTCCAGCATCACGAAATAAAGACTGCAGGGAATGAAACGAATTTGGGTGACATGATAGGTTGTCACTCAACTTAAATTCTAGGCTTCCAATTTTTCAAAGATGTTGATTAGATTTTGAGATTTTGCGAAAATTATTTCTATATTCGTCAATATTCGTTCGCGCATCACATAATTACGACTAAAGCGAATGAAATGATATTACTTAGTGGCTCTCTTAACCTGTAAGTTTTTAACAATACATAAAAATGATAAATTCGCTTTCTTTACTTTGGCAACATACTCTATCCATTCTGTGTACTCCTACAATGCTGACGAAAGTTCTTGCTTTTTGGAAATTTGCATTCACTAACCCGTCAAGGACGGGTACTTCAGCTAGTTAAATATATGTTTATTTATGAAAAACAAAACAGATCAGTTCAACAGCAACTGACATCAGTTGAACTTTGCTTTAAGCATATAATGCAATTACACCTGATGCCCCATGAAGCTCCACGCTTAACAGCTAGTCTAGTCATTTCTATATTTAATGGTTATTGGTTTCTAAATTAAGTTCCAGCGTTATTACACAAGACATTTCGAAAAAAATTAGAACATAGTTATTAGTAACTTATTTGAAATACGTCACAAAAGTCCCTTATGTGTTTTATTTTTATCATACCACATATTTCAAAAAGACGTTATAATATTTTTTGAAACAGTACCATTAAATAACGTGATTTTATTTATCACTTTTCAGGAAAAATAACTGTACATGTACTAATTTTTTGTTAATATTTTTTTTCTGTAGCAGGCTTCTTTTATTACGATAATAACGTTTACAGAATGTCTTTTATTCTTCTCTTGCCACCTCCGGCTGTCTATTAAAAGAGAGAAAAAGTATCACGACGTTTGTATCATTTGTCACAAAGGATACTTTGATTGGTAGACAATAGTTCATTGCTGCCGAAATGAAGGAGGAGTTTAGATGTTTGTATCTGTATCCTTAACATAAAATGTTAGAAAGAAGCCGAAATAATTGATTTTTTTTTATTCTAAGATTTTTGTAGGTATTCAGAAATTTATATAAAGTGTTATTCAATAGTTTTATTTTGTTTATCGCTTCTTAGAAAAGTTAATATAGAGGGCGTCCCAAAAAGATTATAACACGTTTTAGTTCTTTATTTATCAGAGATAGATGGGTGATGTCAATAGAAATAACTGTTCAAAAATGAGCTAGGAAAAAAGACTACTTTAAGAAAAATACTCCCGTTAATTTACAAAAAAGTCACACATTTGAAAGCTGTATACGACCCCTGTTCTAAAAAAAATCGCAATTAGTAAAATGTGCCTCATACGCTAGAGAAGGGATGTATAAAATTTGAAAATTATATCCTAAAATTATCCACGATATGAAGATGAACATACGCTGATTTAAACCACTTTTCAATGGATTTGGAGGGCAGGGGGAGATCACGTTGTTTATACTGTGGCGTCATAAATAAAGAGATAGAGCCATTTTTGCTCACACTTTATTAGACGGCACACATAAACGCATGAAAGATTTCAGTTGGAACTTAAACAGTCAGATGGCGGGTTCGGGAAGAATTCTGGCCTCACCGGCCCAAAACCATAGGGAAGTCACCTCTGCACTGGTCACTGTCTGAAGCTCATCTCTTCTCTGTCTTGAGATGCTGATCTCGGCTCTGGGCTGGAATCTCAAGTGGATTTCGATCACGTGGGATGCTTGAAGTAAGTGTTCATAAGTTATGAGATTCTCATGTCGCTATAGCGTCAAATTATCAAGAGTCCTTGAAACAATCAGGGATTTATGCTTTCTATAACGTCAGAACTGCACATTATCGAAGATCTATAGCTTCTTGTCGAAGACTTTACGATACCGCCCAAAGCAAAGTTTATCGGAGAGACTCAAGTAGTGAGGGGTAAGAAAAAGGGAGCATCACAAATACATCTCTACAAGTACTAATTATTCGTAATTATTCAGACAACGTCATGATACACATAGGATCAGCGCGTTTTAGGGATGTATCAGAAATTACGATAGATTTTTTTCTCACTCTAACAATAAACGATTATTTTCAAATTCAAGTAGAGCCTGTGGATGTTTAAAGCTATCTTCGAGGCCTTAAGAATGTTATAAATCTTTGAAATTCCAAATGGACAAAATGATAGATGGTAGATTTTTCGCTTAACATGGAAAACATCGTCAAGTTTCTTTGTTTTCGGAACTTATTTTAGACGCTACGTTTCTCTACATGTCGCCAAGTTTAAACAAATTCTACCATTTATTTATTATTTATTTTTTTTGCTCAAAATTACGCCAAGCTTAACGAATTTTGACGCAATTTTGAGATAAACACACTACTATCATCGGACCATTAACTGGCATAATGGAATAATTACTTTTAGAAATTTAAGCTAAACATCTTCACATTCTAAATTTTTATAATTATTTTTAATATGTTGCGCTGTTAAGTTGGAAAATTTAAAAAAAATCCAGAAATCATTTTTCCCTAAAGAACACTTAGTCTTTATTTCCTCCCAAAAAATCTCTCCGTATAAGCAATTATTTACTGCATCGCCTAATAGTTCTCATTTTTGACAGTCTTACCTTGAATAATTACACCCACAGAATTACTTTTCTTATACCACATTTGGCTGTTCTTTAGGTTACTACAAAGAAAAGAACAATTCGATTTGCAGATTGCACGATTTGTCCCGAAATGTTCTTTGATTGGCAGACAACAGTTCATTGATTAAAAAGAGTTAGATGTAGGTGTTGTTTTATTCTTAATGGGAAGAATTTGATGGAAGTTAAAACGTGCTTTTGCCACTGTTAAAATGCTATGAAACTTTAAGAATACTTTCTTTCGTTTGATTTTTAGTAATAAGAAACAAATTCAAACATTCTTTTGAGAGAATTTTTTTTTTTGTTAAACTGCGTGAAACTTCAACGAGACCGGGTAAACCCTATCTCATCTATGCTAAAATCATCAACCTTATGTATTTTTTTATAGAAATGGTAAAAGATAATGTTGTAAATTTTTAAAGCATTTAGAACAGCATGTTTCACATACTTAACCAAGAACATTTCTTTCTATGTAAAAACAAAACTGTCGTTAATTTTTATTAAAAATTTCTTTTAAATTTGCATTTTTGAAAGATTTTCTTGTATAAAGTAAATTATTCTCAACACATCATCAAACTGTCATGTTAAAGTATGTTAAACATGTTACGCTAGCTGATGTAAATTTTTAATTCATTATCTTTTACCATTTTTAAGAAAAATGACAGCAGATTTGATAAATTTAAAATGGCGGGGATAGGACTTTCAGAGCCAGCAATGCAAGAGAATTTTTCGTATATTTGATTGAAAAAATTATGTGAACACATGATTAGGCCTAAAGGATTTTCTATATGTGAGAAATTCAGCTCTTTCAAGCATTAAGACTGTAAAATGAATTAAAAACTTTGTAAAATAACTCACACAATAAGACAATTACTAATACTACCGTTACAGGAGGTACTAAAGATCCAAAATTATTCAGTTGCAAAAATTTTCTGTTGCAAAATTTTGTACCACCCAAAACGGTAGTATTGAAGAGTATTTTTATTATTATTTTAGTTCTTTTACAAAGTTTTTGATTAATTTTAATTTCCATACCTGTTTTCTTTTAATATTTTTTGTAAGCAACTAGGGGCCAAGGCCACTGGACTCGCCAAGGTCGCTTTTCGTATGAGGCATTCGGCCCCTAATAAGGCTTATTCGTACACATTGATTGGTTCTTGCATGTTGCTTGGAACATCAAAATTTAAACTTCGCACTATTTTTAATTATGTGAAACCCATGGAACACCTTGCGTATTAGCCAATTATGGCGAATTGCGTATATGTATAGTTAATAATTAGCGCTAAGAAGACATTACTTCATATGTTTTCTTTGATAAAATCTACGGAACAGCTAGAATAGCTTGCCGTCAACGGCGAATTTTAATTATTTGGCGATTTACACATGCTCACAACTATAATTACTTCTCATGCAAGGTTCCCGGAAAACCGTTATCCCTATTTTCATATACATAATCCTTTGGAGATTGGCGTATTTAGCACCACGAATTATATCATCTCGCCGCGCTGGCATATATACAAAGTGTCATATAACTGCTATAATGACGTAGTTAACGCCAACCAATACTTCTACTGGTAGCAAATACCTCCAGCTGGACCGAACCGGCTTTAAAATAATCTGCATTTTACTAATTATTTTTCATTTTCAAGATATTGGGTTCTAACATTTTTTAACTCGATTCACCCTGCTTGTAAAGATACCATTTTGCCAAATAGTACGTAATGCCAAGAGGGCGCTTGTTATAATTAGTTATTCTGTTTTAGAAAAGCGAATAATCACTAATTCTAAACTACTGTTGTCTAAGTGAACTTACTATTTGAAAATTGTAAACTTTGTGTAACACACTTTGAGTTATTTATTTCATATACTTTTTAATTTGGCGTAAAATGGGTGTAATTCTATTTCATGGTTGTCAATTTCACGCGATTCTACATACTTGGAATTGCTTCTTTGCAAAAGTAATGAATGATTTTAAGCCACATCTGGCAACAATTATGTTTTGATTTTTTCTGTTTTTTATTAATATCTTCTAAAATAATTCGATTTTCAAAATTTAAGTCAGCCTATCAGGTTCCTCGGAATTTCCCGAATCCTTGGACATGTTTCTCGAAATACAAATTTCCAGGGTTTAGGAGAAGGATCGAGGGTTTAGGAGATGTCAAGAGCACAACGAGCTCTTGACATACTCTTGACGAGTAGTAGTCAAAGTAGTCAACAAGCTCTTGACTACTTTTTTTTTTAGAATAGAGAGATACTGTAGTTCGAGGAAATCATGCCAAACATTTAACATCTTGTTTTAAAACAAATTACGCGCCAGGAACTTGAAAAAATTGAGTGTGCCCCTTCACAATCTGTTTTTCAAGCTTAAGAAAGACATACCATTTACTAGTTTAGAAACTTTCAGAAAAAATTCTCATATAAGGGATATTTTGATCTAAATGAGCCAGTAACTTGAAAGCATTTAGGATGTCTAATCACAAACTAATCTTTATGCTTTAAAATCCATGTCGTTTGTAGTTACGAAACTTAAAGAAAAATTCTTAAATAAGATAACATTTATTTTATGAGTCGAACATCAGAAAATTTTGCTTTCCCATTTTATACTTAATAATATTTTTTCAGAAAAATATCACAGTAGCGTTAAATTCATAAAATCAAATTTGAAGTTCTTTGCAGCAGTCTGGTCACAGTTTTAAAGCTCATTATAGATCATTAAATTAGTACGTAGCTAAGCTTTATTATTTATGAAAAAATTTCGACCATCAGAGAATTAAAAACAGTTTAACCAATTCACTTCTAGTTAAATCATAATCGATAAATGTAAAATTTTAAGTGATTTAATAAGCAAACGTTCAGGCAATAGAGGCAAGGCTTATGAAAATTGCTTTCACCAAAGAAACAGCAACTATCGATCACCTGGCTAATGAACTTTAGATCCTCTTAAGAACACGCTGTCGGGCGATAAGGCACTTTTGAGTTCATTAAAAGTGATTTTTTTTAACAAAGGTAATATCCATTTAGCTTATAAGACGATTTGAAAAAGAAGGAAAATTTGTTTTAGAAAGTTTATTTCAATTTTGATGTATTCCAACTCAACGCAAATGGGGCATAACTTTAGTTATAAATTGTTTAGATTGTTTTCAGTTCTTTGATTGGCTTATTCTACTGAGTTCATCCAGTTAATTCTTAATTTGGAAATAATGAACTCAAAATAACGAAAAAACAAATGTTGCATTAAAAATTCAAAGCAATAAATAAAAGCTGTGCATACGTTTCAAAACATACAAAAATCATTCTTCATCAGAAAGAAGGAGTCGATTGTCTTTGCTGACGGAGGAATGACTTTTTGTACCATTTGAAAGATCGGTACAATTTCAGTAACAGCTCTTTGTGTTATTAACCCTTTGAAGCGCAACCCTTTCCCAATGCTGATAAAGGGGCAGCCGTTGCCATCGCTCGACTTAACTACCAGCAAGATGGCGGACGAACGAAACATTCATCGCGTGCCACAGAAACCCTTTTTAGAGGACAGCTGGATGTGCCGCACAGTCCGCCATTTTGCTGGTAGTTAATTCGAGCGATGGCAACGGCTGCCCTTTTTTCAACATTGGACAATCTGTCCAGCCGTTTTCGCATTCTTCCATTTTTCAGCAGATGTCAGTGCTGTTAAAAATAATCGTGACAATTTTTGTACGGGAAATGACGTTCTAAAAAGTAAAGGTTTCTCGTGGAGCTATGTCACCCGCAGTTTTTTTTTATAGAAATCAAATCTATTCTTCGTGACTGGCAACACTCAAAACGTCAGCGTTTGGTGTTCCCAGAGAGGGAACACTGCGCGTTTAAGGGTTAAAAGCATTTGTTTATAACACCGCATGTTTTGATTGTTTTTTTTATTACATAAAAGAATTTAAGCTACAGAAAAACAATGCAGAAAACATCAGTAAGATTCATATAAAAACACAAAATTTATGCGAAATGCGTGTAACGTACTTCATTCACTTGAAGAATTGATGATGTTACGTGCTTAGTGGTGTTGTGTTATAGGAAAGCTACGCAAAGGGTGTCTTACTGATGTGGGGTGCCTTGGTCGACTTTTAAGGGGCTTTAACGTGTTCTCACGTTGCATTCGGAGAAAAACCGACCGAAAATCCAAACTCTTCGATTGACATTTTCGCGATAGGAGAGAACGCTGGACCTTTACATATCAGCCGTCTATTATTTTCAGTGCCTTATCCACTCAGTTATGATGGGACAAATTGGTGATATTAAATTACTATTGTCGAAACCCAGCTACAGTGTATTATGTATATTGGTGCTAACCTGAGTTATTGTATTTATTGTTTGTTGTCTAATGTCTAGCAATAAGTTAGAATTTGTCATTTACAATAGTAACAGAAAGATAAATCATGCCATATATATAAGTTCATAGAAATCAAATCTATTCTTCGTGACTGGCAACAGTCAAAACGTCAGCGTTTGGTGTTTCCAGAGAGGGAACACTGCGCGTTAAAGGGATAAAAGCATTTGTTTATAACACCGCATGTTTTGATTGTTTTTTTTATTACATACAAGAATTTAAGCTACAGAAAAACAATGCAGAAAAACATCAGTAAGATTCATATAAAAACACGCAATTTATGCGAAATGCGTGTAACGTACTGCATTCACTTGAAGAATTGATGATGTTACATGCTTAGTGGTGTTGGGTTATAGCAAAGCTACGCAAAGGGTGTCTGACTGATGTGGGGTGCCTTGGTCGACTTTTAAGGGGCTTTAACGTGTTCTCACGTTGCATTCGGAGAAAAACCGACCGAAAATCCAAACTCTTCGATTGACATCTTCGCGATAGGAGAGAACGCTGGACCTTTACATATCAGCCGTCTATTATTTTCAGTGCCTTATCCACTCAGATATGATGGGACAAATTGGTGATATTAAATTACTATTGTCGAAACCCAGCTACAGTATATTATGTATATTGGTGCTAACCTGAGTTATTGTATTTATTGTTTGTTGTCTAATGTCTAGCAATAAGTTAGAATTTGTCATTGACAATAGTAACAGAAAGATAAATCATGCCATATATATAAGTTCATAGAAATCAAATCTATTCTTCGTGACTGGCAACAGTCAGAGTTTGGTGTTCCCAGAGCGAGAACACTGCGCGTTAAAGGGATGTATCACTATTAATGTAAATTTGCGATGCTCTGTAATAAAATCTAAATATTATTGTCATCCTTTAAATGAAAAGTAAGCAGTTACATATAAATACATATACACCGAAGAGCCATTACATTATGACCGCCCACACAATTTTCAATGAACTCGCCTGGATAATATGGAGAGCACATAATTAAGTGGGAATGGTATTTAACTGTTGCTGGAGTAGGTAAGGAATCATTCTTGCACTTACGTTTGGGAGTGATGGGAAAGGTGGTAAGACCTAAGCGAATTGGATAGAGGGCGGATTGTAATGGCCCGAAGATTCGGAACGAGTATCTCCGAAACTGCACGACTGGGCGGTTGTTCACGATCTTCTGTTTTTACTATTTATAAAAAGCCAGAGACTGTCCCGTCTTAAGCTTTAATAAAGGATTGCCCATAGAGCATAATGTGCTATTAGATTCTTTTGGGTGCCGTAAAAGAGACACTAAAAATACTGCATAGTTTGCAATAGGATATATCATAGACTATATAGGAAAAACATGAAGCAAGCTGCGGTAACTTGCTCTTGATGAAGGAAACCTTTTTCGCTCCTTCCGAAACGAGCGCATCGTTCTGTTGCAACATAAAAAATATTAATTGCCATTAAGACTAGCCATTATTTGTGTTTTTTATATATAAAAACATATTTTACATTGCTAATCCCTTAGCACCAGTTCGAACTAAAATCTGGATTTTATTAGAAATAACTTAATTCTTATGCAGAGGAAAATAGTTTATGCACGTATTTAAGAGTATCTTCGACAAACTCTTTTATAGTTAAAGCATTAATAGTCAGTAAAACTTTAAGTTATTTAATAAATGCTTGTATAGTGAATAAAGGCGAGATTCATCCTTAAATCCCTTATTTGTCAGACATGTATCCGTCGATAACTTTAGTAAATTTTAGATACTTTTAACTATAAGTTGTTGAACGATAAGGTACTTTTAAGTTCATTAAAACTGAAGTTTGGGTGAATATAATAATTTAGCTTTAAGATGAGTTGTAAGCTGAAAGAAAATTATCTTCAGTAAGTTTATTTCAAAATACTTGTTCGAAATTAGTTTTATAACTTTGGGATATAAGTTAACTGTTTTTAGTGTAATACTTTAGTTCTAAAATGTTTAGTCTCTCTTTGGTTTTATGTTAAGCATATTTTACGCGACACTTTTGCCCGAAAATTAGGATAAAAAAAGAGAAAAAATGTATCAATCAATTTTAAAATGAATGTTTTTACAATGTTTTACTTTCAGATTTACTCTCTTTCTTTCTTTCTTTTTTTTCAACAAACCTTTTAGTAAGCTTTTTGTATTTATGTGTTCAATGAACCAGAGTTGTATTGAATGAAACAGAGGTGCTCTTATAATATCACTTAAGTACAACAAAATATTTCGGTCTCATATTCCTTCCGTTTTTGTGAAACAAAATAGTGTGTTATTAAAAATATAATATAATTTAAAAAAAAAAAATCTGAAATTCTTCTAGATTAGCATTGAAAGTTTGTCTGCCCTCCATTTATTTTTCCCTGATAGACAATGAAAAAAATTTAGTTTTTCATGACGTTAGAAAAGTGCGTCAGAATTCATGCATACACCCTATTTGTCCTACTTGTTTCATGATGTTGGAAAGTGTATCATAATTCTCGTGACGGTTCTTTTTCTTATTTCATCATGAATTATGTTTAAGGCAAATCTAGACGAGAGGTATCTGCTTGGGGAGTGCCTTGGAAGGAATACTTTTTAAGGGGTTCAAACGCGTATTGATGTTAGAGAAAACAACCCAAAACGACAGTCATAAAACAAACAATGAGATTAGCTGCGCGGTAGGCCAGAACCTGGACGTTCGCATTCAGCCATGCTCAGTGTATTATCCACTCGACGTGGCGGGGCTTTCTTATTTCATTATATAGGAAAGTGCGCCATAGTCTGTGCATAATGAACAATTTTGTCTTTCTGGTTTCATTACATTGGAAAGTGCATCATGATTCATGCAATTTCTATCAATTTCATTTTTCAAGTTTTATTATGTTGGGAATATTATCATAATCCATGCGTCGACCCTATTTGTCAAACTGGTAAATTTGAAATATGAAGCAGTGCAAAAATCGCTACTTGGAAACAATAACACCATAGCTAACGAGATACAAACGTTTCATCGGAGTAGGATAAACACAGGTGCTGCCATCTAGGGATGATTTCTGAAAACATTTTACATTTTTGTACAGGACAGAGTTGATTCAACGAATACGTATTAACATCTAGGAATGATTTATTTTGTTATTTAAAAGTTTCATGGAGAGTGGAGAGAGGATTATTCGAGAAATCGGTACTTTCATAAAGAACCGATTTCCGGAATCAGTTCATGGAGTTTGACGAGAGGTCTGTCATCAAATATGTTCTGCCGTCTAGGGATGATTTTTGAAATCGTTTGTCACTTATGAAGATAAATTTAACTAGAAAATTAATGATTTTCATATAGTACGCTTAAAATTTTAAATATGAGAGCCGTATTTTTTGACAATAAGGGAGAAAGAAAAGCAAAAATCCTTAAACTTCAAAGTTTATTGGAAATCACTACAATAGACTGTAAATAATGTTACTCTTATACATAAGAAGCATCATTTTAAATGCTATTTAACTAATTTCTTTTAAATAAATTATGACCGAAAAAATTTAAGATTTAAGGTGCATGTATAAGATATAATACATGTACTGTATAAAGTCGATCTTG
This sequence comes from Cheiracanthium punctorium, assembly GCA_038373885.1. Lineage (NCBI taxonomy): Eukaryota > Metazoa > Arthropoda > Arachnida > Araneae > Cheiracanthiidae > Cheiracanthium > Cheiracanthium punctorium. Next base: position 39,927 of record JAWZYV010014925.1, on the reverse strand, counting down.
AAGTCGAAGGAAACCGTATAAAATCGAGATATCAAGATTTTGATATTGCGAGATGAAATAAACCAGCTTAGTTTGTAAGGGAAAACATATTTATTTCAGATATCAAGGTTTTTGAGGTATCAGCGTTTGAGATATCGAGGTTACACTCTATATTCAGGAACGGCTAGGCTTTATCATTAAACTTCACTTCACCCGAGAAACGCTATCGATCACTTGGTTTATGAATTTCAGATTCTTTTAAGAGCAAGTTGTCGGGTGATAAAGCACTTTTGAGTTCACCAGAACTCGAATGTTATACGACGGTTAGTTTAAAGAAAAAATGAAAAGAAATTCTCTTTTGTAAAATGTCTTAAGTAAGTTGCAATTTTTTCCAGATTAATGGGCAAGATATTTATTTATTTGCTGTCGCGTTTTGAAAAATTAAATTCAATGACCTATCTTTCGCAAAAGTTATAATTAAACATTAAGATTGATAATTAATAATTACAGTCGAACCCGAATTTATGAAATGTCGGTTAAATGAACATATCGCTTATCATAATAAATTATCAATGTTCTGAATCATAATAATTAGTTTATATCATCCCACTTATTAGAATAAATTTTCGTGTCCAATTGGTTATTCTATTAAGCAAGTTCGACGCAAGCGCTTTTGTATGTTTAGAAATCGCTAAAAAAATTACCATCTGTATGATAAAAATTTACATTTTCATGTAAAAAGCCAATCCGAAGCATTAGGTTTTTTTATCATGAAACTGGCGTACTATTCCTGTACAAGTAATAAACACGTTACCATACAAACCGCACAATTATGGTAATCAATACTTAAAGAAGTAAATTTGTTTCAAATTAACTTCAAATACAGTACATGTCTTTACAATAATAATATATTCTTAACTTTCAAATGTAGCACACGTTTCTTTTTGAAATGTTTAAAACAGATGCATATTCATTTCGTCAAAAATACATCAAAATATTTTAAATCTCTCTCTCCTTTTAAAATAAATATTTACGAGGTATGAGTGTACATTTAACATTATAAATTCAATAACAGAAGAGAAAAATCTCTTTTGAATACGCAACCCAGCCTATAAGATGTAAGCTTCAATTCATCCACCATCTATATGGAGAAAATGCGCTTGATATTTAATTGAAAAGTACCACAAATATGATATTTCTCACGTTTTCCAGTTCATCCATTTTTCAAAAGTGGAATTACTCAGTAAATCAGGATTTAAAAGTATGAGTAATGGATTTTAAAATAGTGGATTCTAAATTCTGATTAATGAGGTTTTTTGATGTATTGAATTTTAAGAGAAATAAGGAACTAAAATTATGGTAGACCTACATTTTTACCCGCACAGAGTCTTGTAGAAAGACCAAAATGCTGAGTTAATCGAAATAATAAGCATTTATCAAAATTTGAGAAAGTTTTAAAACATAAGTGAGTTTTAAATTTTAATGCTGACTCAGTCATTTTACTGAATTGCTTATACAAAGAATACAAAGAATATCCAAGAAAGAAATTTTATTAATTTTCAGTTGCAGAACTAAGTTGCAAAATGCTCAAAATTTATTCATGTAGAGTTAATTCTAAATTTTAAACTTTAAATTAGAATCGAAAGACTGTTTGGTCTTTACTGTATTTAAAAAAAATTAAATAAAATAAAAAAGCAAAAATAGGAATTATGGTCTTTTTTATCAAGTAATGTTGTTTTTTTTTCATATAAGACACGTCTCATTAAACCTAGTGCAAATAGTTATTTCAATATTTAAAACCAATGAAAATTTTTCATGCAGGCATGTAACAATTTAAAAAAAATTATTTAAAAAAATCTAGTCAAATCATAAACCGCCAACTCTTAAAAATAAATAAATAAATAAAAATGAGCGTATCACAATCAATACTAATTTAAAACAGCAAAGAGTAAACTTATTTTTATACTTAAAATACTTTAAAGGTTGAAACTAGTGGTGTAATGGTTAGCGCACCCCGCTGCCGTCCCACATGTCCGGGGTTTGAATCCTGGGCTGGGCAAGGTCGACTCAGCTTTTCATACCTTGATTGAGTCGATAAAATGAGGGCCAAGCTTGCTTTGAGTCAAACACTGGGGGCTTCTCGTCAGGCCTGCCGACCTGGCCGAGCCATATGCATCGCTCGCCAGAGAGCATGGTCGCGAGGGGCTGTTGCACACTTGTTGGGCTAAAATACACACACACACACACATATATATATATAATAAAGAAAGAAAAAAGAATATTTGCCAAAAAAAATCATTCAATCCTAATCTAATAGAGAAAGACTTCTATATTTTTATAAAATGTATCTTAGCACAAAAAATCACAAGGAAAACACACTGAAACCTTGTGTTAATCTTATTTAAACATAATTATGTTTCAATATATATTTCTTTAAAAAATACAAATAAAAAAATGTTTTTTTTTCTGCTGCACTAACCTTTTAGGAGCGTTTGACAAGGATATTAGAAAAAAAAATTCAAGACAAATATTTGTTATTGTATGATTTCCCTTAGTTGTATAATTAGAGTATTGTAGATTATTGTATGATTTCCCTTAGTTTACGAAATTTAGAAAAAAAAGGCTACACATTTTCTTTCTTTCTTTCTTTTTTTTTACTGAAATGAACATCTTGGAAAAGAAGAGAATTATAGATTTAAACTATGTATTTCTCTCGTCGTGCAGCCTTACAATTAAAGAGATGTGGAGGTGAAGTCTCTCTTTGAATTCCAGATGTACTGGGCGCTACGTGCAAATTGAATGCATAAAAGGGGCGGTACTTCTTTGTTTGACAGAAGTGATGTTCACACATCCTTCAAAAACGAGTTGACTGCAAATAGCATCGCGAACTTCAAATCATTTTTTAAATGCTATTAAGAAATCGAATTTCGCAAACATGCTGAAACATGTTGTATACTTCCTGAAGCATAGGGTGAACACGCTCTATGGAATGCTATTTGTAGAAGAAAAAAAAAAAGTTTAATAGTTTTGAAAAGATGATTTAGTTGTGAAAGACGAACAACGTCCAGGTAACAAAAAATACATGAACAAGCCGAATAACAAGTGTTTTTGAATGAAGGCTTCTACCAAATGCAGGTTCTGCAGAATGAGCAGAAGTTACATAGGGAACCGATTGAAATCACTTAAATGCTATGGGAAAACTCTTTCATCTTTAACAACACGCGCTTAGTGTAGAAAATGCAATACATGATTGACCTTGGATGAAATTTAATAGGGTCAGTGATTTAACATTTTACGTATTATACACCATTTACATTCAGCTGTTCCGTCTTCTCTCTTCGTTGTTCCTTTTATTCCAGGAAATACTTTTGCAGAAGCTCCTAAAGCAGTGATGGTTTAACATTCTGCTGTACTTCTCTTCTAGCTGCCTTCAAATTCTCATCAGAAGGGAGCGCGGATAGCAGGAAGGGCAGCAAGAAATGTTATGGCATGAGCAATACGATTGAGGTGTTAACATTCCTGTTGCTTCCGTTTCTCTTGCTCATTGCTGCAAAAGGGGGCTGAGTGTAAGCAAAACATTGCATTGTATTTTGCTTTTATACAAGGAATATTTATTAGAATTTGTGATTATTGAACCTTTTAATATAAATATTTGTTCTATTTTATTTTATTTCTGTTTACACTTTTGTTGGTGTACAAAATACACCACGCGTGTACTTGTGTTAATATTAGGTTGTAACGAAAGTTTTCCGCCACTCCAAGTACTGCCTGCACAAGCAGTTCACGTTGGTGTCTTTGCCAATATTTTCTAAAACGATTTTTGTTATTTGAAAGAAAAGACTTGTTTTAGAGCACTGTGTTGTGAAATCTGCAAAACAATATCGTTATGATTAAGTATAAGTTGTCTGAAATGGAACTATCACGCTACCAGATTGATCCATCATTTACTCTCAGTTCTGTCGCAAAAAGTCTCAGCTACAGAATGACACTGAATTATGTGTACAGCTTAAGTTACTACGGTTGTATCATATGACACTGTGAAGATTGGGTACCGAAAGTTCAAAAACGAGGACTAGGATATTAAAGAAGCAGAGCGCTCTCGTCATCCTACTGATGCTGATGAGGCCCGCCTACCAGAATTTGTGGAAGAAGATAAAATATTCATCCCCTCGAGAGCTAGCTAAAAGAATCAGACTTTAGTGCCATGTCCATTAGTCGCGCTAAGCATCGCATAAACTTGGCATATAAGGTCAATAGCTGGGTACCGCGTGAGCTGACTCAAGCAACTCGGCGGAAAACTTTCGTTACAACCTGATACATTAAGCGCGTGTAGTTAAAAGTTAAATAAAATTTCCTAGAAAAAAGAAAGACGAGAATTAAAGAGTAAGCATAGCAAAGGTGTACTTTTTTTTACCGAGAAGTAGGAGGGTAAACTAGAAGATATTTCCGTTTAAAAAAGTTTTCCCGATTGTAAAAGATTAGGTCAAAGCACTTTGTCGTTCGGTCTAAACTTTGGTCTTAACTTTGTTCGGTCTTGGTCTAAACTTTGTAGTTCGTAATTAGCCGTTTGTATTAAAAAAATAATGAGACAATTCTGCAAAAAAATAAAATTAAATTAAATTAAAATTAAAAAAATGATGTGGGCTCCGCATGCCTTTCTCATACAACTGATAAATCATAAATATTTTCGATTCACTTCATTTAAACTTACTTTATTTGAAAGCGATACATTACTGGAATAATACTAATGTAATTTCTAACTAAATATTTGAGATATCGCCAAGCTGAATTCAGTTTAGAAGATTTATTTTTGGCACTTAATTTGGCAATATTTCTTCAAAAGCTGCCAAGCTTTCTATGGTTTCAGAAGGTTTTAGTCAAAGCCCAAATAGTGATTTACCACAGACTTTTAATGAATTGAAGTTATGCATACACCTTAATTGTTTAAACTACAATTGTTTAAACAATTGTTTTCACCACAATTGTTTAAACAATCGTTTAAACAATTTTGGTTTAAGCTATTCAAATGTTTATGGGTGACCCTGCGCCCAGTCGATTGCAGTAAAAAAAAGAGATATGAACAATTAAATGTACAATTGCTCTAAATACAAAATCTTAACATTCTACGGTTAAAAACATAGTTATGCAAAATGCGTAATTATTTTTAATGCACAATTTGTCGATATGTATCGGAAAAACTCGCCAAAGTCGATGACAGTTGACTGACTTATTGTAGATTTCCATAGACCTTAATGTATTGAAATTCTTTTCGGTGGCTCTGTAAATAAACTATCCATTAGAATGGAACCATAAAGGGAGGTGTGCAACTAGGTGTTCCAACAATCCCAAATATAATATTTCTACCTTCTACGACTTATTGTAGACGTCAGTAAAAAACTAGTCAAAATGGATTTTCCATGTATTTGTACGAACATACATGTATGCGTACTTTGCGACGTCTGGCAGTATCTCTTTAAGTAAATTTAGAGGCAGTCAAAATCAATTTATTCATAAAAATCGGCATACCGAAACTTTTCGCCTTCACTATACTTCCCTTTACTTCGTAGAAAGAAGTAATCACCATTTTTCGACCTAAAACAACGTTGCTTTTATTTGTAAAAGGATTTTTTTTTTCAATTTCTTGGATTTCATTTCTATTTTTTTCTTATTCATTGTAAAATGGAAATGCTAATGAATATGAGAAAAAAAAGTATTTAAATTTCATATTCAATTCATCATCGAAAATCTTAAATGGAAAAACAAAATCCTTCCTAAATGCTTTGTTGAATTTTAGAATATCGAAAACGTTATTAATGATAATTTTTTCGTTTACAATGTCCGATATGATTACGGTAAGTGTGCCTGCAATACTGCCACCGGAAACGTGTTTTAACTGCAGTTTTACCTTATTAAATTCCAAGAAAGCACTACAAATGATTTCGTTAATCGTGATTACTGATAAAAATTTTTCAGTCGTCAATTGTTAATTGTTAGTCTTCTTACATAATTGCCATTAGTTTTTGTATTTAACAGACTCGGTAACTCTAATTAATTCAACAGTTACGATTCCGTAACTAAGATTTTTAGCGTTTTCATTGCAGTTATATCGTTTAAACAATTGTGGTTAGTGCAGGCGAAATAGTGCTATTAGAAATGCGCAATAACATGAATCCTATAATATTAAATTAAAAACAAATCCTTATGGAAACATTTTTATCGATAAATATGTCTACATTTGGCGGATAAATTAAGGATTAACTAATTAGCTGCATAAACATCAGGGTGATAGCACATTAATTTACGAGTAACTGTTTCTAAATAAATATTTACCAGACTATTTGCAACAGCAGCGGGTGTTGCAATATTTAACAACAAGAAATAGAATATAGCTTGATTTCACTTACTTGGATTTCAGCAGTTAATAAGCAGTTGGTTAGAACTACATGAATACATATATCATCATCCATCATTATAGCAGGTTTCGAGTTCACTGAATTAAATCACAAATTTCAATGTATACACCTATGGTACACGACTGTGTTGATTGGAATAATTTTCGTAAAATAATAAATATCTATTGATTTTTCTTTTCTGTGTGTGTATTTAGAAGTAAAACAATATGTAAAAATCTGGAGTGACTCCACTCGACTTTCCGAACACTTACGATTAAGATCATTACCAAGCATTTAAATAAATTTTAATCGATGAATAATTCAAACATATATACCAAATTGAAGCTCAATCGAATGTACCGTTTAAACGCTAGCGTACTTTCAAGTATTTCTCCCCATAGGCCATAATGTAAAAGAAAAACTATAAGTTCTATGCGCATCAAAATCAATACCGGTCTTATAATGGTGGTTTATAACATGTATACCCAATTTGAGCTCAATCGAATGTATCGTTTAAACGCTAGCGGACTTTCAAGAATTTCCTCCCATAGGCCATAATGTAAAAGAAATCTTTGTCGTACTCCTGTAGAAAAACTATAAGTCCTATAGACACAAAAATTAATACCCGTCTTGCGACGGTGGTTTATATCATATATACCCAATTTGAGCTCAATCGAATGCCCCGTTCAAGAGCTATCGTGTTCACTCACATACACACAAACGCACATACAGACATACACACACACACACATACACACACACATACATACATACATCACGTAAAATTAGCATAAATGAATTCAGAAGACCTCAAAACGTGTAAATACACCAAAATCTCGAATTCGAATTTTTTCATGATTACAATACTTTCCTTACATGGTACATGTTCGGAAAGTAAAAAGTAGTAACATTATTTACTATATAATATTTTAATTGAAAATGTTTTGAAATTTTTGACGAAATTCTAACTAATGGGAAAACTATGCTATATAAAAGAAATTTTAAGAGAACAGTCTGTGGCTTCTTATTATGCTGTTGGTAATGCAACAGATTTCGGGTAAAAGTATATTATGAAACTTTGGAAATCATGATCAGTTCAGTACAATTCCACAAACATTCATTTTATTTTCAGGAAGAGAACGTTTTTAAACCAAATGAAAGAAGCCTAAGCTAAATGCGTTCTATCACACTTATAGAAGAGCAATACCTAATTTAAGCACTTGTATGCCTGTCTGTCCTGTTTTCATGGTATATAGGGACTTAGGCACTCATTTTGTAGCAACCCCAAATCGAGATTATATCAATAGCGGCGGTACCTGCCAGGTGAGGGGGGGGGTGCTAATTTCTACCACAAACTCCCGAAGAATTAATTTCTACCTTATTCGGGAGCCGATAGATGGCAGCAGTACCAATCTTTAATAGGACTTCTTAATTTTGAAGCAAATACCAAGCAGAGGACCCCATGGCTTAGTGTTGCCAGAGCCAGAGGTATCATTTAGTACGGGCACTTGTAGGACATTGTAAATGCGACGAATTTACCGTGTCCCATTTGCTATTAGCGAGCAAGGTGGACTTTGGTTGGCCCCTGGATCGGACCCACAACCTTTCGGCTACGAGATCAACGCCTCTCCGAGCCAGGCTACCTCGGCCATCTAAGCAGTTAGTTTTCATTAGATTCTGAGAAATTGTGTTTGCCATGCAGTAACGACTATCAAAATTTCATCCATAAAAAAACATTTAAATTTTCCCAATTTTGTGTATTTAAAAATAATCACTTGCTTTTCAATTGGCTTTAACCAGCTTAACTGACTCCGCTTAGAAAAAACTCAAATATTTTTAGAGAAAAAATCTTTGCAAAAAATTCATTACAATAAGCGTACTGAAAAAACAGTTTTTTTGGTAACACTTAAAAAATCTATATTTATTTAGTCAATTAGTGTATGAATTCGATAAAGTTTTCTCTTGATTTTGTTTCCACTTGAATAGCATTTATTTGAAATTTAAATCGTTAGCTTTTTCAGAGATATCACTTATTTCATTTAAGAGTGTGTAAACCGCTGGGATTTTACTAAGCTAAACTTTGCTGAAATATCTGGGTTAATAGACAAGTGCTTAATTTTTGCGTCGGCGATAAACGATAGGTTTCAGTTTAATTTGACCTTTGAAGCAAAATAATTTAATCCCGGTTAAATGAATTTAAGTTTTGAAGTTTCGGAATTTCATTGAAATAAGGCGCTAATAATGAAAATTTAGGATTTTTTTTTTCCTGTGAACTCTTTGTAAAGAAAAAGAATTGGTTTGAAAAAATTGCACTTCAGCTCAATACCTTTTTTGTTTGTTTGTTTCTATAGTGGGTGCAATTTCTGCAACGAGTGAAAGAAATTGAAGAGGCTCTTGAAAGTCAAAAAACAACAAAGGTTCTTTGCTCATCTTTAAAGAGGAACTTTTAACTTCTGAAGGAAGATGGATCCTTTTTTACCACCCCAAACGTGCCGTACAGTTTGTTTTACACTTAAGTGTGTAGCCTCACCATGGCACAGTGGCTATGCCACTGTAAATGGTAGACGGCCGAAGTGCGAAAGTCCCGGGTTCGGGTCCCATCGCGCGGCTGTCGATCTAACGGTCTGGAGTTTTGGTAGGTTTTCTCCAGATGTAACGGGAATGCGCGTTAGAACCCCTAAGAAAGTTCTCCTACCAAGGCACCCCCCATTGGTATATTTCCCTAGTGTAGCGTTGCCATAATCACACACACATTCACTTAAGTGTGTTACGCACAAAGTTTTTTATTATTATTATTTTAACAATATAGTCCGGCACTACAGCATTCGGCTCAACTCGGTTCCCATTAAGACACCAAAATTGAATCAGCGACTGATAGGTCAGTGCTAGGGAGGGTGAACTCCTCTCTCGACTGAGTCTGCTGAGGCGCCGTGCACGCTAAAGGGAGCTGGTTCACGTCAAATTTGTCGTGAGTCCAATATCCTCCATATGCAAACGATATCTCTAGGGTTGCTAATGCAGGTAGTATGTATCTCATCTGAAATCGGTTCAAAATCAGAAGACCACTCACAAGGGTCAACCTTGACCTGCCTTCCAGCGGTCCCTATAATGAAGTGACCAGCACCCAAGCCCACGCAGTGATCAAGTCTACAGTAGGCCGCTAATCTGTAAATTAGAAAGAAAAAAAAATAACTATTATTTGGTTCCAGTTTTATTCTTTAGTGTACTTATTATCAGCGTTATGTTTGAGATAATAAATAATAAATGTACTGAAATATCGATATCCAATATCGCTATACCGAAGTACCTCTGCTAAATAGACATGACTTTAAAATAATCAAAATGTACTAGGTATGTCAAAAGTCGATGCAAACTTTAAGAATTTGTTTAAAAAGGAATAAATACTACTCAAAAATTACGGCTTAAATGAATAAAATTAGGATAACATCGAATTCCGTTTAATGGCAGATAAATAAATAAATAAAAATAATAAAAGACGTTGATTAAACAACTACGGTTAGATGGAGCTGATTTTAATTTAAAAAAAGATGTCTGAGTGAGTAAGTGGCAAAATATTCGACTCTATTTTATACTAGTTTAGATTGACTTTTAACCCTTTAATGCGCAGTGTTCCCGCTCTGGGAACACCAAACTCTGACGTTTAGACTGTTGCCAGTCACGAAGAATAGATTGGATTTCTATAAAAATAGTTGCGGGTGACAGAGCTCCACGAGAATCCTTTACTTTTTAGCACGTCATTTCCCGTAAAAGAATTGTCACGATTATTTTTAACAGCACTGACATCTGTATAAGTGTATGCTTGATATAATGTAGTTTTATATAGTAAATATTTATTTAGAAAAGAATATAAATCACTGCTAAGATATTCAATTTACTATAAATTTTAACAATATTAAATATTAATGCAGTATGTGTTATGATGGGCTTGTACTGTCTTAGATTCTTATAATTATGAATTTACATTTCAATTTTTAAAAAATGGTTATTCTCTGTTGTGATATTAATTCTTTAAGGATGGATGCCTAAATTTTAAAATTTAATTTAGAACTGTAAATGAAATACATTAAGGCGCCGAAAATGCTATGTGAACTCGTATTTGCAGACCTATTGGTACTTTAGCATTTTGCTAAAGCTTTTTTTTCTGATTTTAGATTTTTGCTAAATAACTTTCGAACTCATCTTAAACCCTGCGTCCGATTATTAACTATTCGCATCATTGAGACACGCTCTCGCTGAACAACGCTTCAATGCTTATGAAAATGTTCGAAAATGGCTGCATAATTGGTTCGCTTCAAAAGAAGAACTAGTTTTTTTTTTTTTTTTTGCATGGCATTAGGTTTCATACTTCTACACCTGGTAAAAATGAAACAAAAACAAAAACAATAAAAAGAACCTGCTCCTATTTGTTTGTACAAAACGCAATCTTTTTTTTAAACATTCTTTGTTCGTTTAGAGTGATTTTTAAAAATTTATGCAGACTTTTGATGCGCCCGGTAATATACTTAAACATCCAAAAAGCAACATTCTATTCTGAGCAGATATCATTTCAATTATATAATTTCGATATTCAATCTTCCGACAGTAGGCCGCTGAAGGTAGAAAGAAAAAAATAATAACAACTATTTGGTTCCAGTTTTATGTTTTAGTGTACTTATTATCAGCTTTATGTCTGGATAATAAAGAATGAATGTACTGAAATGCCGATATTCAATATCGCTATACCGAAGTATTAGGTTGTAACGAAAGTTTTCCGCCACTGCAAGTATTGCCTGCACAAGCAGTTCGCGTTGGTGTCTTTGCCAATATTTTGCGAAATGATTTTTGTTATTTGAAAGAAAAAGACTTGTTTTAGAGCACTGTGTTGTGAAATCTGCAAAACAATATCGTTATGATTAAGTATAATGGTGTCTGAAATGGAACTATCACGCTACCAGATTGAACCATCATTTACTCTCAGTTCTGTCGCAAAAAGTCAGCTACAGAATGACACCGAATCATGTATACAGCTTAAGGTACTACTGTTATATCATATGACACTGTGAAGATTTGGTACCGAAAGTTCATAAACGAGAACTAGAACATTAAAGAAGCAAAGTGCTTTGGCCAGTCTAATGATGCTGATGAGGCTCGCCTACGACAATCTGTGGAAGAAGATAAAATATTCATCCACTCGAGAGCTAGCTAAAAGAGTTAGACTTTAGTGCCATGTCCATTAGTCGCGCTAAGCATCGCATAAACTTGACATATAAGGTCAATAGCTGGGTACCGCGTGAGCTGACTCAAGCAAATCTGGCGGAAAACTTTCGTTACAACCTGATACTTCTGCTAAATAGACATATCTTTAAAACAATCAAAATGTACTGGGTACGTCAAAAGTTGATGCAAACTTTAAAAATTTGTTTAAAAAGGAACAAATACTACTCAAAAATTACGGCTTAAATGAATAAAATTAGGATAACATCGATTCCTTTTAATGGCAGATAAATAAATAAATAAAAATAATAAAAGACGTAGATTATATATATATATCTAAACAACTACGGTTAGATGGATAAATTGCCATAAACTCCATAACCATAACTCCATAAACTGCCGGAGAAGTGGAGAAAACGTACAAATAGCAATGGGGAGATTATCTTGAATAAAATATTTTTTATTATTTTTAAACATTTCGGTTTCATACTTCTACACCTGGTAAAACTGAAACAAAAACAAAAACAATAAAAAGAACCTGTTCCTATTTGTTTGTACAAAACGCAATCTTTTTTTAAAAAACATTCTTTTAGAGTAAACATTCTTAAACATTCTTAACTTCTTAAACATTCTTTTTTTAACTAAACTTCTTTTTTAACTAAAACTTCTTAAACATTCTTTTTTTAAAAATTTATGCGGACTTTCGATGCGCCCTGTAAAATACTTTAATATCCAAAAGGCAACATTCCATTCTAATCAGGTATCATTTCAATTATGTAATTTCGATATTCAATCTTCCGACATGCTAAACACGAAGTACGTTTTCCAGAATGTCTTTTTTTTTTTCTTTTTTTTTTTTCATTCTACTACTTCTCAGCTGAACTTCTTTTTATTTCTTACTTCATCGCTACTGAAATCAATCACACTTGAAAAAAGACAGTTCCCCACTGCGAAGATTCAGCAGTGGATTTTCTGCCACGAAAACAATATTACTGATATCACTTGAATAATGATATTGCGATGCTCGGGTTTTTGGATCAAAACTGGAAATATTTCTTTTTTTTTCCCGAAAAGATTCTTAAAGCGCGAGGAAAAACTTTTGCTTTTGCTGTAGATTATTATACTTCACTTTTTGATCCCTTTTCTTCAAATTTTGTCAGGATATAGAAAATCCTTTTCTTTAGATGAAATATGGAAGAGAGCTTACTCAGTGCCGTTAGAAGTTACAATACAGTTTTAAATGAATGCAGAGTAATTCTTTGGGAGGTATTGGATCTCCTTATTTATATTTGGTAGAATACCAGGTCTAACCTCGTTTTTTATACGGGATGTAATAAAAGATTTATATATCGGATAGGTGAATTTGCTTTAAGCGTATGCTTTACGAATTTATACAAGGTGCATCAAATGTTCGCAGGAATATTAAAAGTTCATTATAAATGGACCATAAATTGATAAAATAAATATGTATCTGTGCGATGTGGTTGATGGAGATTCTTTTGAAAAATGTGCGAAGTTTTATTAAATGATCATCTAGGGGCTACTCGACGTTCCGCAACAAATCGGATCCAAGGAAAACTAAATAAATATATTTATAGAGGAACAAAAATTATTATTTTAATAATAAAATGTGGCGGTACCGGTAATGTTAGCCCCGTTGCCTGTTTCTAGACCAAGGAGCAAATAATAACATTCTTTTAAACCGACTATCAACCAAGAGAATGTGCATAAAAGACCTCGGTTCTCTAGCCAAGTAGACGAGATGTAAGAATTAGCCGCAAATTACCGCCAAAATAAACCATTCATGGAGTAGACATGTTAACATTAGCATATTTTTGAAAAGAGAATTGGGGTCAAATCAGTGTTTTGTTTCTAATTTTGAAACGAAAATTGGGGACATTTTGCAAATTCAATGTTTTCTCAAATATGTTTCTATTTATTTAACTAAAAAATTATTAAAATTCATAAAATGAAGGAAACATGACGATTTTTTTTAAATTAGTGGAGAAATAACTATTAAGTTTAAACCTTTGTCCTCAATTTCTGTTTTAGGAATTGGATTAAAAAAATGAAAAAAAAAACTTGAAATTGGGGACTTTCTCCGAAATTTGGGGACGTTCGGTCACCTTAACCCATTTGTGCCTGGATATTTTTGCGACTTTCATCGATTTTTACTGATAACAGAAATAATAGATAAATTTCAGACTTCAACTTCTTGAACAAGGGATGATTTATTTTAAAATCATTATGCATAAAAATCGAAATATCAACATCCTACTGGGTCATGTTAAAATATTTAGTAGAGTTGAGGCTCAATACTCATGAATAAAGGCTAGGAAAAATAAATGACGTTTTCGACTAATAGCGAAAATGCCGTCCCAAAAAAGGGACGCTAGGCATAAATGGGTTAAGATATGTACTAATAGAGTGAGCTTCCTTCTTTTAAAATAGGGAGAGACCGTCCGCCAAGATGTATCACGTGACAGTCCCGAAAATCGTGACCAGAAACCTAAAAGCGTGAAAAGCTACCACATTCGGCATGTTATGGAAGAAATCTTCAACAAGTTATTGTGGTAAGAAAAATGAAATTATAATAGAACGGTAAAATCTTGAACAAGAATTAAATACAAAGGATCACTCCTGTAACGATAAACGTTTACGTTTTAGGCATCCACCGTATGAAAGCAATGGCTATTTTCTCTACAAACACACAATAAAACATCTTATTGAAGTGTTTCAAGCAATTCCTATTAGAGGAGGATGCAAAAAAAAATTCTGTAAGGAAAAAATCGTCCTTTTTCTTGTAAATTCATTTGAATTTACAAAATAACTAATACAGTTTGATCAATTTTAAATGTACCCGCTGGTGTTTCTTATTTCTCTTTAATATAACGGATGTGGCAAATATTCTAAAATTGAAATATGATTGTTTGAAGCTTGTTTGAGTGTATAGACAATTTCCAACACTGTGTTGGACTGTTAAAAATTTATTTGTTCGGTAAAAAAAAAAAAAAAAAAAAACCGCAGACCCGCAATGTTACTTAATTCTGTGATAATTTTATTTTTGGAAAACATAATTTAACCCTTTATAAGGCGAATTCAGGCGCAGGGAGTCGAAAGTACTTGGGATTTTGCTGGCCCATTTTTTAGGATTAATTAACGTATTTTCCCTCTACTGTAATATCCCACGCGAAATTGGAGAAACTTGGAGAAACAAGAAATTGGAAAATTGGAGAAACAAGTATTAAAAGAGCATAGAAATTTTGCAGGAGAATACATTAATTATTTTCAAAATCAGACTACCTGCCACTTGTTCACGGATATAACCACTTGCACGGATATAACCACCTGCCACTTGTACACGCAAAAATATATAATTAAAAGCGATGATTCTTATGCTCCATTTTCGAGTCAGTATTCGAGCTTTCTATAAAATTACGAATGAAAAGAAAAGTTCATAAGCCAAATATAATTTAGAATCTAGATGTATGGATAAAATATACATTCAATATAACTGAATAAAAATCAGAAAATTCACTAATGATAATTGATATCTGTATTTAATAGACCGTAGGTGGTAAGTATTCTTACCATGGCCTTATAAAGTGTTAATTCAAATGTTTTCCATTACTATTCCTTGCAGCAATTGTCGAAAATGTGCTCCACCATTTCGAATGCAAGTATGAACACGTCGAACGAGTTTTCTGCCATTCTTGGTATTATTGACGAGACTTCGCCAGTTATGATTTGTTTCAATTCATGGATGTTTGTAGGAATTCTCCGGAAAGCCCTATCTGTGCTCTACCGCATTCAACATTTGCTCCAAGGAATGATTATGTAAAAAATTTGAATTAAATCATGTTTTTCAAAATTAAAATTATCACAGGATTGCTTCTCTATTTCTGTTTTACCTCACTAATAAAGTTTTAGCAGTCGAACAGCGTAGAAAATTGTCTCCCACACTTAAATAAGGTTCAAATAGTCCTACTTCTGTATTATAATAGTTGCCACCTCCGTCAGATTTAAGAGTAATAGAAAAAACCAACTGATACTCTTTTAAATTGATCACCTTGTTTTTGTGTAGTATAAACTTCGTCTGGTAAATTTCGTCGTGTGCATTTCGTCTGGACCGGAGCACGTGCCCATGTGACCTCTTCTGCATCTGCCAATGCTCATTTGCTTTAGAATTTCCTCTTTTGATTTTGGCTTCTGACAAAACTTTCTTCATGTTTCAGAAAACTGCAATAAGAACTTACGTTTGAAGTAGAAATGTAATAGTAAATAAATGATATAATTAATTAAAACAAATAAATCTTTGTAAAATAGAATGCGTAAGAGGTACTTATGTGTGCTATTTCACAAAGTTTTAATTTGTTTGCCTTTTGAGCGTTTTTTGATATAATTACCTGATCATGCCTGCACTTTTCCAGTGAAAGCAACATTACAAAGAGCCATTTAAACAAGAGCATTTATATTAATGCTATTAAAAAGTGACTTGTATCAGCCTTTTTTAATAAGTTTATTTATAAATATAACTAAGCGCGCAGTCAGAAAAACAAAATCAAACTATGCCTGGAAGCTGCGAAAAGGGGAATTTGTCACAAACAGGCTTTATTATCGACATCCAGATAACAAAAATTCGAATTTCTGAAGGGTCCCAGGTTCCCCTGGCTCACCCCCCTGACTACGTCACTCAATGAATGTAATTAATGGGCAAATTTACTTAACTGAAAATAAATTTTAGGAATAGAAAGAAATAGGCGTGACTCAAAGGCTGGCGAACTCCAGAATTGTTGAGCGTAGTTACATGACTTGTTTATTCCCTTGGGTGAATCAAACATTATTTGGAAAATGCGAAAGAAAAAAAAATGCGAGGCCTAAAGAGTGCAAAATAATAGGACAATGTGTAAGAAGAAAAGGAAAATTTTCACTAATTATTCCTAAGCTAAACCAATCACTCGCATCCCACAGCAATATCATCTATGGTAACGCTAATATCACCGTGCCAAATTAGCCCGTCTCGGAGGATTAGTAGAACAGATGTCGTGAAATTTTATCATTCAGATTCAGTGGTTTATACTTCAGTAACATGATCGATCACTACAATCTCACTTTAGTACCAAAGTTATGGCTACTATCACTGTGTCGAATTTGAACAAGATTGCAGCAGCGAACAAAATTGCAATATTCAGTTTAAAACTTTCGCTTTTCCTTCGAATACGCCCACAAATTACTGGGCTTTTTTACAAGGACTTTTTTATGTATGCCCAGCTATAATCTTCTACTACGCAGACCGATTTCAATGATACTTTTGTAGCTGAAAGGATTTTAAATACCTTGATTCTGATTTTGTGTTTAAGACAAGGCTTTACGAGAGCTACCAGCCTAAAGGGGTCGATGAGTTGGACATCGGCCTTTTTAAGTTGTTCTAGCTCCTATTCGTGTTACATCTGGAGAAAACCGCGCAAAACTACCGACCGTTAGATCAGAAGTTGCATGGTGGACGAGGTCTCTGGACCTTCACACTTCGGCCATCTACCCCGTTCAGCATCTTATCCACTCGTCAATGATCAGCGTTTATCTGATCAAGTTGTAATTATATTTTCATTCATGAAAATGGAAATACATGGTATTAAATCATCTTTTGGTATGGCTTTGGCAGTGGTATGTCAAAAGTCGCCGATGTTGGCTATCTTTGGAGATTTATCGCCAAGTTTTGAGAAAAAAGTACCATGAAAACTCAACCCAGATTGATCTATCTTCAGTATATGACGAGAAATTATGTAACCCTACTGTCATTCAACTGGAATATTAGTGTGGTTTAGACCGCATTTTTATGGTATAATTCAGTGTAGCTGAATTTCTCAGCTACACTGAAAAAAATGCTATGCTGATTCAAAAAAATTTTGGTTGGCTCTAATTCCAAGAAATATTTTTGTTGAATCAACAAAATTTTTGTTAGTTTAATGAAATATTTTGTTAAAAGCAACAATATCATTCGGTTGAAATAGAGCCAACCAAATTTTGTAGAATGAAAAAAATTTTGTTGAATTCAACAAAACATTTTTTTTTCGTATATAAAATTGCTATTTCAAATTTCATTTTGCAACAAGCTCGTGTTACCTTACTTTCTAAATCACTCCCGTAAGAGGCAATAATATATAGAAATTTCGTAGACAGTGATTTATGTTTATTAAAGCAGTTAGAACTCACGCGTAGTAAAAGAAAAGAAAGAAATCATAAACACGCATTTAAACTTTGTTGGAAAGTATTAAAGAAAGTGCCGAAAAATCAAATCAGAAGAAATATCCCATTTAAAATCATATAATTTTAAAGGAAATCAGCCTTCTCCGACATGTTTATTCTCAACAAAATCAGAACCTATTGAACCGTATTTTAATTTACCCAGAGCATTTAAAAATGTTTGCTTGTTCGGAGAACATTGGAGAATATCACTGACAAAAATTACGCGTTTCTTCTGTAGAGTGTAAGTAAATTTGGCCTCTGAGCGAAATAAAATAAAATAAAACGGGTAAGTTTTAAAATGATGAGTTTCCGGTTGAACTTATATCCTTATTAAGAAACTTTTAGAAAGTAAAATACATTCGATTTTTGTAGAAAGTTCTAAAGAATTTAAATTAAGCATAAAGTTTTCAGACTTCAGACATATTTCTTTAAACAAAGAAATATGGTTAAATTAAGTTCGAAAATATGATAATAGAGTATTTTCTTTGTGACAACACAACTAGCGTACTGTGTTTCAGACATTAAAGGTCAAATGTGTAAATTGGATTTTTGCATTTACAAGTCCATTCATTCTTTAATAATTAGTTTAGGATAAATCTCAAATGATTTCCTTTTTTATGCTTTACACTCCACTTTGAATTGTTTATTAACTGAATTAACTTAAAGATTCTTTTATAAAGGAACTGAGCAACTTATGATTAGTTTTGAGAATAAACAAACTGTGTCAAATGATTAAAATAATTGAGAATTTCATCGCAATTTGTAATAAACAGTTTTCATAAGTGCAAATCGTATAAAATGCAAGCCTATCAGAGTTATTAAACATTCAAGAAACTTTTAAAAGCACGTAATACTTCTTTTTTTTACTTTATCATTTTGGAAATCGTTGAAGTGTGATTTTGTATTTAGTTCTTTTTAACTTTTCTAATGGCTCTGAGTTTATCGATGCATGTGTATGTAACTATTATTATTTTTTTGTAATTTTTAGGATACTGTTATAACTGTTTATATATAGGATGCTTAGGTATAGAACAATAAAATACTTTACAGCTTTTGAAAGGAAAAAATTTCTATTGTGAGTTTTCAGGATATGCAAATGCGAATAAAGGAATTAACATTATAGTATTTAGAAATTTATTGGAAACTGAAGATACAACGAAAGGAAGTTTCTGCTGAAAACATGCAGAAAAGAGATAGAACTGGTTTGTTAGACATTATCATCGATATTATCACACTTCCTATAGCAACTTGCAGCTTTTTCATCGTTGTTTGTCAATCTCTTAACACGTCAACATAACCCTTAAAAAAGACAAAGTTATCAAATTGTTGGGTTAGTTTTTTAGCGGATTTTGTTGGCTCTTCTTAGATTGCTTGTCTGTTAGCGGTTATGCTTTGGGGTGTACTGTCTCTATTTAGTCATCAGTCACGGAATCTGCTCATTTAGAAATAGAAATCCATTCTTCTAAGGAGATCGAATATGGTTTCGGCCTATTTTTAACCCATTTATGCCTAGCGTCCCTTTTTTCGGACGGCATTTTCGTTATTAGTCGAAAATGTTATTTATTTTTCCTAGCCTTTATTCATGAGTATTGAGCCACAACTCTGCAAAATATTTTAACATGACCAAGTAGGATGTTGATATTTCGATTTTTATGCATAATGATTTTAACACTAGAAGCGCCGCACTTTCTTTCTACCTAGAAACGCCAGCAGCAGTCGAATTGACTGCTGAAAGAATTTCGTACATTTATTTAAATACAAAAAGTTTATGGTATTTTTAAAAGCTTTTTTAAAGAATAAAATGTTAATTTTTGTTAAAATACGTGCTACAAAAAATATTTTTACTTACTTTTTAATAAAACTCATTTTAATGCTATTTGCAATTTTTACATATTAGAATTTTTTCAATGCTGGAAGTGGATTTACCACATATGAAATGTGAACATTTCTGGCACATATCACTTGTTTCGTTGTTCTTACAAAATCCAATTTGGCACTGCGGTCTCTTTTTTGAGAGTTTGTTAGTAGTGCTCAAAATTTCTGAGGGCAGTTGTGCACTTGTCTTTTTCTTCAAATGACTCGCTCTCAATTCTTCTGCCAATCGAGAAAGAAAGTTATGTCTTATTACAGATTTACCACTCATTTCTCAGTAGATAATGCAGGCATTAGTTCCTGCCAAATCCAGCATATTATGGAAAATATGCATGGGTCATCTACGGGAAACAGCCCGCACAGAATATTTACGTGTCATATGGTCAATAATGTCGACTCCACATTTGGTTTTGTTGTAGAATTCTACTGTTTCTGGAAGTTTTTTCACAGTTTGTGACTCTACATTTATATCTGTATGCAAGGTACTTAGAAGCAGGACATTTTTATTCTTTTGACCCTGATACACAGTCAATGTAGTGTCTCCATTTTTCAGTAAAACTGCTTCGTGAAGCTGAGTTTTTGATTTCCTGATATCATGTGGAATTTCTTTTCGATGTCTTCTTACTGTCCCCACAAAACTTGTATTCTTCATTTTAAGTATTTTAGCTAATGAAAGCGAAGAAAAATAGTTGTCCACTGTCATATTTCTACCTGTATTCAGATAAGGGCTCAGAAGGCACTTTACTATATTTTCAGGAAGTCTTTCATTTTCATTTCTTGCGTTATCCTTTACAAGGTATGGAAAAGCATTGCACATAAACTTTGAGTCAACATCAACTAGCCTCCAAAATTTTATACCAAATTTATCTGGTTTATTCGGCATACATTGAATAAACTTGCACCTAACTTTTGATGGAAATACTTGTTCATCCAACACCAGATTTTCTCCTGACTTATAAGAAAGAGCACAGTTTTCTATAAATTTGTTCCAGATGTCTGAAAACATATCAAACTTATCAGTTTCTAACGTTGACTCCTGTTTGACTTCAAATCAAATCAGATTTTCCATGATATCTCGAAAACGATTACGGGACATTGTTTTTTTTTAAATGGAGGGGGGCTGGGGAAGGGGGCAGAAAATGACAAGTATTTCATGGATTAGAGAAATAGTGAATGAAAGGAATATGCAGAGGAAATGTTTCTTTATGATAAGATTTTTTTCTGCGTGATAGAGTACGATGAATAAACTCAATTTCACTAGCAGTCAATTTGACTGCTCGTGGCGCTTCTAGGTATACATAAAAATAGTTCCATTAATTTTATTTTCATTCAGTGCATATTTGGCGCCAATAATTTTCAAGGTTTTTTAGGAGAATTCAAAAAATTATGCCTTCCTAAAGTAAAGGGTCTTTTAGGAATCCAAACTAAAATGGCGAAAACAGTCAAAATGACTGCTCTGGCGCTTCTAGTGTTAAAAGAAATCATCCCTTGTTCAAGAAGTTGACATCAGAAATTTATCTATTATTTCTGTTATCAGTAAAAATCGAAGAAAGTCGCAAAAATATCCAGGCACAAATGGGTTAAAGACAACAGACTGAGTGTTCGGCATGCCTCCGACCATAGTGATAAAGATTTTGAATAAAACCAAATACTCTATTTGAATCAATATGAAAATATTCTTGGTAAACATAATGCTCTTCAAAACCAAATTGGTGTCCATAAATAAGTTTTCTTTGGGTTTCTGCACATTATATTCATCCATTGACTACAAAATTCAGTATATACTTTAAAACACCCTGTGTGTATATTGTATAATAATAATAATAATGTAATTTGCTCAGATTAACTACATGCTTGTGCGTTTGTCATCTATTTTCATTATTTTCGAAAATGCATCACATTTTATGAGTCGGCTAGATTTGACTTCCTTGTTTTACTTTGTTGTAAAGTGAATCATAATATATGCGTCATTCGTAGTATTCTTTCTTGTTTCCTTACGCTGAAAGTGCATTATAAGCTTCTTTTAAACCAGGGCTCAAAATTAACGACGGTTTGCTGGTCCGGGAACACTAAATATATAACGGACCAGAAGTATACAAAATTCGCTGGTCAGTCGGATCAGTAACGTTTTATTTACATTTGTTTTCTTGCAAACTTTCCTCTTTAGTTCCACAACACCTGTCATCATATTTTACAAGTACATATCACGTAATTTGTTCCATTTAATACTTTTATAGCAGGTACTTGTATTTTTTATTTCAGCACTTAACTCATTTGTGCCCAGATATTTTTGCGACTTTCTTCGATTTTTGCTAATACCAGCAATAATAGATGCATTTCTGATGTCAACTTCTTGAACATGGGATGATTTATTTAAAAATCACTATGCATAAAAATTGAAAGGACAACACCCTACTGGGTCATGTTAAAATATTTTGTGGAGTTTGAGGTTCAATACTCGTGAATAAAGGCTAGGAAAAATAAATAACGTTTTCGACTGATAGCGAAAATGCCGTCCCAAAAAAGGGACGCTAGGCATAAATGGGTTAACAGAAATACATGTATTCTGATCTAATAATTCATTTTGAAAATTTAAAAAAATCATACGTATTGGCCAGTGATGAATGTTATTTAACAAGGAAGTTATGAAGTCACTGGTTCTGTGGACCACTCACTAAATAGCCTAATTTTTACCCCCAGTTTAAAATATGTTCTCAAAATAACCTCCCAGACTACGCAGAGTTCTCAACAAGCCATTTGTCCAGTGATTATGACATGTTTTTCACATACCCCTCTTTTTTGTGTATCTATGTGAACTTGTGTTTTTAGTATTATTAACCCTTTATAAGGCGAGGGTATGTGCAGAGAGTCGAAATTACTTGGAATTTTTTTGTCCTATTTTTTAGAATTAATTCATATATTTTCCCTCTACTGTAATATCTTACGTGAAAATTGGAGAAACGAGTATTAAACAAACATAGAAATTTTGCAGGAGAATTCATTAATTATTCACAAAATGAAAGTCGGAAAACTACCCTCTGCTTGTGCACGGAATTAAACACAAAAATATATAATTAAAAGCGATGATTCTTATGCTCCATTTTCGAGTCATTATTCGAGCTTTCTTTAAAATTGCGAATGAAAGAAAAGTTCATAAGCCAAATATTATTTAGAATCTAGATGTATGGAAAAAATATACATCCAATATAACTGAACAAACATCAGAAAATTCATTCATGACAATTGATTTCTGTATTTAATAGACCGGTATTTAGTTGATTTCTGTATTTAATAGGTGGTAAGTATTTTACCACTGCCTTATAAAGGGTTAAAATACGCATATGATTTTTTTTCTATTAGTAAAGAAATGTGTAGCCTTATCGTAGAATGACTGTGATATTGAAAACAATTGCAGAAATAAATGACACACCTTTATGGATGATACCAGATCAGATGAATATTCATGAATAATTATTTTAAAAACTACTACTTTTTTAATTATAATTACCCAAAACTACGAATATCCTTTTAGTTCATAACTAACATAATCATACAATTTTACCATACAAATCACTTAATTTTAAGAAAACCACGTGTTCTATCAAATAACTCTATAATATCTCTTTTATAGTTCAGGTAATTCAATTTTAAAAATACAGTTTTGTTCTACAAAAACATTCCCCGATATTAAATATCTGTATGCTTCTCAATATAAAAAATGAAATAAATTATTTATATTTATTATGCTTATAAAACTGCCGTGCTTTTAGCCTTAGATAACATAATTTCTTATCGGTAACAGCTTTATGTTTTTATGTAACACTGGTGATTTAGAAGTTTTTCTTTTCCTTCACTGCTTTCGAGGCTGCTGTTGAAACGATTTTCACCCTACATGTACGTAATTCCACAAAAACTCTATGGTTGTAACAGCTGCAAGATGAAATTATTATTTATTGAGTCTCTTTACTCTGAAGAATCGAAAACAATTTTTCTCGTAACTCTGAGTAGAATTGCTGAAAGTATTAATAATAACTGTTTACTGGAAATGTATTATACATGTTACGGTAAATATAATAAACAGATGATTTCACTAATTCATAATCACCACAAAATTTGGCAACAGTGATAAAATTTTGGATTTATATATCAAATTTGCAGATTTATTGATAAAATACTCTACTCGAAATGGAGCCATGTAATAAATTAGGATTATTTTCATTAGTAATGAGATCTTGTTGCAAGTCACCACGTAATGCATTTTTAACAAGCTTACTCTGCTCCAAGTAGGTTTATTTGGACTAACGATCGCGATCACAGAACGAATTAATCTAGCACTAACGATATAATTTGTAACGAGCTTATTCTGCTCCGAGTAAGTTTATTTGGACTAACGATATTTCGCGCGATTACAGATCGAATTAATCTAATAACACAAGACAAAACTGATTTAATTTTCAACTATCTTACTCTGTGCCGAGTAAGTATATTTGGACTTACGAGCTCGATCACATAAAGAATTAAACTAGTGTCGCAAAATAGTACTGAATTTATTTTTAACGAGCTTACTCCGCTCCGAGTAAGTTTATTTGGTCACTGATCGCGTCACTTCAATTATTTTACCATGTATAAGGTATCATAAAAAAACTTTATAAAAAGTATCAGCGTGCCACAACAGTCGCTGAGAGGTGCAAGTTCAAACCCCGTTCGCGCCTGCCGACCTAGCCGTTCGGAGTTTTCCGTGGTTTCCTCCGAAACCTCGCTTAAATGCAGGCTAGAATCCCTTTGAAAGTCCCCTACAGAGGGAATTCCCTCTAGGACTCTAATTCAGTTAATCGGCATTAATCCACACACACACACAAAACGTAACAGCAATACAGTGTTAAAATTTACGTAAAACGATATTCAAATTTATTTGAAAACGCGTTGAGAGCCTTGTGTGCGCAATATTGAAAGCAATACTGAAAATGCAGCGTTAAATTACCGGGAAGTGCATTAAAAATAAATAAGAAGGATCAGACAGCAAAATTCAAAAAGAATTTTGAATGCGCATGACTGATAAATTCCAATCAGCATCATCTGAACTTAAAATGCATTGTTTTTTTACATTTCACTGCAACATAACTCTTCGTGCAATAAAAGTAGTTTTACAGGCAAAGAAAAACGGCTGCTCATGAAACATTATCTGAAATTAAAATGCAGCGTTTATATTTCACTGCATCATAACAATCCATGCAACGAAACTAGTTTTACAGGCAAAGTGATGCTCATGAAATAGCATAAAAAAGGAAAAATTGTAATACGAAATTTTTATTTGAATGTAAGTTACAAATCATAACTATCTAGTTGGTAAATGAGCCAATCGTTTTAAGTACCTTTTAGATCATCGTTAATACAATAGAAATTAAAAGAAAATTTTCTATATCGCTTTGTTTGGTGATTATTATGTCTTTTCAGCATATTTGCTGTTGTATAGTGCCATCTATCGGCGTTTCTGGAACTATTTTTTTTTTTCAAAGTAATCCGTTTCTCCATGTCTTGAATAGCATGCTGAACAATTCTGAAGCTTTTACATGCCTATTTCGGTGTATAGAGAGCTCAGAGTAGTGGTGTTCTAATTCTGACCACCTCGTATTATATGGTACAACTTGAAAAGAGATATACTGAAATTTTACGTGTCCATATTGAAGTTTCTTTATAACAGTATATACAAACAGGTTTCGTTTTACAAGCAACAAGAAATAGCTTTGACCGAAAATTTCTCCATTTATTTTATGATGAATAGATTTCATAGCCTACTGATGTTCGATGTGCAGGCAGTTTTTATTTTTTATAGAATATAGTGATCCATTTCCTTAAAACAAACATTTTTTATTTAAAAATTCTCGTTAATTCCGAGTTACATATGATAAATATTATTCTACGTTGCATATTTGGATTTTGTCACTTGCTTGAGTAATTCCTAGTCTATAATTAAGATTGATGCAACGTATTAATCTTAAGTGTCAAACCACTTATTAGCACAGTGCTCTAACCTGACATAAATTGATGGCATTTGATCCAGTGTATCTACGCAGTGCATGGATCTGGAGTTGTGGGAATCACGTGATCAAACATTAGCTCCATCGAATAGCTGACACAAAATTTATACGAGAGAACATTTTGATTCAGTGTTCAAAAATTGATTCACGAATGTTTTTAGGACATTTCAATTATCTACAGTATGATTTATTACTATAAAGATACACTCAGCGGTGCATTAGCTGATCTCATGTGGAGCATAAATAAACACACGAACCCTGTCCGATTTCTAACCAGTTTTAAGTTATTTCGTATAGAAGAGTTAATCTCTGAATCCTGTAGTATCACTCATTTGTGAATTTACGAAATAATCTACACAAAAAAGAATGAAGTAATAACAAGGCTTTAAAAAAACATCAGTTGTATTACTATATCTAAATTTAAGGACGAATTAAAAGCTCTGAAGCAGTGGAAAAAATGCAAAATCAAACATTGACAAAACATTTAACTCGAGATTCTGCGAATACCGTCTTAGAAACAACAGAGAAAAATTACTAAAAACTGGTCCATTCCAATAACTTTAAAACTAGCTAACAATAAACCATGTCGGTTGTCTAGTTTTGAAGAAATTAAGCGTATTCAAATTTGCAAAAGACTAATCAGTCTGCAGATTGTTTGGACTTGCAAGATAATGAATCAATATAATAACTGCTGTAGCAAACGTTATTCGTTTAGTAAACTATTCTATTTTTCCTTTCAGCCAATTTGATATACAGTGGAGTGTTGACTTGCAAGAGGCATGCTTTCCAAGACCAAGGCCCTCCCGCAAACGAAAATTTGGCGTTGTAAAATAGGGTTTATATACTTCTTTTTTAAGCATACACACTATTACTTTATACACTTATAAATACTCTTCAAACCGTTTCAAAACATTCCCTAACCATATATTACCATTTCCCACAAAAAGTAATAAATAAATCCAGGTTTAGACTGGGATGGGATTTGGATGTTTCCGCCTTCAGTGATCCTGGGAGAATATGCAATACCGCTCGTTGATTGGCTCTCTTCTTCAGTTGCGAATCCCGAAGACTTTACTTACTCTTTCATCTCTGTTTGTACATCTTACTGTAGGGTGAAAAATCTCGGATTGCGGGACGTTATTGACTCGGATTGCGGAATTAGCCTAGAGATACGTTGCATGGAAAACTCGCGTGTTTGCGCATGCGTATGCATGGGAAAGTCGCGTGGTATTTCATTCGTGTAAGATAGACTACGTTGTAGCGTGAGTACAGATATATATGTATATCTGTATACGTATATATAGATATAGATGAATAGATAGGTGTCTAGACTTACAAAATATAGAATCTAAAGACTAACTATTGTGTAGGTAGATAAATGTGCAGAAAGTGACAAAGTTATGGTTATCTCAATAGCGCTGTAACACTGAAAAGTCACCAAGCTCTCATGACAAATTAAGCATGAAAAGACGTTCTAAGTCAAGAAGCGTTAAGTAAAGCTATAAGACATATTACTTCTAATTTTTTTCTTATCGTGAAAAAGTCTATGTTGATTCCCACGAAAAAAGAAACGTTACTTGTATAATATTAATTAGTTTAATAATCTGCGCGTTGGATACGCTAATAATTTTTTCCAGACAAAAAGTGGAAGGGAGGGAATTTTCCTTGGTTTAGAAGAAAAACATTAATGTTTCTACATGAATATCTTTATCTAATTAACGCGTATCTTTACTAACCATAACCAGATAAATAGTTCAACTGATTACCTTGAGGAGAGTAGATTTTTTATTATAACACCGTACTTTTAGGTTTTTAATATTTTGAATAATTTATGAGATGAGTGGTGTTGATGTGTATGGCATTATATTTAATTTACACTCATGTACATAAATTAAGGATAATGAAGTTCAGGCAAAGAAAGAGAAAGAAGCAAAACAAATTTGACTTATTTGTAAAGTCTATTTATTAAACAAAATGTAAAGAGCAAAAAAGATGCTATATGTTTGACATAATTAATAAAAATTGCAAGTTTTACTCCCTTGACCAAATTTAAAAAAAGAACCTATTTACAAAAAACAGTATAACATGGTTAGTAGGATGGTTAATACGGAGTATGTCTCCCGGACGATGCAATACAGGCCTGACAACGCCTAGGCATGCTGAGTATCAAATGATCAATCTGATCTTGGGGAATATTACGCCACTCATCAAGAAATGCACTCCGAAGTTCCGGTAGACAGGTGGGAGGGGGTTGACGGGCTGCAATTCGTCGGCCAAGTATATCCCCCACATGCTCTATTGGATTCAAGTCCGGTGAGTATGCTGGCCAATGCATACGGGTGATATCCTCCGATTGAAGGCATTCGTCTACAATGTTTGCACGGTGAGGACGGGCGTTGTCATCCATGAACACAAATTCAGCACCCATGGCGCCCCGAAACAAACGTACATGTTGTTCCAGAATGATGTGGTCCCAGAATGATGAATAGATGTGGTCTGTCATCGTTACACTCTGAACATGCAGGTCAGTTCTGGAACCAAGAAAAATTCCTACCCAAACAAGCCATCCTGCACCACCGTAACGGTGTCTTTCAATGGTGTTCTCTTGGTGGTAACGGGTACCTGGTGCTCTCCAGATGAATGTCCGGCGAGAATCAGACTCCAAACTAAACCTGGACTCATCGGAAAACATCACACAAGACCACTGTTGCGGTGTCCACAATGCATGCTCTCCAGGTTAATCGCAGGCGACAGTGAGTTGCGGTAAGTGGAACACATCTGACAGGCCTACGAGCATATAGACCAATGTGCCCTAAGCGTCTGTACACGGTCTGCCTTGAAACTGTCGTACCGGTAGCTGAAGAGAGCTGACGAGACAGGTCTGATGCTGTACTCCGTCTGTTTCTTTTGGCAGTAACTGCCAAATAGCGGTCCTCATTCGGCGTTGTAACTCGGGGGCGACCTGTGCTGTAACGTCTACTCACATTACCATCATCTTGGAATCGTTGCCAAAGCCTGGAGATGACACTCTGGGCGATTCCAAGTTCCTCGGATACTTCCAGCTGGGTACGTCCACATTCCAGTCGTCCGATAATTCTGCCACGTAAAACATCATCCAAATGCCTCCTTTGTGCCATAACTATGCGGTTTTTGCACTGAAAGGCTTTCACAGCGCTTGTGAACAATTTTACTTCTTTGCCACCATTCCTTATATACCCCTCTCTTACACTCTCGTCATTGTGACGTACCATCCACGCCATCTGGTGGTTTTCTGTAATTTTCATATTCTTCTTCAAGATGTGTGTGATCATTCCACAGGTGAAATTTTTATTTTAGAGATCAATTTCTGTGTGATTCTGAATTATCCTTAATTTATGGACATGAGTGTATTATTACTATGTAAAATATTATACCATTGAGATTTGAATGTAACTATAGACCAACGACTCGGCGTTTTAAAATGTTTGTTACAAAAGGAAAATATGCCATTTGCTTTTGAGCTTTTTAAAAAGTATTTTGTGATGAAAGGCTCAAATATGGTACATCACCTAATTAGCCCAGACAGCACATACGCTTAAATCAAGCCTGACATTCCTTTGAATTTGACGTATTTATACAAGCTTGACAGTTCAATTCATTTTAAGCTTGCAGCAAGCTTGGAGATTACAAAGAAATGAGTCAGCAAGTATTTTCCTGCCGAATTTAAGTCATTTGAACTGTCAAGCTTGAATACAACTTCATTACTGCTTGATTTGGAAAGCGCCATCCACATAACAAATAATTTATCATCAGTCACAAATGTACTTGACCATAGAATTAAAAAAAAAGATTCCTTATTTCCAAATATTGAAATTCTTCAAAATAAAATACAAATATACTACAAAATTGATTTCAAAATCAGTCGTTTGTCTCGATTTTGGCCAATATTGCCCAACATGAGTGTTGCGATATTGAAAGTTTTAAAACGTGTGCTGCTTTTAAGTTTATATTATGCTTATTTCCCTATTAGTAGAGTCTATAAATCACACATAACATTATTTTAATTTTGATTCATTCCATGGAAAAATAAAAGAATCAGATCGGCATCAGCCAGTACTGATCAATCTCGCTAAAAAACGGCGTGACAACCATAACAGTTACTTCAAACTTTAGTCTTGTCATCCCTAGTCAGAATGGCATGGTGGTTAGGACGCTGGCTTCCCACACCTTAGGTCCCGAGATCGATCGCAGACGCTGGACGGAAACATATTAAATTAACTTGAGGTTTCAGCGTAGAGGCGGAAATACTTAGGAGGAAAAATAAAATATATGGTGCGAGTTCGCTGACCGGCGCCCCATTTATTCAGGAATTTTTTTTAAGTTTGAATTAAGCTTGCTATGTCAAGCTTAATGCAAGTTGGGCAAGTGTAAACTTGAACACTTGATTCAAGCTTGCATTAAGCTTACACGCTTGAAATTTTCAAGTTTAATGCAAGTTTATTGACTTGATAAATCAAGCTTACTGCAAGTTTGATGCAAATTTGCTGTGCTGTCTGGGAGTGTATTGGCCACATTTTGCTAATTGGGAATTTTTTGTATGCGAGTCGTATACAAATTTAAAAATTGTAACTTTTTGAAAGTCAGCGAGAGGAATTTTTGTCTTAAGTCGACCTTATTTTGAACATTTTTTCAGCATACAACACCCACTTATCTCTAATAGATAAAGAATTGAAGCCCGTTACCCTCTTTCTGGGACACCCTGTATATGCATCATATGCAAAAAAAAAAAAAAAAAAACCACACTTGGACAATCACAACGCTTTATTGCACTGGTTTAGTTGCGAAACTAAACGGCATTCTCTGCGGCGAATGAGTACTCTAACTATTCAATATTGCAAAAGCAAATCATTAACTATCACTGCCATAACAATATTCAAATCTCGATCGTATAGTTCTGCTCTCTTTATCTGCAATTGTCACCCTGAAGTAACAGCGAGAAAGACTCTAATACTTATAGTTTATAAGCAGGTCGTGACGTCATCTTTCCTGATCTTTCTGAAAACTTCTTTCTTAATTAAAGTACAGTAAAAAATTCCACGACTTTCTAGAACTTAATTTTGGTTGATCAGGTCATCGAATTTATCGCCAAGTAGCCAAAACTGTTGCCAAGTTGAAGGGCTCATAAACTCATTTCACTCAAAAATACCTCTAAAACTCTCTTTCCATCTTCTCCGCAGCATACATTAAAGCGGAATAAACAATATTACAGTTTTATAACACTTCAGTTAAGTTTTAGAAAAATATTGATATTAGTGCGAATATGTGGCAATAATTATTTATCTTTATTTAACCTAACACAATAAAAGAAATTTTCGCAAATGCATTTTTTCGAAACCAATATTTTTTTCATTAAGTTTATAAAGAACCACAGCAAAAAAAGTAAATTGTTTTCCTTTTTCCTTCTTTATTTAAATTAACTTTCGAATCTTAAAAACTTAAAACACATTTAACAGAGATTAAATTTTTTCTTTTTTAATTTAGAGCGAAAATGAACTGTTTCATTCAAATTTTAATTGCAGACTCCAAAGTTAATGCCGATCAAGTTATAAAGAAATCCCCGCAAAGTTTATTTTATTGAAATGCAGAGATGTTTATAAACATTTAAATGAAGTAAGTGATACATTTAAACGGGAAGAAAGAACTTAAAATTTGTCTATATTGCAATTCAAATGAAAGTGGAACTCTATTAACCAGATCATAGAAGAACTTTTTTAGGTGCTGCTTAGAGAAATCTGTCCTTTTATTGGGTATTAGAATTATTTACGATAAGAAATTATTTTTAACCCTTTGACACACGGTGGTTGGTTCTTGAAACAACCTTATTTTTATGTTTTCACAGTTAGTCAAAAAAAAAAAAGATTAAACTGTTAAACGGTCCTTATGGTGGTGGCTATACCTTTTTTTGGATTCAGGCCGTACGTGAGGTGGACAGAAGGTTCACGCTATACGTGCAATATTCCATTTTGCGTTATATCAGCAGCAACTAACTCAGATAACACTCCTCCTAGCCCTTATCTGAGTTCTAACTTATTTTATTGAAGATGGAACATTTTACAAAATCCTTGGAGAGCAAGGGGGCGGGGAACGACTGCAAAATTTTACTGCCTACTCGTTGTTCAGCTGGAGCTGAAGTCCTCGCTTCTCGGAGAGATACGATTAGACTTAGCTTACAAGCATCTCGATGAAGAACTTAAAAAAATATGCCAACAATCAAGAAGAGAGACGCAAACATCTGGAGCAGTAAAGAATAAATATGTGCATTCATTTAATAAACCCAAACAATTAGGCGCAGAAATTTAAAAAGGTTATCAAAACGTGCCGATGAAGAAAATCGCCAAGATCATAATGTGAGAGACTGCTAGGGTCAGCGAAAGTAACAGCTTCTCTGAGAGCTAGCAGTTGCAAAATGAAATTTTCTTTAACAGATTGAATAAAATCCATTCTGCGTAATCTAACATATTGAACATATCTGCGGTCATAAGCCAGAACCGAAATGCTGTGAACGGATGTAGGGGGCTGTACATAACATGTACCAGTACAGAATACAGGCCAGGGGTTATATACGAGTGGCCATAAAACAATATGTGAAATTGGCATCACAGTCCTAACTCTGAAAAAATGCAGCCGTTGCCATCGATTTACTTATCTACCAACAGCACAGTGGTCGAACGAATCGCCTATCTGGCAACACGCAGTTAAAGTTTTTTGACACTGCTAGCTGTGCTGCCGTAGTCAGAGGGCTCAACGATGGCATTTCAGCTCTTCAGTGGTAATCGCAGTAAAATGTGGTAAATGGTCCCAACGGCCCACGCCGATTGGGACCATTTAACAACATTTTACTGCTATTGGTAGTTAAGTGGATCGATGGCAATGGCGCTGCATTTTTTCACCGTTGGCCAGTCTATCCAGCTATTGCTTTGCATCGATGTGAAAATGCTTGCGCGCCAAAGGGTTAAAAATTCGTGGACGTATTATATTCAGTCATAAAACAGCCACAATATAACAAATTGCAACTATTTTAGTAATTAGTTTAGCATTCATGTTCAAGTCATATGTGTACTAGTAAATTAAAATGCTTGAAAACAGACCTGCAAAAACTGTTGGAAATCCCAAAATATCAGGTTGTAACGAAAGTTTTCCGCCATATCTGCCTGAAAAACTAACTTCTAACTCCTTAGATAACTGTTTTTGAACTTTTGGTACCAAACCTGCACAGTTTCACATGATGCAACAATAGTACTTAAAGCTGTACTCATAATTTGTTGATATTATGCAGCTGACTTTTTGCAACACAAGTGGAAGTAGATGATGGTTCTAATCCTCTAGAGTGATAGTTCCATTTGGGACACCTTATACTTAATGATAACTATATTTTTTACAGATTTCACAACACAGTGTTATAAAGTAAGCCTCTTTCTTTCAAGTACCAAAAATCGTTTGACAAAATATGAGCAAATACGTCAACGCGAACTGTGTGCTGACGATGTTTGCGGTGGCGGGAAACTTTCGTTACAACCTAATACTTTGTTCTGTAGCGGTAAATAACAATAACAAATGGTCAACGTACAACTTTCACACTTAATCGTGAGAGTCTTTCTTGAGTAGTTCATAGTATTCCCTCATGATAGTAAAGGCCTCATTACGCGAACAAAATTTCGAGAAATTAGGCTGCCGCAACCAGTTGCGGGAGCTTCTTTCCTGGAAATTGCCCTCGGTTACCTAGGGAACGCTCAACTTCAACTTTTTCGTTCAGAGGCGAACATATTGCTGGTTGCTTGAATGCCAGCCAATCGTAATGCTTCCTATTTCCACGCCACAAGATGGCGGAAGACTCAGCGACGATACCGATCGTAGTGATGAGCTAAGAAAAAAAATGTCTCTCAGATGGGATAGTAATATGAAAATAGATCTGATTGGAAACATTAGTAAAATTCCACTTTTATTGAACCCTCGAGATCTCAAATATTTAAAAATTTGCTGAGGCGATATGCAACCTAATAATTCCATGTTCTGGTAATTGCCAATTCGGCGAATCTCTAGCGCTTGTGAGCACAGCCGAGTTTGTTTATTATGGCAACCCTGCAAGCTCATCGACTTGCCGGAACGAGTTTCAACAACTCGTTGTGGCAACTAAGTAACTAAAAATTTTGTTCGTGTAATAAGGCCTTCAGACCAACCAGAACCAAAACTTCGGTATTTGGTACAGTGACTAGAGAAACATTCTACCACACCACGGGCCCGGGCTTGATTCTCAGCACAGGCTTGAATGTCATTTTTTCCGTCCCTCCATAGCAGGCAACTTTGGTCCACCAGTTAGGTGCCGGAAAGTGAAGCACCACTGTTTTGGTCAGTGATTCTGAGGGTGAAAATCTCTCTCGTCTGGGCTGTTGCTGAACCATGTGTTGTAAGTGGAGCTAATGGACATAAAATCTGCTCGTGGCTTCAATGTTCTCAATATTGAATTGATACTTCTGGAGTTTCCGATTCCAGATGCTAGGTCTCTCATCAATTTAAATGGTTCAAAATTTGGAGACCTAGGGCAAAGTCGGATTACCTCCCACGGGGACTCATTAAAATGGAAGTAGTCCCCTTTTGCCCACCGTCTGCCTATGTGGAGTATCTGGCATCCCTTCGCGGTTGCCAAAGGGCATAAGTAACAGCAAAACAACATGAGTATTAAATTTGGAATTTTTCAAAAATGAAAACAGTAAATACGTCAGATAGTAAATCCTAAATTTTGCAATTTCGGCTAGATCTAAATATTAGTTATGTGGAATTATTACATGATAATCCTTTAAAATTAAAGGATGCGCACTTATTACCGCTGATAGCTTTTCACAAAGCCAGCTTTGTCAAGCAAGTTATCTGGCTGTGTAGCATGCGAGTGGCTTTTCGACCAACTGCCATTCTGCTGGTGGTCAAATCGGGTGATAAATGGTGGTAGTCAAATCAAGTGATAGCACTTTTTTTCAGATTTTGGCAGTCTTTGGAGACGCTCTACTACACAGATGCTTAGGAGTTATATAATTATGGAAATCAAGTCTAACTAGGAATATTCACAAAAAAGTCAGAGCATTTATTAACAAAAAAACAGTTTTTAAAGAATGTATATGCGACTGTATTATGCAAATGATAAGTGATCTGTGTAGTACAAATACAAGTTATATAGTTTGCGAAACATAAATTTATGAATCATTGTTACAAATGATTGTCAAAAATGCAATAACGGTTATGAATAAACATTTGCGAATTAAAATATCTCTAAATAAATATCTTTTTGGGCACAAATTTTACCATTCTGCACAATTTCATATTTTAATAGGAAACTGACGTTTTTATTACGTAATAAATACAAAACTTAAAAAAATAAATAATGAAACTAACTAGTTTTTGCAATTCCATATGAACGTACACATGACCATAAAAAATATTTTTATTTTTTAATACATTGTGTGCGAAATTATTCCAAATTGTTGTAGCTGTGCCGGCAATAGTTTATTTTGGGTGACAATTTCTTTTTATCAGAATAGCAACACTTCAGATATCCGAAAATCAGACATATACGTTGCAGCATGAGTTACCACACACTTGTATATTTTAGTCCAAAAAACAGTTTTATTCACAAAACTACACACAAAACGAAAAATTTTAGAACAAAACATCATAGATGTTTTGTGATAATAAAGGTACATACAATCTCTCATAAAGATTATAAGACTTAAAAAATAGAATTTTAGCAGAAATACAACTCTGAAATATGGGCAGAAAAGCCGATGCCTTTTTTTCTAGTATGAGTTACCAAGCAATTTTAAATAAAGCTTTAAAAAATAATTAGTTATAAGATTTTTATTTTTTTCAAGACTTTTACGAAAACAATTTGTAACCAGCATGAATTTCTCTGAAAGAAAATAAAAGAACTTTTTATTACTACGCCAGCTTAAAAATTCGATTTAAAAAAAGTAGCATGACTTTTCTAAGTTAAATAAGATTACAAAATGGCACTATAAGACAACATTAATCGTTTTCGGTTATTTTTTTTTAGAAACATGTCTAAATCCGGAACAATTTTCTTTTTTTTAGGACTCTAATTGAAAATATACCACTTCAAAAAAACCTAATAACAAAATTCAGGCGGTAATTAACAAGCTTAACTGGAAT
This sequence comes from Cheiracanthium punctorium, assembly GCA_038373885.1. Classification (NCBI taxonomy): domain Eukaryota; kingdom Metazoa; phylum Arthropoda; class Arachnida; order Araneae; family Cheiracanthiidae; genus Cheiracanthium; species Cheiracanthium punctorium. The sequence continues at coordinate 3,989 of JAWZYV010014925.1, read as the reverse complement.
AAAAAATGTTAAAAATACTAATTATCTCCCTGAAAAAAAATTCTACTGATCTGAATATAGATTCTTAATGAGTCACTTCTGGAGTGATACTCTTTAAAACTCAAAACTGTGTTACGAGAAAATCTAATTTTTGCAATTCGTTCATTTCCTGGTACTTTACTGGAGCAATTGCTTGAATAAAGATCTGACTTGATTTAGAAAAGAATATCAACTTTTTTCTTTCCTTAAATTAAAAAAAAAAAGCGAAGGAGAGATTCGTTTAAAGAAATTCAACCTCCAATTTTTATTTTTTTTCTCCCCAGAAATTCACGAGCATTTTTAATTTAAGTATTAACAGTTTAAGAGCAATGGAGAGTGTTAATGACACCCCTCCCCTCCGAGAGAAAAAGAGGGTTCTAATTGGCACAAAAACTAAATAAAGACGACATTTTTGGGGAGTAATTTTTTACTATCATTATAGTGATCTTTTTGTTGAGGGGGGAGGATTTACACATTAAAAACAATAAAACTTTTGCTAAGTGAGTGGTGATGATATCATTTCGTTATACTGAAAAAAAAGTTTTGTTTATTAAAAAAAAAAATAGTTTGGCTCTAGTGATGGAAGCGAGACGATATTTTGCGAGGCGAGACAGGGATTTGCATCTCTTTTTTTTGCGAGGCAAGACAAAAATGCTCAATAGGGTGAAGCGAACAAAACTTTATTTCAAAATCCACTCTGCCCGAGTCATTAAATGTTGCGAAATTGCTAAGAACAAATTGTTTACAAATTTCAGCTCAAAATAATGTCATCTTCAGGTTCCACAACTCAAGAGAATATATTTCTAGTTTAAATAAACAAAACAACGGAAAAAACACTCAAAATACTGGTGTTAAACAATAAAGTAAATAAAAAACTTTGTAAAAAACACACATAAGATGTTATAGGCAAGAGGATACGCACGTTTCAACCAACAATTGTTTTGGCCTTCATCAGTCCAAGCCCTTCGTCGCAAGCAACACAGGGAATTGGCCAATCGTCGCAATTAATCGTCGCAAGCAACCAGTTCCCTGTGTTTCTTGCGACGAAGGGCTTGGACTGATGAAGGCGAAAACAATTTTTGGCTGAAACGTGCGTATCCTCTTACCTATAACATCTTATGTGTGTTTTTTACAAAGTTTTTTATTTGCTATATTTCTAGTTTGTTTTTATTAAAATAATAATGTTTATACTTAATTAATTGAATAATTACTTATGTTTTCAGTATTCAATTGCTTTATTAATACGTTATTATCACATGTCACTGCTGGAAATCGTAGATTTAGGAGCAAACGTCGACTTAGGTTCTGATTCAGAAATGGAATATACCTCTGAAAATGATGACGATTTCGTTAGTCAGGAAGCCAAATGTCGAAAATCGGCTGACGATGAGATTCCCTAAATCTCCAAGACAGACCCAACCCCCGAACTAGCCGTTGTTCTTGATAGAGCAGGTGTATCGGAGTACTAATTATTCAATTATTTAAGTAAACGTAATTATTTCATTAGAAATTCATAAAAGGCTAAAAAAGAGACTGGGAATATTTTCGCTAGAGGTGTGGAACCTGAAGATGGCAATGTTTTGAGCTGAAATTTGGAGACAATTTGTTCTTATCAGTTTCGCACCATTTAATGACTCAGGCAACGTGAATTTCGAGAAAAGGTGTTTTTAGCTCTACCCTAATGTTCAACATTACAACTCAGGGATTTCGCGAGGCGAGACGAATGTTTCAGCCTTTTTTGCGAGACGAGAGGAACCTATTTTTCGTTTCGCGTCCATCCCTAGTTGGCTTTATTTCAAAGAAAAATTTTTGTTGAATCAACGGAATTTTTTTTTAATTTAACAAAAATTTTGCTTAAAGTGACAAAGTTATTCGGTTGAAAGAGCGCCAATCAATTTTTTGAACCAACAACATTTTATTAAATACAACAGGACATTTTTTTGTGCACATATTTCAAGTCAGATGTCCAAAAAAAAAAAAAAAAATACAAACAATTACAAAATTTAGAGAAATGGCGTCGTTCTTATTTTTAAGAAGTTTTAAGCTTTCCGTTAAACTTATTTGAAAGAAACATAATTCAGGAGAAACAAAATATGGTGACGACGACTTAATTCTTAGATTATAACATTTGTTTGTATCATTATTAATTGCTAAACCATGCTCCAAAAAAACCGTTAGTTTAGTTTAAACAAGAAAATTTTGGAAATAGCAGTTAAAACAGTAAAATTTAGACTGAAGGGACCTTATATTGGATCTTACCATTCAGTATATTATCAATTTAGTTTCCTATAAGCGTATATAAATATTGATGTCATCCTCCAATATCCGGCTGCTGATCTAGCCATTGGACGGAAATAAAAAAAATCTGTCCGAGTGAAAGTATTTTGCAAGCACAGTGCAACAAACGATAAATTCATACGGCTTACTTTTTTTCTTTATTAATTGTTTAAATACATTTATGGGGACACAATATGTAAACGCTTAAAATATGTTTCCGCAACAGAGGAAATATTACTAAAGCACTCTAGATTTCTGCAGGTTATTAGCAGGCAAAATTCAGTTTATGAACTAATTACCACAAAAGTTATCGACTAGCACAACAAATATCTTTGGAAGAGAAAGATTTTGACGCGATTCTTCCATTACCTCAGCGGACTCCCCCGCTTGGTGACTTTACGTAATCGTTCCTACCTGAAGGATAAAAAGTCATATTACTTAGAGAAAGACAGCACAACAATTTTCTGCCGGTAATGTTTATGGAAAAACTTTCTTAACTGCATTTTATATGCCTGTTTTTACTTCCCGTATACGAGAGGTTGAAAAGCTTTCCCCAATATCTTACAGGATTTTATGACGTTCCTGTTTCTTTTACTTTGTGGAATGGACTTAATACGGGTAATACTTTAGATTATGAGAAAATTAGTAAATGGGGGTTTGATGTATAGTGAAAAAAGAGCTCAGGAATTAATAATAATCAAAATTCCATTTTAAGCTTTTAAAAGTCTTTACCTGGTTTTCCGATCTCAAAGTTCTGGAAGAAATCAGTTTTATCTGAATGAAATGATTATTAATGCCGTCCTTCTGATGGCGATCTTAACTCTGGCGATTAACTCTTTATCATTCAAACTGGTGTTGAAAAGATCAAAAAATTAAAACTTTGTAAAATAACACATGGTCAAATCGTGGTGGTCAAATCGGGTGATAGATAGGTAGTCAATTCAAGTGATAGCGCTTTTTTCAGATTTGGGCAGTCTCTGGAAACATTGTTATTCATCGATGTTTAGGAGTTATATAATTTTAAACATCAAGACAAACTAGGAATATTCAAAAAAGTTAGAGCATTTATAAACAAAAAGCAATTTTTAAAGAGTGTATATGCGACTGTATTATGGTAATGAAAAGTGATCTGCGTAGTAAAAATATAAATTATAAAGATTTTCGAAGCAAAATTTATGTACCCTTGTTACAAATGATTGTCTAAACATACAATTAAATTTATGAATAAACATTTTTGATTTAAAATAAACTATTTCTAAATAACTATCATTTTGAATACAATTTTTGCCAGTCTATACTACTTAATTTTAAACAGAAAACTGGAATTTTTATTAAAGAAAAAATACAAAACTTTAAAAAATATTAAATAATAAAACTAACTAGTTTTTGCAATACCATATTAACATGTACATGACCATAACAAATATTTTTATTTTTTAATTAATTATTCCAATGTTTGTTTTTTTAAATTATTTATTGTAGTTGTGTTGGCAACAGCTGATTTTGTGTAAAAGTTTCTTTTTGTTGGAATGGGAACACTTCAAGGTCAGACATCTACGTTGTGCCATGAGTTACCCTTATGTTGTTGCATAAGTTACCATACAATTAGTATATTTTAATTGAATAATCAATTTTATATGCAAAACCAAATGGCGTTTTGTGATAAACAAAATTGCATACAAACTCTAATAAAG
>JAWZYV010014924.1:0-67324 GCA_038373885.1 Cheiracanthium punctorium | reverse complement strand
GCCGTTCGCTCGATTTAACTATTAGCAAGATGGCGGTCGATCGAATCGTTCAATCGTTCATCTCGTGCCATAGATCTGTAGCACGCGATGAACGATTCGGTCGACCGCCATCTTTCTGGTAGCTAAATCGAGCGAACGGCAACTGCTGCCCTTTTTTCGGCCTTGGGAAAAGGTTGCGCTTCAAAGGGTTAAAACGCAACAGTCAATTTAGCGATGTGAATTAGGGTTGCCAGGTCGCCAAACCAAATAGCCGGAATGACCAGCCAGTTTGGCCGGACATTTGGGTAAAAAGGCCGGACAGCCTACAATATTGAGGATTTTGTCTCTGTATTAATAGGTACAAAAAAAAATTATGTAAAATCAAGCTTTTTTGATTATTACCATGAATCTTGTTCAAGCGGTCTTGTTCAAGCGTACCTCAAGCGGAGAACTTTTTCAAGGGTTCTGACGCGTATTCGAGAGAGAGTGTTGTAGAGAGTAAAACATAAGAGTATTAGATCGAAAAACCCGCTGTAGGCCCGATTTGATTTGATTTGATTTTGAGAATACAGCCGATTATCTACACGAGGGATCTAGGCCGAGGGGGCCCTCCGTGGGTAATCTTTATAAGGGGTCCTAATCCGCACTTACGTTTGGAGAAAACCACGGAAAACTGTGAAGGTCGCAAACTCCGCTAGGTCGACAAACGTGACCTGGTTTTGTACCAGGCACTTTCCGTTTCCCATGTGAGAGCGCTATGCTCTCGGCCACTGGTCGGACACGGAAGGCCTGAACCCGGGACCTTCACACTTCAGCCGTCTACCATGTTCATTGTCTTATCCAATCGGCCATGGTGGGGCCTGCGCAGAGAAAGAATTCGCACCTTTTGATAAAGTGACTTGACATTAAAAAAAAATTGACTCTTAATTTGATTAAGAAATATTCCACTGCCATACTCTCAGTCATTGTATATATTGTTGCGAATTTTCAGGATGATCTGCTCTTCTGGGGGTTAATTTAGTCTGAAATTCGTATTCCAGGCGCCAAATTATCAAATATTACATTTTGTTGCATGTAAATCGCTGAACTAGAACGCGAGGTTAGGACCTTTTCTTTTCCCATAGGTTGTGGTGGTTTCTCAAAAGTGTTGGCGATATCGCTTGGCCGGGTTCAGTTTTGGCAATTTATTTTTCGCGCGGTTTCATTTTTAAAGGCTGTGATATTTGCATTCTCGCATAACATATGATATCGATCGCCTCGAAATTGCTGGAAATCTCGTTTAAAAATATACACCAGAGAGTATAGAAATGTACTAGAGAGCGCATCGCCATTCAAAATTTAATGGAAATGTAAGGTAAGGATGATCCATGTGACTTGGGGAACTGAAACACCCAGACAGGCTTGACTTGTGCTTTATCGCCACATTTGGGGAGTGTTAGGTGTAAACTAAAAGCGAAATGGATTGTTAACATACACATTTCAAAACTGTGTTTTAAAAATATGAAAAAAAAACACGCTCCTGTGAAATGTTACTACAGAACCATTCACAAGTCATGAATCGCACCCAAATCGAGAACAGCTATGTACCATATATATAAAAAAATTGGAAGGATAAAAACGGAAGTGAGCCCGCTTTCCAGGCATTGACCCTAGTATCGCAAATAGTCAAAAAACGTTCAAATAACGTTGGAAACACGTTTTCTGACGTTAAAAAACGTGTTTTAAACGTCTTTTGGACTAATTGTGCTACTAGGGGACATAGTGGCATGCTCTTCTGAAAACCAAGGCGAGTTGAATGCGCAAGAATGATGCTCGTTAGATCTTGCAGCAAGTCAAGCTGCTGGCACAAGTGCCTCAAGCTAGGGTATCCAAAGAGCTCTCAATCCCTTATGGTATAAGTGCGATCAGGTCACCCAGTGGCATTTGGTTTTTAAATCGTCTCTTGTAGAGAGCGCATGGCCAGAGCATGTAGAGAGCACTGCTGACTGCAGCCATCCCATGTAGCACACTAAGGGTGGAATTCTGCCCCGGCGGAGCAAAGTTAACGACTGCGAAAAATTAACGACGAGCGGAGAATCCAGCTGTAACAGCTGGATTCTCCGCTCGTCGTTAATTTTTGGCAGTCGTTGACTTTGCCTTGAGGTGGAGTTTTAAGGAGGAGCGTCAAGGGGTTCATGCGATTGGCTAAAAGACCTCCCGTTTTCCTGCGGAGTTGTTAGCGCAGTCGGTAACCAAACAACTGGTTCTGCCCAGTTGACAGCTAACAACCGACGATTTCGTGAACCACCGGGGCAGAATTCCACCCAAAGAGCTGGATTCTCCGCTCGTTGCTAATTTTTCGCAGTGGTTAACTCTGCCCCGCCTTGAGGTGGAGTTTTAGGGAGGAGCGTCAAGGGGTTCATGTGATTGGCTGAAAGACCTCCCGATGGCCTCCGGAATCGTTAGCGCAGTCGGTAACCAAATAACTGGTTCTGCCCAGTCGACAGCTAACCACCGACGATTTCGGAAACCACCGGCGGAGAATTCTACCCAAAGATTCTCTGAAAGTCACTGAACGCTCTCTAGACGTTGATAGATGTTCCAAGAACCAGGAATGGTTCTTCGAACATCTATCAGCGCGCCGCCCAGGTGGTGTAGTGGCTAGAGAACCATTCTATCACGCCGTGGGTCCGGGTTCGAATCCCGGCTTGGGCATGGATGTTAACTTGTCCGTCCCTTGATAGGGGGTAATGCTATCCGCCCACTGGGTGCTCCCATAATAAAATGGAGAGTAACTCGGGTCTTTGTAGAGGCGAATGCTTGACGAGCAAGTGCCCGCCCATTGGGAAAAAAAAAAAAAAAAAATCTATTAGCGCGACGTTCTTCCGCTTGCTTTGCAAAGCTATATTCTGAAATCTGATTCTGAATTTTATATTGTGTGCAGTGGAACACTTAAGAGTTCTGCTCGAGTATTTCACTGAGTTTTGAGAATGTGAAATTATTTTATGGTAGGAGAATTGCAGTAATCGAGAGATTCGCTCTGATCGAATTGATTGTCGCTGACTGAACAACCGCTTTTGAATTCGTGTGAAACTGAAATCGTATAAATGTCTTTTCTCGCATGCCTCAAAAAGGGCTTAAGAGAATAAAATGAAATTTAGCAACATGATCAGCAACGAATAAAACAATAAATGTCAGAATTTTCTTTTAAATTTGAAAACTTTTTTTATATGATTATTTGCTTTTTTACGAGTTTATGGAAATTGAACTAAATTTTCTTCAGGCATAATGTTAAAATATCTACGATGAATCAAACAAAATTTAGTAACAGGTTAGGAATGACCACTTGACTTGAAAAGCTCAGAATAAAAGTTTAATTTTGAAAAATAAAAAAAATTCTCTGTTGTACACTTCACTTAGCACTTTGTTATTCTCATACCTGTAATCTTTTAACAACACACAAAAGTTATAACTTTTCTTTCTGTACTGTTGCCAACATGCCAATTCTATTCTTTGCACTCCTACTATGTCTCGACGAAAATTCAGGCTTTTTAGAAATTTGCATTACATAATGACCCGTTAACGACCGGTACTATAGCTAGTACAGATATTTATATACCTGTGTTGAAGAAATAGAACAAACTTAGCACTTCCATAACATTAAATAAAGCAATTTTTAGGTAGTCAGAAAAAGTTTTCGGGTAAAATATACTTTTATATAATATTTTATTTATTTATTTTTATTTATTTTATTTAATTAAATAATTATAAGTATTTTTTTTTAATTTCATAATGACAAATTCGTAATTCTTATATCATAATACGAATTGTAGTTTGAAAAGAAAACTGATTTTCTCCCATACTAAATCAACAATTTTGAGTTTTTAAAACTTAAAAAAAATATTTAATTCCTGATATTCATTTTTAAATAATCAACATTTCTGGAACTAATAACCATTTTATATAACTTCTTGACTTCTTGATAAGAGTGATCATTTATTTCCTTTGTTAAATATTTGCTATTGTCTTAAATTTCTTTTTAGAAATGTATTCTTTTATTGGTTTAGTCATTCATTTACCAATAACTTCTTTTAAGATATAGAACTTCTGTCTAAGTATGCAAAATATTCAGAAAGAATTTGCTTGGAGAGAGAATTAATTATTTTGAGATGAAAATAGTTGATTTCTGTGCCCTTTTTTCTCTTTTAATACAGCTCTAAATATACTTCAATAAAACTCCACTTCTTTAATGAAAACGAGAGAGCTATCATTTGATGGGCTGAAGAAAATTAAACAAATAAAGTAAAATAAACCATGAAAATAAGTATATAAAGATAGAAATAACAATCTATAAATATTAGATATACTATAGTTTTAGCTGTTCATAATAATGCAATGTATACCACCACGGCCGAATGGATAAGAAACTGAACTCTGTAGCCGGCTGAAGTGTGAAGGTCCCGGGTTCGAGCCTATCGCGCGGCTGCCGATCTAACGATCTGGAGTTGTTTTGGTCATTTTCTCCATATGTAACGTGATTACGTGTTAGAGCCCCTTGAAAAGTTCGACCAAGGTTCCCCAGATGCCTCTTGTGCAGGTTTGCCATAACACAAAAACCCAAACTAACGAATGCATATGGATATGCCCGAAAAGAAGTATTCTCAATTTCTGATCTGGTCCTTACACGCTAAAAAGTATTTTGTTGAATTTAACAAAAGTTGTTTGGTTAAACAGTTTGCTAGCTTTGTTTCGCTGATTTGACAAAAGTTTTATTCAAGCAAATCAATTTAACAGAATAGCTTTTTTAATTAATAAAACTTTTGGTTAAATTTAGGACTAAGTCAGAATCTTTCAACAATTAATTTACGCATGCGTTAATGGGGGGTGAGAGGCAGCCGAAAGATCAGATTTTTCAAACTCAGTCAGTAACGTCCATTTTATTAATACGTTGAACTATGGGTTATATTAAATCTCTTTCATCCTGGATACTATTCGCTTCTAAGCCATGGTGTCGTCCCTATCTCTGTTTGTGTTTAGCACACTCAAGTAATAGTGACTTGGATTACAGTTTTAACACCTTGCAATATAATTTTTGAAATTCAAGCCGGGTAATTCTGCCATACCACGGATATCCAGGTATACAAGGCCGTTCGCCTGAACGGATCTAGAAACCCCAGACCACCACCACAACAAATACAAGATATTAATCGACCGTTTTACTGAGTTAGTCGAAAGTTTCTAAAGTAAGTCTAATTATTTTACCTATTCATTAAAATTTATTAATTCTTTTATATGTATCTACATAGTAAAAAACAACTCAAAATCAGATAAGTAAAGCGTCAAGTAAAGCGTCAGAATTGCATCAATCTTTGTGATAAAATAAATGTGTATTCAAAATTGATAGCTCAGATAGCGAAATGAGTATTTCATTTAATAAGAGATGGTTGTAATGATTGCATTACTATACCTCTCATTCGTTTTGCGCTTATCCCGGGTGATCTGTTTTATTTTTTATTCGATTTTCGATCAAGGTTGTTTTTATGCTTCTCCCAAAAATTGCCCTGCAGCTTAATCAGCATGTTCCTTGTTAAAATGAAAACTGTTCTGTGTTTCCTCATGGTTCAAATATTTTTCGTGATTCATTGTGATTTTAATTAGTATTAAATCTTAAACTATACACTGAAACAGGTTATCATTTATCTAGTATGTTCACACATACAGTATAAACGAGGAAAAATCATTAAAAAGTAACATGGAATAAATTCGCTTGTGGCAGTTTATATTATTGTTATTAACAATATAATATAATATAACACATTTTTCATTTTCTTTCAAAGTGTTTTTACTTTGCTTAATTTATCTAATTATAAACAAACAGCTTTTCGCTCTTTTAAAATAATTGATTGAGCGGTTATTTGTGTGCATTGTGCATACCTATCTATATTTACAGCTAACGGTTATTTTGACTTCTCACAAGAAGCGCTACTTTTACAGATATACAGGGTGTTCGAAAAGTTCTTGACACATTTAAAAAATTTATAGAAAAGCAACGAATTTTCGTTGAATATGTGGATACCCAATAATACTTCACAGGGTCCTCAATTTTTTTTGACATAGTAAAAAAAATTACGTCCAAATTATCTTCAAAGGTGGAGCTGCACCGTCACAGTATGGAAAACGTAATGTAGCGTGTTTAATTATTTTATTAATCAGAAAGCAATAAATTTCATTATCAGAGTTCAATGTGTGGAGGCGCACACACGCATCTGTAAGCCACGTGCAGATGTGGTTTGTTACTCGAATCACATCAAAATGGTACTGAAGTTCATCCCATGTTCTAGCTAGCATGGATTGCAGTTTTTCTTAACCTTGTTACGAAACTTTCTCTGAACTGTAGTTGTGGATTTTCATTCGAAATACCAACCTACGCACTGCGCTTTCTCATTTGCAGCCGCCATTGCAGCCGCCCGCACTGTCAGTGCTGTTTGAAACTCACGAAAAATCCCTATTGGTTCTCACTGCTGAAAACTGGAGATGCAGTGCCATTTATGAATACATTTTGGAAGTAATTTGTTTTAAGATGGAAAAATAAGTTCTTGATTCTGTGAAGCATTATTGTACGAACCACATATTCATACAAAAATTAGTTGCTTTTCTATGAATTTTTGAAATGTGCCAAGGACTTTTCGTACGCCTTATATATTGGCTGTTTTCAGGAGTAAGCGGTAAATATTCACCCAAATTTTGACACTAAATTATTTTGAATGTGACAACATAATAGAAAACACACTCATCATGAGTTTTGAATAATCCGATTGCCTTACTGAGTTTGTCTTATGCGGAGAGGAAGAAATTGACATTAAATTTCATAAAATTAAACTTGTAGATATATATAAAAACACTAAAATAAAAATGTAAATTTTGATGAATAGATAACTAGTTTTACCTATGAAACTTTCAACCAACTATTTGTGGATTAAAAAAATAACATAATAAAATCCACAAAATAATGTTGTTTAATGAGCTATGAACATACCAGTAAACAAAGGACTTTTTTTTAATTCAAACAAATAATTTGGTTGATTTGAACCAAATATACTATTTAAGCAAGGAGTTTAGTTACATTAACAAAACATTTGTTTATTTCAACAAAATTCTTTGGTTAAACTGACAAAATGTTTTGCTGAAATAATCAATTAATTTTAGCAAAATTAATTTGCTAATTTAACAAAAATTTCGTTGGTGCCATTTTAATCGGATAATTTTGTTGATTTACCAAAATTTTTGTTGGTTCAACAAAACATTTCTTAGTGAGGGAAAACAGGTAATAAATATAAACGAATATACAGGGCGGTTATAATTAAACTTCCCTATAAACATATTTTTCATTGTAACGTACATTTTTAAATCATCAAAAGAAAAACTATAAAACATTTTTAAGAACAGTTTTAAGAAATAAATTTGTGCACAGAATTATGCATTTTGTTATTTATAACATTTACAAAAGAAGATACTAACATAGATGAATTAGTTTGCTACAGGCAATTTGGCTTCGTGACATCTGCATTTTTCATTTTTTACCTTAGACGAAATAAATGCAACCGACAACTATAGCGCCATGGCAAACTTTTATGGATTTTCCCTTAACTGAATGAAAAATGTGCGCTATGGTTAATTAAGGATGGTATTTTCTCTCGCCAAAAAAGAAATTTTAATTAGCCAAGAAGATTTCGAAAACTTTATTTACAGAAAGTCATTTGCAACAACGTATAAAATTTATTAAAATTTTGGCCACCAGCTCACTTTAATAATTGGTTATTCCTCAAAGCATGTTCATATACATAAATGAATGTGAACTCTCTACTTAAGTTTGAATTAGACATTTTATGCAATGAATGGCCATGATGTTTCTCAATTAAAATGTGAATTGAATAAGCATATTTACAGTGTGCATGTGTTTTACAGGGTGAGTGGCTGTGATTTGTGCAAATGTACGGAAAATAGATCATTAACCCTCTTTAAAAGTTGGAAATCGACAAGTTCACTCTCTAAAGTTAGCGAAGTAGTGCACAGAGCATGCAAAAGAGGAAATGGATTGGAAGATGAAGAACTGAACCCATCACAAGACACTGGTGTTTGACTTATTGATTCCCATCTCTTAACCCTTTAACGCGTAGTGTTCCCGCTCTGGGAACGCCATACCCTGACGTTTTGACTGTTGCCAGTCACAAAGAATAGATTTGATTTCTATAAAAATAGTTGCGGGTGACGTAGCTCCACGAGAATACTTTACTTTTTAGCACGTCATTTCCCCTAAAAAGATTGTCACGATTATTTTTAACAGCACTGACATCTGCTGAAAAATGGAAGAATGCGAGAACCAGGCGCGTAGCCAGGAAAATTTTTCGCGGGGGGATATGTGCCTGGAAAATTTTTCGGGGGGGGGGATATGAACTTATATGTGTATAAATAGACGGAATTTCTTCACTAATCCAAAAATTTCGGGGGGATATATCCCGATATCCCCCCCCTGGCTACGCCCCTGGCGAGAACAGCTGGATAGATTCCCCAATGCTGAAAAAAGGGCAGCCGTTGCCATCGCGTGTCACAGATCTAAAGACCCTTTTTTGACGCAGCTGGGCACAGCCAGCTGTCGTCAAAAAAGGGTCTCTAGATCTGTGGCACGCGATGAACGTTTCGATCGTCCACCATCTTGCTGGTAGTTCAGTCGAGCGATGGCAACGGCTGCCCTTTTTTCAGCATTGGGAAAGGATTGCGCCTCAAAGGGTTGACCCTTTGAAGCGCTAACATTTATACAAACAAAAGACCAACTGGATAGACTGACGCTGAAAAAAGCAGCCGTTGTCATCAATCCAGTTAACTACCGACAGCGTGGCGGTCAAATAGACCAACTGCTGCCATAGAGCTAAAGAAGTTTTCTGACACAGCTGGCAAACACAGCGGGCTTTCTCAAATAAGTGGCTCACAAAACGTGTTTCGTGCAGTAAAATAGAGCTTTTATTAGAAATGATATTTTGAAATTTTGCGGTACAGAAAGTCGTAGGATTTTGTAATTCTGTCGGAAAAGAGTTCTTGTAATCCCCGATAATGTTTTTAAAATTCTTTAAATTTAAAATTTTCATCGCATCAACTAAGAATTATGGTATTATTTTCTGCATCTTTATTTATTCTCACACTAAAGAGTTAATTTAAAGATTCTAAAGGATATTTATGATCTGCATAATTTCTGCATAATCCAAGCAGAATAAATATAGAAACTTTTCCTTTCCAACGAAAAAAATTCTTTAAAAACCTTCTGATATTCAGAATTTTGTAAAAAAGAAATATATATTTCTATTTGCATAAATAAATATTTGGATTCCAAAGTTCAACCTCCAGGAATCAATAGTTGTTAATAGCAAGCGCACAAAAATGTTTTTCCTGCCTTTTGCATAGCTGAAGATGTTTTTATAACAAATATTATTTCTGTTACTTTTCATTTTAATATTTTGTAGTAAATTTGAGAAGTGCATATGATTTCGATTTCTTTAGATAATCTGTATCTGTCTATCCCTGTAATAACTCACGAAATGCTACAAAAATTATATTCTTTTCTGTGTGCAGTATGTAACGTGCTTATAATTAAACTTCACCTACAAACAGCACCCTGCAGGTGAAACGGAAGATCAGATTGCCACGGACTAGAGGGTAATATCAGAAAGAGATGAACAAGCTATGCGAACATCTCTATATTGGCGTCAGCATTTTTTTTTTTTCTGTTACAGGCGACGTTGAAATCAATCCAACTCCCTATCGTCTGCTCCAAAACCTTACTATAGCCATAAAAAACATACACAGGGTTATATCTGCGTCATAGATCATGTAATTCTAAGATGTATGTTACTTGTTATGAAATATATAGTTGTGTCGTAAGATGACAGGGAGAAATGGTAAACATGGGAAGTATTTGATGCTAGCTTCACTTTTCATGCTGCGTTCAACGTATTCTTCGTTCGACGTTAGCGTTTAGCTTCAATTCCAACTACGATTCCTCCCTACTAGAGTTAGGTATAAGGACAATACACACGATACGATCATGGATAATTTTAGAAAGGTTTAGTTCAAAAATTGTCCAATAGTCCCGAATTTGCATAAAAAACGGCAAATTTAACAATGAAAAAAACTAGCTCGAAATTTATCAAGAAATTTCAACATTTATTCAGGAGTTCTTGAATTTTTATCAACTAATTTGAGTCATTTCCTGAGCTGAATTCGCAAGTTTCCCGTCCGAAGCACTACCTTGCTTACATTTTTTGAACTAAAATTTTTCAAAACCTTTCCTAAGAGCATCTTGTGAAGAGTTTGCCCATATGCCAAAGTTTACTTTGCCTACAGAATGCTATTTTGAAGGGAAGTTCAATTATAACCACCCGCCCCATGAGTCATTTTGTACAGCTTTTATAATTATTTTACTTGAACTTGCAAGGTAACGCCAGTATATTAAGATCTATGAGCAATAATTATTAGAAGGATTACATCAACCTCTTCCTGAAATGTAATAAAATAAATATATGGAATGAGCTTTATAAAAGAAAGTTCTACGTTAGACTTATACTACATTATTTACAGCTTTTCCCAGGGCAAATTAAAGGGCTTTGAAAGACTGGATTTGCAGGGCAGTAGTTGACTCTTTCAGTCCCAGCGATGGCAGTAGGAACCACAACACTCACACGTGTTTTTTAGCGCTCTTTTGCATTTGAAATAGTATATCAATAGTGGAATTTTCCTGGTATATAGAAAAGTACTGCATTAAAGTGGGACTTATCGAATGCGGACTTTTGAACTCCGGAATTTCATTAATTGGGACAAAACTCGGCATAAAATAATTCAGTCATGTAGTAGAAACTGAAATTTAAATAACTGAAAAAAGCCCTTTTCTGTTGCATATAATTGCCTAAACAAGTGGTTTTCTTTTTTCTTTTTTTTTTTTTTTTCTTTTCTTTTTTTTTTCTATTCAAGAAAGATAAGGCCATTTTTTGACAACTTTATTATTGCGATTTTTTATAATTCATATCATAAGATTTCTTTATCGCGGAAATTTCTGTAGTCCGGAATTGGTAAATTCCCAGTGATTTGGGAAATTTTGCTGTATACAACAAAATACAAATATATTTTAAATGGAAAAGCTATCTGTAAAAATACTGATTCCAGTTGGCATCACTGAAACTGGAAGTCTTAAAAATTGCTTTAACATCTTATTTTCAGTAACCTCTTTGTGCCCATCGCAGCGAGAACGGTGCGAAAGTGACCAGCTTTCTGTGTTTATTGTTGCTTCCCAGGGTAGATCTTTAACCCTTTGAGGCGCAACCCTTTCCCAATGCTGAAAAAAGGGCAGCAGTTTCCATCGCTCGACTTAACTACAGCAAGATGGCGGGCGATCAAAACGTTCATCGCGTGCCACAGATCTAGAGACCCTTTTTTTGACGACAGCTGGTTGTGCGCGGGCACAGCCATCTTGCTGTAGTTAAGTCGAGCGATGGCAACGGCTGCCCTTTTTTCAGCATTGGGCAATCTATCCAGCTGTTCTCGCATTCTTCTATTTTTCAGCAGATGTCAGTGCTGTTAAAAATAATCGTGACAATTTTTTTTATGGGAAATGACGTGCTTAAAAGTAAAGGACCTTCGAGGATCTATGTTAGCCGCAACTATTTTTATAGAAATCAAATCTATTATTCGGGACTGGTAACAATCAAAATGTCAGAGTTTGGTGTAACCAGAGCGGGGACACTGCGCGTTAAAGGATTAAACGCTTCGTTATAGCCTAGTGTTGTGCGTGTCTTTGGGAATAAAGGGATCAAACGGGTTATCTGTTTGTTACTCAGCACGTTATGTTTTTAATCCTTTGAAGTGCCACTATTTCTCAATGTCGTAAAAGTGCACCCATTTGCCATCGCACGACTTAACTACCAGCAACTGGGCGATTCAATCAACCGCCATCTTGCTGGTAGTTAAATCGTGTGATGGCAACGAAAGCACTTTTCCGACATTAGGCAGTCTATCTAGATGTCCTCCTTAAGTATTTAATTGAAATGAAATGTACTCTTCGTGAATCAAAACAGCAAACATGCCAGAGTTGTGTCCCCACAGCAAGGACACCACGCGTTAGAGCAGTGTTTCACAACCTGTGTGCCGCGGCACACTGATGTGCCGTTCGATATAGTCTAATGTGCCGCGAGGGCTTTTGAAAAATTATTGAAACTGCGTGGTGTTAGATAGAAAATGTTAGATAGAAAATAGAAAATGTCATATCAGCGATATGACATTTTCTATTTATCATGTCCTGTCTTGTTCACTTTCGGTAAGCTATACACCAAGAAGAGCGGAACTTTTATGTCATAGCTTGGAAAATTGTTCTGCCAATTTTTTAAAAAGCTGTTTGCAGCAAGACCAATGCAATAACAGGCTTAGCCCTTTCATTGAATGTACTATTATTATTATTATTTTGGTAAATAAACAGTTTTTAAAGTCATTTGTATTTATCAATTTTTTGTATGATACAACCTTTGCAATTTTTATGTTCAGGCGTACCGGAAATAATTCTAGATATTTTCAGTGTGCCGTCAGCCATTAAAGGTTGAGAAACAGTGCATTAGAGGGTTAAAGAATTGTGTTCGAACTTGTTTTATATTTCATGTAATGGAAACACAGTCAGCAAAGCAATGCTCTGTGAACAGCTGTTAACTTTCAGCCAGTGGCGGCCCGTGGTCAAAACTGTTAGTGCAGCCGGAAGCATATGAGCCCCCCCCCCCTTTCCTCCGGACAGGATTGGAAAATCTGAAGAACTGAATTCGAACTGAATTCGAAAGCAGGCGGATTAAGCCCTCACCGAGGAAAAAAAAATAGAAATTACATAAAAAATGTAAGAGATCCTATTTTACTTCCATAAAATGGACATAAATTTCAACCAGCCGCTCTTATCCTCAAAATTGCATTAATCCGTGTCTGATTCGAAGTTTCCTTAGAATTTTCTTTTGTAACGATAACTTGAGAAGAAAAGAAAAAAAAAGAAAACTTACTTATTTTTTATAAGTCAAATCAATCCTCCTTTCTTTTAAACATGCGAATCGGTCAGTGATGTCCCCATAAAAAGGCGTTGTTTTAATTCAGATATCAATAATTTTAAAAGCTCTTTAAAATTTCCCATGTTTAGGGAATTTTCTCGCTCGCCATGTCCTCTAAATGCCAGTTCTTGCTTACTTTAAAAAAAATACTGCTTTGATGGGTAATTGTCCATTCATAAGCGTCTATCCAGGCTTACCTTCTTGATAAATTCAGCAATATAAAGTCCAGAGTTTTCCGAACATTTATTCTCCGTACCCTTCCCTCACTTCTCGAGCCAATTAGTCAGTCGAATTCACTGCAGCCGTCGTTTGAAAGTCTTTCATCAGCTGTACTTAGCTACTAACCCCCTATGCCGGAGAGATTGCTTACAAACTGGTTGCGATGGCAACGGTGCTGCCAATTTCTTGATCGGCCATGAGGCCTCGGTTGTGCCAAGACTCACAGTTGAATTGCGGGAATATTAAAGGGCTTTTTTCTGAATGAGCGATCCAGCAGTTACTACAACACGTTGCTTTTTGTTTTTGTTTTAGATTTTTTTTTAATTTATTATAGAAATTCCATAATTCTAATCTGAATTTAAGAAAGTTAGTAGAATAAATTATTTTAGAGTATTTGTTGATAATTTTAAGTGCAAAAAAAAAAAAGAAAACTTACTTATTTTTTATAAGTCAAATCAATCCTCCTTTCTTTTAAACTTGCGAATCGGTCAGTGATGTCCTCATAAAAAGGCGTTGTTTTAATTCAGATATCAATAATTTTAAAAGCTTTTTAAAATTTCCCATGTTTAAAGAATTTTCTCGCTCGCCATGTCCTCTAAATGCCAGTTCTTGCTTACTTTAAAAAAAATACTGCTTTGATGGGTCATTGTCCATTCATAAGCGTCTATTCAGGCTTCCCTTCTTGATAAATTCAGCAATATAAAGTCGAGAGTTTTCCAAACATATATTCTCCTTACCCCCTCCCTCACTTCTCGTCCGAGCCCAATCAGTTAGTCGAATTCTCAAGTTCAGCCGCCGTTAAAAAATCTTTCATCGGCTGTACCAGCTGCATACTCCCTATCCCGGAGAGGCTGCTTACGTAGTCGTTGTCATGGCAACGGTGCTGCCAATTTTCTTTTCAGCGCTCTGGGCTGAACCAAAGATTTTCCCAATTGAATTGCGAGAAGATTAAAGTGCTTTTTTTCTGTGAGCGATCCGGCCACAATACGTTTTTTTTTTTTTTTGTTTGTTTGGTTTTTTTCGGAGATTTTTTTAATTTACCGTAGGAATTCCATAATTCTAATCTGAATTTAGGAAAATTAGTAGAATAAATTATTTTAAAGTATGTGCTGATAATTTCAAGTGCAGCCCGGCTGTACTTGCTGTATCCCACGAGCCGCCACTGCTTTCAGCGAACATTACAGAACATTCCCTGAACATTAATAGAATTCAGAAAATATGTTGTGCTGCTTAGGAATGCTCAATCTTCTTTCTTTTATTTTATAACATCAGGATGAACTTTTTGCAACGGTATATTTAGGAACATTAACAATACAGTTGTAAAAAGCGATACTGTATGCAGAATTTAACAGTGGATTATTTAGAAACGGAACACAATAATCCTGGGAAGCACAATGATGTTCCCTAAATGTCTATAACGTTCAGAGCACATTACTGAACTTAAAAAAAATGCTCAAAATACTGGTGTTAAAAGATAAAATAAATAAAAACTTTGTATAAAAACATGCATAAAAAGATACATACCGTATCCTAATAACCAGCTATTTATCGTATACGATACTAGGTATCGTTTATCTAGGTATATAGGTATCGTTTTATGCGTGTTTTTACACAAAGCTTTTATTTATTTTATTACTGAACTTACTATGAAGGTAAATGGGCGTTCAGGAAACTTATGCTGCCTGAAATATTGCTTTTAATAAATTTTAACTGCAAAATTTTTAAACTTATATTCTGAAAGAATTTTAATTTCTTTGCATTTCATCGGAAATCTATCAAACATTCGATTTTATCCACTTTATTCTCATTCTCACTAAATTTGTCAGTATCCCCCCCCTTTTTGGACAATAATTAAGAAAAGGCATTGTAAAGCAGTGTGACATTGAAGAATTACAATAAAATACACAATTTTGTTCAGTCAATAATAATTTCCAAGTTTAAAATTCATAAAAAAAAAAAAAACATTTTACACGACAGGCGAATTGCTATCTGTGTGAAAAGTAAGGAAATAGATTTTTTTTATGAATATAGATTTATTGATTATAATGATTTACCTTAAAATATATTTGTAGCGATGTATTTTTAAGTAATATAAAATTTAAGTGTTTCCTTTTATTTCATTTTTTTTTTGGATCGTAATGATGATACTTAGTTTTAATCTTTAATACTCTAGATATTTTGGAAAAAATTGTAAAATAATGTTTTGTATTCGCAACATTCGAGATATTTGCATATAATGCAGTTATAATTTAAACTTGCTTTACCTTTTTCTCATAAGTAATAAACGTAAATAGGAGTTAAATATTTTCAAAAATGTAAAAGGAAGGAAATAATTTCAAATTTCACATATCCTGAAATAATATTTAAACATCATGAAAAAAAACTTAAATATTCATTTCTTATTCATATTTTATGCTGAATCGGCCTTGCTTACGTGTGTTACATTTCTAGATAACGATATACTTGTATTAATATGTTGCAGTGGCTTCCCAATTCTAATATTAAAATCAAGTAAATATGTTTCTGCTCAAACTATCCATGAAACACCATAAAAATCTTCATACATTATTCAAACTTCACCAGGAACAACTGCTTGGGATTGTTTTCCAGAAAACTTAAATAAGATGTTCTTTTTTTTATTACATTTGCATGTGATTTTTGCCCCACAAGAGGAAAATTTGGTAAATTGAATTTTGTACAACATCCGAAGTTAAACAGAATCAGTCATGTAAAACGAAGCTCTGGTGGCAACTTAAGTAATCAATTGTATAAATAAACGAGTTTTTGAGCAGATAGAACTTATGGAACGCGCTGCTGGGAATATATTTCATGCAGATTTATCGATGTTAAATATGTTTTGATTGAAGTAAAGTATAATTTGTCACTGACTGAAGTAAATAAATAAATAAATAATTATATATGCGTGTGTGTGTGTGTGTGTGTGTGTGTGTGTGTGTGTGTGTGTGTGTGTGTGTGTGTGTGTGTGTGTGTGTGTGTGTGTGTGTGTGTGTGTGTGTGTGTGTGTGTGTGTGTGTGTGTGTGTGTGTGTGTGTGTGTGTGCGTGCGCGTGTGTGTGTGTGTGTGCGTGCGTGTGTGTGTGTGTGTGTGGTGTGTGTATCTGTATGTATACATATACAGATAGATAATAAAACTATTTTCAGTTTTTTTCTTTTTTCATGCCACTACAGAACTGAAATAATTCATTTAAGTACAACATTTCCATTTCAATTTTACCAAATTTTACAAAACATCCCAGATAAAGAGATTTTTCCATTAACAGAGAGCTTTTATTAGACATCTAAAATATAAATGTTCTCAAAAGAAATAAATCAGGGTGAGCGGTATTCATGAAAAGAGCGAGTAAATGACATCCACAGCAAATAAGAAAAGCTTGTTAAAAGTATCTTTCAGATAATGTCACTAAGAGATAGCCGTATAATTTTCTGTGTTTTTATCTCAGAACACTGCTTTGTTTGTTCTAGCATTTAAATATTTATTTTATAGATCTAACGCATCGGCTCAATGCATAGTTTTAAGATAGTTTAACAATAATGAA
Source organism: Cheiracanthium punctorium (assembly GCA_038373885.1). NCBI lineage: Eukaryota > Metazoa > Arthropoda > Arachnida > Araneae > Cheiracanthiidae > Cheiracanthium > Cheiracanthium punctorium. The sequence continues at coordinate 50,470 of JAWZYV010014924.1, read as the reverse complement.
GAAAAAAGCTATGTAAGACATTAAATGTTTACCTGCAAACATGTCTAACACGATTTTAAAAAGAAACGCTTTTGGATTAAAAGAAGATAAACACTAGGGACAGCATCGTTAAAGAGGTTACTTCCTTTAATTTATGGAAAAGATTTCTATTATACTTAACAGGGTATTTCATATAATTATAAAAGCGAAGTCAACTGCAAACTGGACAGCTACTGATTAATTAGTTTTAGGAAATGTGTAATTTCGTTCACACGTTTCTGAATCAAATTTATGGCTTTATATATAAAATCTGTTTACTCACTTTGAGGATATTTCAAGTTGGTGTGTCTTCTAGAATGTGCAATTTTAAAAAAATAGGGATGGGGATCTACCTATACTAGCTTTTACAATAACTTGAATTCTAATTGTCTAAAAAAAAAAGAAAAAAGACTGATAGTGCGAATTTTTATGGTGTAACATTTTCTCTCTCTCTATACGAATTTAAACTGCTGGAGCGTTATTCACATATTTAATTTATTACTTACTTAACGTTCAAAATTTATAATTCAAACTATTATTTATTAACCTCCTTATAACTGCATTGAATCTCAAATACGCACATGAAAAACTTGTTGTTCTATTGTGAAAATTGATCGACTTTACGAATGGGAATTAAGGGGGCTGTATTTAATACTTTTCAACAAGGTTTCATTCCTATGTACCGTACCCTGTATCCTATTGAAAATGGTGTATGTAGAATATATAGTTCTTTTACAGGATCACCTTAAAGAACTCTAATTTATTACGATCTATGAGCAGTCATGCTTCAAAGCGTATTTTACAGATATTCGTCTATTTCAAAAAAAAAGAAAATGAATATACATTATTAAGAATTGTAAAATAATGCTCTTCTTTGAAACTTTGTGCATAGAATTTTAATTTCTGTAACAGGAGTACCCAAAAGAAGTCCAATACATTACGCTCTATGGGTAGGGTCATAATGGGGAATTATGGCTCAAATAAACAACGTCTTAATATTTTCTAAGTATGAAAGATAAACTGATTTAATTTGGCATGAAGTTAGCTTAAATAATTTAGAAATTATCCAAATAATCACTTTACCTGAAATTGAATTATCATTAATTTTATTTAAATTATTGAGTGGCCAGAAATTACAGCGGATTTGGGCAATTATAGGTCACATATGGGGTGAATATGAGTCACCCTTTTTTACAGTAACGCATATCAAAAGTAAATAATATTCTAAATTATCATTATTTAGCATACAAACAGATTTTTTATTTATCTATGGCGCATTGGGTCACCTGAAATTGGGTATAGTGGATCAGTGATCCATTGTGTCCCTATTTATACATGTATTGTCTTTTTGTAAGTTTCTTACTTTTTAATGTTTGAAAGATCTAAATTTATCTAAATAAGTCCTCCACATGAGCCACAGACTCATGAGCTTTTCAAGAAAATTATGTAAAAGAAAATTTGACATCAGAGGTTATAAAAGACTTTTCCAAACTCTGGTGCAAAAGAGGAAAATTGAGAGGCAACCTAAAAAAATCGGAAATTCTTACAGATACACCTGTGAAAATCACAAAATCAGATGATTGAAACAGAGAAGAGCGAAAGACATGGTATGAAGAGAAAAAAAAATTGCAAGCAATTACGAGAATACCTCAACTGAAGAAGAGAATGAATAAAATGAATTCTCTAGTGAATCTGATTTTAAGAATTCGAAATTTGAAGATGTAGAAGATTTTACTTTTGGAGATTTCGCGTATTTGTAAAGGTCTACGGTAAGAAATAATGCCGTTTTAAACACTATGTTACTAAAGTTTTGGGCAAAAATGAAAATGAATTTTAAATGCACTTCAAGAAAGGAATTCACCCAAGTTATGTACTTATTATCTTTATGAGGCAGACATTTATATAGCAAACGGTAAAGATATTGTGAGAAAGTTGTCAAAACCAAATGTGTTACAAGGAACTGAGAGAACAGTGACAAAGTTGACTTTTTTTTGCTGTAGATTTTAAGTTAAATACTTTCCTACGTTACTAAGTTAAATACTTCCAATAGTTATTGTAAAATAACAGTTGTTGATATAATGTCTTAAAAATAACTATAAAACTAAATTTTTGTAAACTTAATAGCACTCAAAGTCATATTATTAAACTGAAACTTTTTCTTTTAATTTTATTGACAAATTTAGTGTGTGTATATTTCGGAACCATAAAATTAACATATACCTTAGAAACTTTGAGTTACTTTAATACCTAACTCAATACTAAATATTGCCAAGCAATAAAAAAAAGTTTAAAATACGCACTATCGAGAGAAAGAACATATTTTATTGTGTTTCTCGTTAGCTGACACACTGTACTTCATTTGTTGACCCAGTGTATCTCTTATGGGGTACAGTGGTTCGGCAAAATTTACTTAAGAGGAATGGTTTTTTATCGTACGATAATTTTTCTTAGAATTGAACTAAAATTATTTATGATAGCCAATAGATCAGAAAACATAACACATTAGTTTGACATCCTGTTTTTAAAATATTTCTAGAATTATATTTAAAAATCTAAAAATAGACCCACCGTACTCCCCGTCTCTCCTACGTATGAAAAGTTTAGACCATCTGCAAGTAAAAAGCAGCACCGATAGTTTTTTTTAATGTTTCATTAAAAAGAATCTTTTAAAAAATCATGATTCTCAGAGGCAATCTTTTTTAAAGATGTTCTTATAGTAGTGTAAAAAGTCTTTTTTTTTCTCTTATTTGCTTCAAAGTTATATTATTTTTGAACTGGATATAAGAAAATAGAATGTATAAGGATGAATTGGCATAATTTAGCTTTTTTGTTAAAAAAATATTAATTAAAAAATATAATGCTGTAAAATTAGTGACCATTATTTACCCCAGGATAGAGTGACTCGTAATTCCCCCAAATGACCCTAGTCATCCTCTCTCTAAAGCATCCTCTCTCTTCCTCTCTCTATTTCGAAAAAGAAAAAAATAATAACACATGTTGTTAAGAATTACAAAATAAAGCTCTCCATCTCATATAGTGTCTATATCATTAATAGTTCTTCTACAAGAGAATTCAAAAGCATTAAAATGCATTACAGTCTATAGCAGTTTAGTGACATTAATGCATTTTAAGAACAATTCAGTAAGTATACCAGCTTTTGCTTCATTTAAAGGATGTAAATATTATTTAAAGCTCTTTTACAAGGTATCACAACATTACATTTATCATGGTATTATGCGCAGCTCTTTTGATGTTATCCACAAAACCTCGTCGATTTCGACTGCAATACATCACCAAATTAGCCGCAAGAGAAACAGTTGCGTTGGAAAGTGTTTTATAATGTATACATTTCGCATGATTTATCTTCCTTGTTAATCCACTCTCCGATGGTGTTTGAAGAATATACAAGAGTAAAGAATCAAAAGAATGCATTACCAAAGGTTAGGTACGTGTATGGTTATTGGATTCGGCTATTTGTCAAATCGTTAGATGAGCTTTTCGATGCCCTCTTCGCACCGTAATTTGTTCGCTTTCCTACGACGTACCAATATTTTCTATTCAGTGTGAACCGCCCACCTTTATGTGACTGGTATCTGGATGGGAGCCCCCATCCAGATGTCCTTGTGTTAATTTTACCTACTTTTTACCTCTCTACACTTTGCTTTTATCATTTTTAGACTTCATCGCTTTTAGCTTTTCTTGTTTTATGCAACATCCTTTTACCCGAAAACATCTTTTTTACTATCTATACTCTTCGTCTGGCGCAGTATGTCCTTTTTGGACCTTATGCCATTAAACACAACTAACCAACCAATCAATTGATGCCCTCTTCGAGAAAATGTTACCGCCAGTGATATTGTCCATAGGCCTTGGGCCATATTAAAACATATTTGTTCACCTGAAAGGTTTGTCCTGTCAGCAAACTCTTCATTTCAGGTAACAGATATAAATCCCTGAATGCGAAGTTTTTAACCAAATGAGACCCATAAGGGGTTTTAAAACAACGGTGACGTGCCAGATCCACAAAGGTTGCTATCGGGCAATGATTTAACTCCGAATGATTTCCGATACATGAACAGAAGAGCTCGAACATGGACCCCGCATCCGACTGCGGGCCCTAGAACTAGAATAAGAGACGGGGCCAATCCCCTTCCATTTTATAATCATGTGCCACTTTATTATCGGATGATTATATCTTACCCACTTTTATTAGAATGTAATTTAACCTAAAAATCCTACTATAGAGTTACTCTGATCCCTGACTCACTCTGTAACCATTCCGGGTAACCACTTCAATATAAATATTTTACCGTCATTACTCCAAGAAGATTAAAAAGTTCAAAAAGATTTAAAAGCAGAAAAAGCGTATTAACATCAACACCGTTTATACGATCCGCTATAAATTTTCCATAATTATACATAAAAATATAAAAAGACAATCTGTGCTACTTTAAAAATCTGAAAAACCACCGTTTTCCTAATTTGTAAGCGATTTTTTTTTTCTATTTTCAGTTCCATTTTGTTTCGGAGAGTAAAAAAAGTGAATCATTTGCTTGACAAAATGAGCTGTTGCAATCGATATGCATTCACGATATGCATATTCATCACGATCATCAGGCTTTAAAAGGAAAGTGTGATTTCAATTCGTTTAAAATAGTTTTTCCAGATTGCATACTTTAATTCTTTTCACAATTAAATCGTCTGCATGGATATAAGAATGGCTGTGTATACAAAACGAAATCTTTCGAATGAAATAATTTCCGCGCGTTTCCAGAAGAGCATGAAATTGGATTTGGGTCTATAATAAAAATTGAATATGAACTTACTTATTTTAAGTGGACGAAGATGAAGTAGATTGAGTGTACAAATGCTTTCGTCCAATGTTTTTCTAGCCCCCGTTGTAATTGCCTCCACAACGGGCTTTGACTTCTAGTACAGGGTATAAACGAAGGACTGAATGAATGAACATGCTCACTGACATTTTTATAAAATATAGATTTCCGGGAGGAAGATCTGCGTTAATATGCAAGCAAGTTCACACAACGCACGCAATGACGATAAATGCCATCACTAATTTTATTAAACGTTTATGATAAACTATTTATAACAAATACATATTTTAAATTTTAAGCTTAGCTGTAGAATCTTGTAAAATTTCATTACATATTTTTTTTTATCTAGTTTGTATTAAATTATAATCAGATCCACGTAATTTATAATAAATAATTAAATTATGTGGATCTGATCCCGGTCCTCCTCAACCCCGGCCCTGGACCCAGGGGGTCTACCCAGACCCACACTTATGGGGGCCCATGTGCTCGATAGGAGACCAAGGCGTAATCACTTCAGAGAGCATCGGAAAGCTCGTCTGCCGATTTCGGCAAATTCCCTAAACTTCATCGCGATTATGTCGAAAAGAACCATATGCGTACCTAACTTTTGGTAATAAATTCTTTTTCTTCTTTATTCCATAGTCAGTTAATATAGACGCACGTGCACAGCCGTGAGCGGATACGTTTGAAGGTCCTGCAGATAGTTTTGCGGTAATTCGGTGGTTTCGTGGAGGTTTTTTTCTTTTTCAATTTTTTTAAAGATGGACAATTACATATTTTTAAGTTACGAGTGCACAAGCGCGTTGCATATACGTGTGCACGTGCACATTGTTCATTGCACATTACGCACTCTGTTATCACTTGGTATTATGGATTTGCAGATAGTTTTAGATTACGTGTGCAGAGAGTTTTTTTTTTTTTTTTTTTTTTTTTTTTTTTTTTTTTAACTGACTAGCCCATCGGAGGATGAATGAAAAGGATAGGCATCACGGCAAACTAAAAAAAAGAAAAAGGCATTAGCAGCTGGTTAGTGTTTTAAAAAATATATTACTGAAGAAAACAATTTATCCCAGCTTTCTTGAATAAAGAAATGCCTAATAGAGAAAAGGAAAGAAATGTAATTCAGCTTATGTAGAAATTAAAGATGCCGATTTTTTTTTCAATTCTGTTCATCCCTTCAGTAATCTTCATTACCATACATTTTCCATTGTATTTATTACTTTTTCAACAAGTCTCGTTAAATATTCATTGGGCGTTCCTGACTTATTTTGTTGAGTGTACTAATCTGTCGAGGGAACGTTTTATCTCTGGGGGGAATAAAGGGACAGAAATGAGCCATGTTAATCAATATCCACTAATGAATTCTTCAATTACCTGCTCTGTTAACTTTAACAGCAGAATATTGATTTAAGTAAAAACAATGCAGAATTTCGTTTCAGTTAACAGTTTTCTATTTTTCTTGCCTGTTTCTTTCTGTGTTATAACATATTTCTTTGTTTCATAAACATGCGCAGCCTGGTAAGATTGTTCAGACTACAAAATTAATTAATAAAACATACGAGAGACTTTTAAAAAATGTATAGGAAACAAAATCTATACCATAACCAAAACAACAACTATAAAAATCTGTGTTTTAAACAAAAACTATGGAAATTACGTCAAATGTATCGGTTATATCCCAAAAAATATATAAATTTTTGTTTTGATTAACAGTTTTTGTTAAGAAAACAATATTTTAAAAAAATGACTGACGCTTTGTAATATATAAATTTGATTTTTAGCCGAGTTTCTACTTTGCACTCTAAAAATCTCATTTCAACCGCAAAAGTAATTCCGTTGATTTGAATTTTCGATATCAGAGATAGCACTCGGTAACCAAATGGTATTATAGTTAAGATTTGAAAGTGGTTTATGTAAAAAGTTTTAAACTCATTTTCGGAATGTACTTTGAGAGTGGAAATCTGATTTTCCTCAATTACGCCCATTCAGTTATTTCAGTTCAAGTTTTATTTGATCCAAGAAAATAGTATCTGAAGCAAAATTTTTAGTTCTGAGTTAGCTTATATTTTATCTGTAGGGTAAAAAAAAGTATCTTGCAAAACATATAAACTGTTTTTATAATGAATATACGAGATGAATTTCTAGGTTCTCACTTGAAAGCGTGAAAATATTTCTTAACTGTTGCGGTAAAGTGTGGACGTAGAAATATCAAAATACCATAGCTGAAGTACCGATTAATACGATTGGATACCGCAATATCGATTGGAAATTTGCAAGTCAGGCTGCTCAGAGGTTTAACACAAATTCCAAGAAGCATTACTGAATTAATTGTGTACTTTGAGTGGTATTCTGTATAAATTACTAAGCAAATTTTCTATTTATTTTAACCTACATTCGAAGAATAAGAACTCAGCGCTCGTGTTTCACAATACGATGAAAAAGTTTGTCACTTTTATACTCTCTGATAAATGAGCCTGTCCCAAAACTTGACTCCGTTGACAAGTTACAAAATGTCTTTTTCATAGCTTAAAAATAAAAAATGTTCAAAACTCGAAGTTTTGTTATTTGTATATCCGGCATTTATCAAAATTCTATGAACCTCAAAAAATAAACGAGTTACATGTATGTTTGTTAGAATAAGAGAGAGAAAATAGTTTTTATTTACAAAAGAATTATTTACTCATTTCTGCAGAAAGAATTACTGTATTATTCTTTCTCGAATTTCACTCAAAATTTTTTAAAAACTAGTTATGAAAAAAGCAGCTTTGTTTCTCTTAATTGCAAGTGGATAAGACACTGAACACTGGAGATGGCCGAAGCGAACAGGTCCAGGAATCTTGCCCCTCGCGAGGCTATCGATGTTTATTTCACTTTCAAAAAGTGGCTACTTGCTATCACAGACTACTTGCTATAAATTTCTATCACAGACAAAAAAATAACTTTCAATATCTAATATTTTGAAAAGTAGCGAATAGCTTCAAAGCTGGGATATCAAAAATACTAAAATGTGATACTTTAACTTAAGCACTGTAAACATATAACCCTTTCTGGGTGCACAATTGCCACTTGGATTTTTGTAGTAGATATCTGATGATGTAATGCGGCCATTACACAGGGAAAAGTTCTATTTAATACAGCTATGGTTTTATGAGATTATTTAAGATAATTTTAAAATATTAAAGGTAAATTTTCATGAGTTTGCATTGCATAATTTTTCAATAAAATAAAATAATATGACTTGTGTATTAATATAATTACTTTCAAATGTATAATATAAATATAATCAAGACGTATTTTTCTTTTAGATTCAGTTGTTGAGCTACCCCTGTGTTCAATATGTATTTTAATACAATAAAAACTCATTAGTTGTTCTCTGTCTAATTGTACGACCATGATCTAGAATCATTTTTATAATGAAGAACTGGATTCTATAAATTAAAACTGTTATTCAATCAAATAAAATATTAAATTGAATAAAATAAAATAAATGCATATATTAAATATTTTTAAACTCTTCTGCAAAAATATTCTGCTTGTTGATTTACAGATTCAGCTCTCCCGTTTAATTCAATACAAATTTAACAATATTTACATTCTTTGAATAGCCTCTCTATGACTTATAGATATTCTCCCCCTAAAAAAATGAATTAAATTCTCTAATGTAGAAATGGAAAACGTTGCTTTTAATCATATTCAAAGAATTCAGAATTAGAACTATTTTTTGATTCTGTTTTCATTTATAATTTAAAAATCAGGTCTATCGCTAAAAGAAACTATTCATATTTGAACATAAGTTAACATAATTGAAGTTATCACAAAATTCTGAATGAAAGCAAGCAAATATTTAAATATAAATTTATCCAGAGTTTTCAAAAGTATTACAAAGTTTTGAAATTTTCAATAAAATGCGAATATTTAATTTATAATATTCTAAGGACAGCACTATTTTTTTTTTTTTTTACATTTAACTATTTTGGGTGTCATCAGAACGGAGACATCTCCTGCCACTACGTCTCTGTATAGAGAAGAAAATTTAATTATTTGATACAATATGCTGATATATTGAATTAACATATTAAGGGGCTAAAAAATCAAAGCAAATTTCGAAATATACCTGCAACAATTCAAAAGTTTACAACTAAGGAAGCACAGAAAATTTAAAATTAAAATAACTAATGATATTGAAAAATGCAAATGCTCTTTTGCTAGTATAGAGTTGTTTGTTTTTACATTCTGTTAATTTGTTAAAATGTACTTAAAAAATGGGCAGATTTTGAAAAATGTAAAGGAAAAAAGCGTAGTATAAAGATTTTATATCATCAACTGAAAGCAATTTTTACTTTTCTTCTGGCCCTGCATAGGAACACATTTGAATGTTTTTGTCCGATCGTGGGCAGTCAATGCATCCTTTTACAAATGACATATAGTTTTAATTTTTAAACATAAAGCTTAAATGAGGCAATCGCATATTTGCATATGCAATTGCATATTTCAGGTGTTTTTGGTGATTTTGCATAAAAAGGCGTATTTTCTCTGTAAATCAGGATGCATATTTCAATCTCTTTAGCTTTGAATTTGAAACTCTTTTTTACCTTCCTTCTAGCATTTTTTTGAAGTAAAACTTCTTTAGGCGCAACTAGGTTGTAACTCAGATTTATTTTCTGACGGAAGTAACGCTCAGTAAAGGAAATGACGTATCTTTTCCCACCTTGCTGGGGATGGACGCGAGACGCGAGAAATCCCGCATTGTCTGGCGTTCTCGCGTCGTCTCGCGAGACGAGACAGGCAATTTTTTTGCGAGACGAGAAAGGAAATATTTTGCGAGACGAGACGCGAGACGAGACAGAGTCTTGTCTCGCGCGAGATTTCTCGCGAGAATTTTCCGTCTCGCATAAGAAGCTTGTGAGAACTATTTTTACCAGAGTATATTTTAAGACATTTTTACTAGGTGGCACTGAGGTTATGAGCTAAACCTATGAAACATACCTGTATATACTTTTCGAATTTCCTGTTTTCGCGTAAAACGTCAAACCCCATTTAAGGAAGATTAAAAGAAAATGAAGAAGAAAACCCAGGGCCGTAACCAGACGGGGTCAACGGGGCTGATCCCTACCTAGCAGGCTTTCATCTCCCCTAAGATTTTCAAAAAAATTTGTAAATTTGCAGATAAATACGAAATTTTAGAAATGACTGATTTTTAACTATCATTAAATCTTAGCAGGCCAGGACTGGGAGGGTAGGGGTCCGCACCTTTCAAGAGAAGGAGGGGCCAGGGTTATTGTGTAACCGATAAATGATAGGATGTGTTGAACTTTCGGGGTATAGGTGTGGTATGGTGTTATAATTAATTAATATTAATTAATTATGATTGATGAATCAATGCATTAATAAAATTATTATAATTAATTTATAAAATTTATATAAAACTATTAATTTATATTAATCATGTAATATTAATTATTCCCTTGTTTGGGACGCCTCTCTCAAAAAATTTTGAGAACAAATTTTTCAAAATATTTTGATTTAAAATGAAGTGTTTAGAAGCCTCCTGGGAGCGCAATTGCGGTTGCAAAAAATTTTGTATGTGTCATACTTCAGTTAAGTGCTTTCAGTATAGCGGTTATGATTTAAAATAAAAGACAAATCGATACATTTTTACAACTTGTTGATAGTGAAAACCAACCAATAAAAGTGATGTTGCTATTGATTAAGGGCGTATTTTGAAGAAGCAAAATATCTCTCACGGTCTTGGCACGCACATTAAGATAAACTTGAAAACATTCTTGAAAATGAAATTGCACTATAAAATTTTTACAAAATTTGAGATATTTAAGAATTTTTTTCCGTAAGTTTGCTATCTGATATAGGTTTATCACTAATTTAAGTGTATAGTACAACATATAGAGAGAATTTCAAAAAATCTTGAAGTGCTTAACATAATTAGTTTATTTGTATTTGTGTTACGGGAATCAAAAGATCATTTTTGTAATATACTGTTAAGGGTGTTCCTTTTCAAAAGGGATCGTCATTAGAGGACCTTTGAACAGCTGTAAAAACAAACTAAAGATGTTAAAAACTCAAAAAAATTAATATAAGTTACTCACTAACAGTATTATGTTCTAATATTAACAGTAAACCTGTATATCGCATGCAATTTTCAGAAAAAAAAAATCTTAAGCACGAAAATTGTCTTAAAAAATGGGATAAAATGTTACCAGTTTAAAAAAGATGCTGCAAAATTCTGCATGCTTAACATTTTCTTCCCCTGAGTATTCCGTAACTTTTATAGGTGCACTGCAGACACGTATGCAGAAAAACATTTTGGAGGGGGTCCAAACGGTAAAAAAGGCAGAATTTTCCCCAAAAAGACTATATCACTATCATTTTTGTAACAAAAATCAAAATTTCGGGGGGAAGTGTGTGTCCGGACCCCCTTAAATACATCCATGGTGCACTGATTCCAACAGTTCACGGTACAACTTGTAAAGAGACATTCTTAAAATTTTCCGAATCTCTAGCGCAATTGGATATTTTAAAAAGCTGCTCAAAAGGTTCAAGTTTTCCTAAAAGAACAACATTAATGTGAAGGTTAAAGAAGGAAAGGTGGTCAGTTTTCGTGAATTGGGTACGGGTTTCCGCAAAGCTGTAGACTCTAGAAGACTTTGATTTAAGGCAAATATAACGCCACATGGATGAGATACGGATGCCGTGAACATGTGCACACCAGACCGGCTGCTGGGTTCTTCGAGTTTCAAATTTCAACGTTTTACAGCTATTTCCAATGGTGGAATGATCATCTTTTCCCAATAAAACTACTTAAATTCTTGTAAAAAAATTTATTTACAAAAAAATATTTTATGATAAAACAATACAGAATTAACACCGAGTGCACGAAAAAGTTTTTAAAACAATGTTTACAAATAAAATTACAAATTAAATAAAATAGAGACTCAATTATGTAAAGACAATGGAATGGAACTTTAAAATATTAATAAATGATAATATTTACTTAAGAAATTTGAAAAGTAAAAGTTGAAAACATCATTTTGATATTAATCGTATTAGACAAGCATTAACTGTAAAAAGGAAATATATTCTTATTAAACAGGTTCTTGATAACGTAATCAGACTATCGAAAAAGCCAATATCCATAACAGAACAGCGTTGAAATCGGAAAAAATCTGAATCATATAGCACAATATTACTATTACAATTATGTAGCATACAGAAAAGCGTGGTGTAACGACTATAGAACTCTCGCTAAAAATTATTGTGGAAAAGTACTAATGGACAGTAATCAACAAATAAATAAACTGTTCAGTAATTTAAAATACGTATAAACAGAAAGTAAGACGTCTATTAGCCACCTGAGATACTATAATGGAAACTAAAAATGCACTCACAGTAATGCTATTAGAAATATTATGCAAATAATTATAATTATCGTTAATATAATCTTGTTTTCATTAATATAAAAATTAGACTTATTTAAGAGACCTGAAGTTTTCGTTAAAGTAAACAGTAGAGATTTAATCAGGGAGGGAAAAGTCGTACTATATCCACATTATTCGTAATATTGCTATTAGGTGTACCGGAAAATAATGCCATTTACACTAAATTCAAACAAATAAGTTTTTAATTACCATAAAGCTCTGTCTAAGCATAGGATTTATATTTTTTACAATTTAACGCAAGATACAGATATTTATTTTTCTTTGAGAGGGCGGCCATCTATCCTTTTTAGAGAATTAATTTCAGAATGTCCATAAATTGAATTTTAGGTATTCGCGGGGACTGTATTTTACATCAAGAATGGTATATATTTTTTTTCTTAGAGATTGAGGGATATGTGAAAAGAACGTTTTTGTCGCCTATCGCTCCCCCCTTCCGTTCCATAAGTTAAAAATATTGATTATATATATTTATAAGAATAAATGTTTTAGTCTATTCTATAACTAACTTATTTTGGTCAATGACCTTTTGCCTTTTTCCTAAATTTCAAAAATGAAAAGCATTAAGTATCGTCAGTAGATTTTGCGCACTGCAGTAAACAGTTGTTTAAATCTGAGTTTTGCAAAACAAGGGTTTGCAGCTTTTACTCTTGAAAAGAAAAAAAAGGAAGGGAAGTGTAACAAAGTGCATGACAAATTTTGTTTACAACAAGTCTGGGAACAGACTCAAATTCAGACAAAATCAGATTGTTTGTTCTATTCAATAATAGATACACAATCTACGTACAATGCCATTCCCAGAGAAAACGGGTGCTCATCTCCACTTTTTCACAGTAGGAGGGGAGAAAAAACTTTCAGTAAAAGAAAGCCTCGCCTATATTGCTTGCTACTCTGGACAACAGTCATTATCGAATTCTAGGAAAACTCGTGTGTATGAGGAGGATCTGCCGAAAATCTCCTGTCTTGCCCGGGGGCGCTTTGGCACCTCTAGGAGCGGCTAAAGTTCGAAAGAAAGACTGACGGGCTTTGCAATAATACACATATAAACAAACCTATTACTATCGTATAGTCGTTCATTTTTAAAGGATTAAACTTGCTAGAGCAAGTTTTCCGTACATTCTGAACACATTGAATTAATTTTAAGTAACTGAACACAGGAAAAGAAAAAGAAAAAAAAAAAACGAGCTTTTGGTCATCTTATGGTATGGAAACAAAATTCGATGGTTTTCACTCACAGTCGTACAGATAAATGCTTTGGCCACACAGTGGTTGCGATCAGTGGTTTTTCCCCTTGTATTTGATCCTGTGCTTTGCAGTTGCAGTGCAAATACTTCTGTTTTAAAAGTTACAAACGCAAAACAATTGTAAAGGTAATTTGTCCTAGCCTCTGTACGAGGTTATTAACATCTGCGTACATTTTATATACATTCGACTCGCAATTTAACGACCTCCATGGGACTCGGCAAGTTGGACGTTAAATCAAATATTCGTTAAATCGAAAGCTTAGAAAAGGTATTTGGAAAACGGTCTTGACTTCATCAGAGGGTCGTTAAATCGGGAAGGGTCGCAAAATCACGAGTTGCCTGTATTTTAAAGGATTTTTCAGCGGTAAGATGAATTTTGTATGACCACGGTTTTTCATACCTAACTGTAAACTTTTTCAATTTAACACGTCGTCTACTTTTGCTTTATTTCATGAGTGGATGTGGAAAGAAGCCCATATTTCAATTAAAAAGTTTTGTTTAAATTGTTTTGAACGATTAAAAAAAGCATTGACTGAGCCAGTGATGACGAGCACTGTGACGAGAGCGGCAGTAGCGCCAATGAGGATTGCTAATTATATTAATAAATGTAATGTTTCTAGCACTGTTGTATGAAAGAAGTGTTAGTAGAGAAAATACATGTAGCAAAAAATGACTTCGATTAAGTAAGATTTTTCGAGCTTTATTTTCTTCTTCGAGTACTTTTCTTCATTCAAACTTATATCGTGTGATTATATGCAGCAGTGAAAAATTATTCCGAGTATAACGCGCACCCGGAGTTTTTGCCTTAAATTTTTGAAAAAAAAAGTGCGCGTTATACACGAGTAAATACGGTACTTACATGCGATTTCTTTGATTAAGGCAACGCTACACTAAGGCGATCTCCCAAGGATGGGTGGGTGCCTTGGCAGGTAGACTTTCTAAGGGGTTCTACGCGTATTCACGTTACATCTGAAGAAAACCTACCAAAACTCCAGACCGTTAGATCGACAGCCACACTATAGCATCCGTACCCGGGACCTCCACAGTTCGGCCGTCTACGATTTTCAGTGACATAACCACTGTGCCGTTGCGAGGCAATTAGTACTTACAGTTAATACATGAAATATAGCTAAACTGTATTACAAAATAATTGTAAAAAATAGATAATTATTTGATAATTAGCCTACCCCTCCCAATTGATCACTGATGTTAACATAGATATTCGGTTTCATAATTCTGATATTGCTGTGTTTTGTAAATATTTAGATAGCTGAAAAATTAGGTTTAAATTGCAAGTGAGTTTTAATGTCTAATTCATATTTACGCATAATCCAGAATTATGAATAAATTATTCAAGTATGCTGTCATTATATTTTCATGGTGGAAATTTCAAACTGATTTAGAAAGTCTGGGTATAATTATTACATTTTTCAAATAGTTGATACAAGTATGCTTACTTTGATATTTTATGCTCTATTTGTGTACTTAATAATCTGGATTTACTTATAATATTGGCTACATTTCATCAAAATGGATGAATACATATGTAATTAAATTTTATGGATATTTCATATTTTTCTCTTAAATAAATTAATATTTATAAATAAAATGTTTCATCTGTTATTAAAAATGTTTCTTTCACCATAAATAAGGTGACCATACGTCCTTAATTTTCGAGGACAGTCCCCAATTTTTGTGCTTTTTTGCAATTTGTCCCCAAAATGTAAAAAAAGCAATTGGAGACAGTTTTTAATTATTACATTGTTTTTTAATTAGATCACAGTTAATTATTTCATTAATTATAAAATGTCCTCAATTTTGTTTCAAATTTGGGGATTTGTCCTAAATTTTACGTTCAAAAATATGGTCACCTTAACCATAAGCCAAGCTATGCGAACGCAAAGGAATGATCTACGATCAACGCAAAGGAATGATCTACGGCGTTTGCGCAAATACAAGGCTGGGACTCAGTGGAGCATTTAAAGATCCATGTTGAGAAACAACCCTGGTCACAAGTCTTCTCAGTCTTCTATGTTGTCTCTTCTTTTTCATGGTGTGAATGAACAGGTTAAAACCGGGTTTCCGATTAAATATGAAACCCATATCTCATATATTAAAATGAGGGAGGGGGGGGGGGGATAAGCAGGCTTCAGTGTAACTATCCCGTCCCCAATTGAAACTTTTATGAATTCACTATTCCATACATTGGGGCCGCTCAATTAGATTTTTTTTTTTTTTTTTCCGCAACAAGTCCTGAGTTCTACGTCAATTCTAACAAAATTCCAAGCTTTATATGATTTCAAAAGCAAATGAAACTCCCATCAATTGTCTTGCAACTAACTAAACGATAAGTAATTCTTCTTTGCGTTATCCAACAATAGTTTCAACAGAAAATATTGCCTTTTTTTTTTTTTTTTTTTTTTTTTGAGATTTTGTTTTGTCGCATGTAGTTATGATCATATGTTAGTAAAATATTTGCTTCCTGAAGTATGGAAAGCGGGTGCGCAACTATTTTGAAATAAAACGATTCAACACATCATGTATAGAGTCTGAGCTATTAGTGCTACAAATTAAACCTAAAAAACAGTATGTAGAAATAAGACACTTTGAAAGTGAGGAGTTTTCGCTGCAAACCGGCTAGCTTTGCATCTTTCGATCGCGAATGACACCATATTTTTCGGTCATTATATTTCAATGATCGCAGGTTACTACCAATGACGCAAATTGTACGTCAAGAGTAAAATAATTTTGCTGTTTTCGAGATTCAAGATCACTGGAATTAATTCGAATGACACATGTAAAGAAGAATTTTTATTTCCTACAGTGCGAAGAATGGGCACGCAGCTGGTAAAAATGAAAAATAAATATTTTTTCGGCGTCATGTCATATTAAATTTGAATTTTCATCACTTCAAAAGCACATATGAGTTAATATAGTAACTAATATATGTACTAATACAGTAATCTGTATAACTAATTGTTTTTATTAATATTAATTTTCAATAAAATAGTATTAATGTTACTAAAAATGTGGTAACAAAATTGCAGTCCTTAAAATGCGAGACGTCTCGCGCGAGACGAGACAGCAATTTCTCTGCGAGACGCGAGACGAGACAAAGTGTTTGCGTGAAGAGACGCGACGCGAGACGAGACCGAAGTTTACCACTGCGAGACGAGGCGAGACAGACCTGTTTCTCGTCTCGCGTCCATCCCTACCCCTTGCTTCTTCATTCCGCCATGACTGCCAAAACATTGCAATGTCAAGGATAAAAAGCCTGATAATTTCTACACCGTTTGTACGATCCCCTTGAGAATTTCCATAATCATGTATAAAAATATAGAAAACAATCTGCGCTACTTTAAAAATCTGAAAATCCACCCGTTCCCTCATTTTTAAGCGATTTTTCGCTATTTTCAGCAACATTTAATATCCGAGAGTCAAAAAAGTTAATCATTTGCGTGACAAAATTAGCTATTGCAAGTGATTTTTACATCATATTGACGTCACACTTAACAAGCTTTGTCCAGATTTATAAGATTAATTATTTGCGGAACAGCTCTCGGGCGTTCGTTCCTGAGAACGTCGACTGTGCTCCCTGCCCGTCGACATTACTCCCTACCTGTTTTGAAGCAAGATCTTATCTGATGACCCTGTTCAGTGGACAAGTGGACCGGCTCTTGTCAGAGCCACTGTGTGAAGTCTTTCGCTGAACAGGCGGCGATCCTGCTGACTGTCTCTCACTGTTGTTACAGGCGGCGACCCAGCCCGTCACCTCCGATAAACAAGGCCTACGCACCGAATACAGAAAGTGGCACTATGGTGCATTCCGTTGCTTTACGCACATGTTTTCAATGGCACTAATACAATATTTAATGGAATTATGAGTAAAAACTTGACATGATTGGTTGCCATGATACATAAATATTGTTTGTCTATACTTAAATAATATGTAATCTTTTAATATTGCTCATGTGTTTTTGAGTTATTTATAATAATGAGCCAAATGTAAATTTTTAAACAGAATAATACTTCGAGTAAAAACAGCAGAGGAAAACAAAGGTTTAAGAACACTGCCATAGAAAAACACAATAATAGACCTTACGTGCATTTGATACCAACCGACAGAAGAAAACACCAGTTTAGGAACACAGTTAAAGAAAAATACCACAACAAAGACATTCTCTCGATTTAAACCCTACGGGAAAACATTTTAAGAAAACAGTGAAAGAATAATAGTTCAACACGGACACTTCCTGGATGCTAACCCGATATCCAGACGGAACAACGGTTTAAGAACACGGGTATGTAACACCACAAAGAAACAAACACTGGCTGCAAAGGGTTTAAGATCAAAATAAAAGAATAACAAATGGACACTCCGTGGATTCTGACCCAACCTCAAGACGCAACAACGGTTTAACACGGGGATGGAACACCACAAAGAAACGGACCCTGGCTGCAATCATTCCCAAACAATAGATAGAACCTGCAGTTTAAAAACACGGATACAGATAAATAATTCGAAGCCTAAAAGCAGACGAAAACAACGCTTAAGAATACTGTGATAGAAAAACACAAAAAAAAATAATTTACACTACCTGCATTCGAACCCAACAATCAGAGGAAAACATCAGTTAAAGAACAGAGTTAAAGTATAATACTAGACTACAGACATTCCTCCCATTCAAACCCAAACTCCCGATGGAACAAAGGTATAAGAAAACAGTTAAAGAATAATACTACATCATGGACACTTCCTGGATTCTGAATAATTATCATGAATTACCGGTGATTCTTACTGGAGATTTTAATGTTAATTTTCGCTACCAAGAATCTCGGCCGTTAGTTGAATCTCAAAATATGCTGCTGAGTGATGCCAATAAGTCAAGTTGTAAAAGCACATAATACGTTGTCAAGATTCCAGAGTCATTAGGAGGAGAAATCAGTGATAAATTGAATTTTATTTTAAATAAAAATTCAGGATTTTTGGAAGTAACTAAAATAAATAATTTTATTAATGGTGAGTTGTGTGAATTACAGGAAAAAGTAGAACCATCCAAAGCAAAATATTAGAAGTACTGTCTAGTGGCATCCGTTGATGTTTAAAAAAAATTTCAGCATATAAAATAATTTCAGATGATAAAAGACAAAGTCTTACTATTGAAAATTTAGAAAACACTTAGTTGTGTATTGTAACAAAAATTACTGGAAGCAGTTTTAATTCATGTATCATATCACTAAGATTGTGAATAAAAATTGATTCTCCTTTAACCCATTGTCTTCGTTATTTCTTATTATGTCTTTGAAGATGTTATCACCTTTCAAAGAGAGAAAAAAAAATGTGTCACAATTGCGAGGTAAGTGATAGAAAAAACTTTTACATGCAAATACGTTTTTATTTTCTGTTAATATGTGCATATTTTTTCAGTTATTTGGTGCTTATTTTTAAATTTTAGTGCATATTCTTAGATTTTAAGTGCATATTTTAAGATTTTTCGATGCATATTTGCATGCATATTTTGCCATTTTTTAAGTGCATATAATCCGCGGTCTACTCATAACAATGCTTTTATGTCGATTGTTCAACTGAAATACGTTCATTGTATCCTAAGTATTGCTGGAATATTAGCTATACATAGAAAATTATGTGGACATATTTTCAATTTTGGATATATATCCAAAATATAAGCACTCCAATATGTTCCTGTACCATCGAAAATTAATATTATTTTTAAAGTCGGGAAATGATATTTGAGTGGAAAATGAGCAAAATTAACATTTAAAAAAAGTAACAAGATAAAAATGAAACGCGCCAGTGAATTAGTATATTTGGAAAGTGATTAACACAATTATTAGCGAAACAAAAACATAAAGATACTTACGGATGGCCGCAATCCTATTTAATTTACAATATGAGGAAGATGAGCAGACACAATTACCCACGCATATCAAAAGTAAAGTACGTGCAAATTTAGGATGCAGAACACAATCCATGGAACCGAGAACTATACTGCATTCAATCCATTTTTTCTTTCTGCTTTGAAAGAAAAAGCGTGTGTTGCAAACCACACAATAGTTTACAGGATTTGTCCAAACTTGTGTTATGGAACACTGAAGTCTTGCATCAGAGTCGAAGGAAAAAACTGTATTTTGGAAGGTTTGTGGTACAGGTATCATCTTACTGATAACAGTCCAAGACTTAGCTCGTTCGGATTTCTCCACAGCAGATATGTGGTGTTCTTGTGTAATCATATTCATAAGAATCTTTTCCTACCTTTTAGATAGGACAATGAATAAATATTCTGCGGCTGCAACACAGAGAAAATCGAAATTGACTCCACTGTACTAGTTCCACATTCCTTCCTATCATGCATATAGGGCTGAGCCTTCTGAAGATTTCGCAGCCGCATGGATGACAAAATTCGAATTAGTACCCGTAGCGGAGTTTTCAATGCGGAATGTTTCTTCTGGTAAGTTGCACGATTGACAGATAAAACAACACATGTCTGGGAATCACTTCATGCTTTGATGAAGATTCCAAGTTTTACCTCACAGGCGTCAGAAGGGTCGGGAAAAAATTCTCTTATATATGAAACCCCTCCCTACTAGAAATAGTTTATCGGTTTTTCACGGGCCATTGACGGGTTTGCACTTTGTTTCATCGCGTTTTATCGCTCAATGAAATTCAGCACTTGGCCCATTAACCTAAATGCCATTTAAAAACGATGACTGAGATGTTCACTGCAGACAATGAGTGGGCCAGTACCCATAAAACGATGCTTGGAATTTAATCTGACCTGCGTGATCGGGCCAAGTGCCTAAATTTGACCATAATACAATGAGCTGAAGACGAAATATTAGTCCATATTCGGCCAACGATCTGTCCATTGGCGAGTGGTACTTTGAGCAGCTTCGCATCCAGGGGAATACAAATTATGTGACACCTGTGCACTTTTACATTATACGGTCCAATTTCTTTTCATTGGCGAAAGATTCCATAAACAGTGGCAACCCGAGCTGAAATTGCTGGTAGGTTAGCGACTTACCTGCTTAACCAACCGAACCAAAATGTCAGGCATGGTTATTTCAAGATAAGCACTGGAGATTGTGATGATTTAAAACAGCGCAGAGCTCACGGTTACAATTAAGTGAGAAAATTTCGAAATTTCCGAATGGTAACACCCACTTTTTCCTTGTACAAACTAATCGGCATATTAAAAAACGACAAGAAAATTTCTGCGGCGCTCATCTCCAGACTACAACGTGCAGACGAGCTAAAGAAACATACGCAGAACAGATTGCAGAAGCTTGAGAACTCCGTATTTCGTTAACCCAACTGCGAGCAACACCTCTTGAAGTAGTAGGACCTGCAATAATCGTATGGTGTACTTCCTCAACGACTTCAAGTGAAACAGTAGGTCACCGGGGCGGGGTCGAGATCAATTGCACACAAACACACACACGCACAAGCGCGTCCAGTTTCTTCAAATTTTCTCACCAAATCGTACACTTCTTACAAAAAATGGGCCTAGTCTTAGCCCGTGATTTAGCTGATAAATTTGCACTGCTTAGGCAGCATTTTCCTCGCTCAGATAAAACAACTTAATCCTTTCACTTTGTTGTTTCTTCGTAAGCGTCGTCTAAGTTGGCACTTACTAACACCTGACCAAAGAAACACTCTTTCCACAATGTATTTTAAAGGTTCTTACTCAAGCATGCTTTCCACTTGATGTTCTGAGATTGCTGCTACTGATACTGTCTAACCCTGTGAACTATGAAAAGTGTGTCAAAGCCCTCCTGTATTGTAACGTCATTAATCCTTTAAAATGCTCTTTGCAAATGCTTTGAGTGTTGCCATTCGAAAATTTCGAAATTCTCTGAATGTAACCATAACCTTGTGCTCTGCGCTATTTAAAATCATCACAATCTCCAGCGCTTACCTTCCAACAACCATGGCTAAAATTTCGGTCCGATTGGTTGTGCGTACAGGCCGCTAGGATTTCATACATAGAAGACGTTTTTCTTGAACATCCTGTAATTATCAAGAATCTTTCCGAAAGCAGGTCAGACAATAAATTTTCACATCCGGTTCATCTCTGAATCCTTGTGCTTTCGTAGTACTGAACCTCTAAGGTATGAAAATGCGAAGATGCGCGGCTAAGGATGATTACCTTACACCGAAGTGCAGTGTACTCGTACCCCACCCCTCATCCCAAACGGGGCTGTTGAAGGTACATGTCCACGAAGTTAGACTTTCAGGAGGTTAGACTTCCTTACAAAGCTGGATAACGGCAATCGTGCAACACGTAAGTCAGTAAGTGCTGTCCGGTCACAGTGTAGCCGTCCAACAGAAGGCAATATTCACAAAATTTTTACAGTATTTTTTTTTTATTTGAACAGTAACTGATTAATCAACGCTTATATTAATACAGAAAAAAAAATCTTGTAAAAATTATTCGGAATTAATGCATGCCTGAGTCTTGGGCTGTTTTACTTTAAGAGACAATCTGAAACGTCATTATTAATTTTGTTTTACATTTAAACATATTCTGCAAACAACACTTTAATTCATTCACAAAAAGAAAGAAAAAAATGCATTTCTTGACAAAATATATCTTAACATAAATCATCTTTTTCTTCACGTTAATATTAATAACACTGATCTAATGAACTAAGCCTGCGAAATGTTTTCTTTTTTTTTTCGTACGACACACACACACGCGCGCGACACATGCTTTTACCTACTTTATTACTTATTTATATCAAATATGTATTACTTTTTTCTATGAGGTATGCGTTACGTAAGAATACGAAAAAGTGGCTTGCCGTAAGATGTTTTTACAAGTTATAGGTGAAGTGACGAATGTCAGAAAGCGAAAAAGCTTCAGTTCTATTTATTCCCCTGGATTTATTATTACACGCTTGTAAAAATACAAGAAAAATCTGGAGTCACCCTTTATATATTTTTTCAAGCATTAAAAAGAAGAAAAAAAATGCTCAGTTAGTTTCTTTTGTTGAAGGTGCTGCAATCCATATTATTGGAAAACTTTCTAATGCAAACTATTACTTTCACAGTGAAACACGAAAGTTGGACACTTGCGTTTACCTCAAAAAAGGTCTAACTATCAGAGGTGTCCAATTTATAGAGGCAAATTTCAATATTATGTCCACGTTTCGACGTTTCGTTCCTTGGATAAGTATCCAACTTAGTGAGATATCCATCTTGGAGTGTTTCACTGTACTGTACTAACGCTATCTATCGTCGTTTTCCTGCACTTAAATACAAAATTTATATTTTTTAATCTTGCAAACGTGATTAATCTTTTAATCGTGAAAAAATTCCAAACTTTCTCTTGAAGAGCTATTCAGACTCGCGCAAACTTCGTACGGGAGGTGCAATTTGTGGCAGAGTTTATCAATTTCGAGCAATTTTTAATTTACGTTGTCACGTTTTTAGACTGCCGTATAAGAAATCCTGGTTAGTTGAGCCCAGTGGTGGTGCCAGTGAGGGGACCGTGGGGGCCATGCACGACGCGGGCGTCCCCCTCCCCCCCCTACCGGGGGAGTTTTTAGAGAAATACTTGCTTGAGGAAAGTGAAGGAAATTTTGTAGCCAGATTGAAGTGAGTGATTATGTTCAGCTGGGAATCTGTTTCTCGGATTTCGAAGGAATCAGCACCTCCCTGAATCAGCTGCCAATTATCTGAGTAATTACCATTTTAACTACGATTTCAATGGGCGATGTCACCGGACAATCCCTGTTAAACAAAAGATAACTGATGACCATTCTCATTAGGCCATTAGCGGCTTCGTACAAAAGGAGACGTGGTTGCTGTGCCGTAGGTTTCTGTGAAAGAAGCTTGAGCTGTAAATACAGGGACCACTGTTTGCGTATATAGCAGAGATTAAAATGCACACATGTTGGTTTGTTTTCCGTCTTCACTTAAGTCCTATTCTCTCATATCGCTCAACTTGTGGCCCTGGTAGGAGGTCATTCCTTTCTCCTCCTTCGTTTTAAGATAATTGATGACTACCCCGCATACTTTTGGTCACTCGATATATGAGTAAGCCTTTAATGGCATTATCGACAGTAAAAAAAGTTCAAATGAAGGAAACTTATAACTGGATTTTTATGTAAAAAATATTTCTTTTAAATTTAATATTTTACTAAATAATTAATTAATTTGTAAAATTATATTAATGAATTACTTTCTCATTAATAAATTGTTTTATTGAAACGTTGCTGCCAGATATCAGATCCAGAAATGGCTTTTTGTACATAAAAAGGCAAATTATACTCTAAAATCTACTAGACTTTTATTGTGTGGAATGATTCGTTTTTGCGATTGCCTTTGGTTCAACCACTTGTTTCTAATTTGTAATACGAAGCTATGTTGTTTAAGCGATACGTTTCATAAATTTTGATTTATATTTGACAAAATAATACGGAGTTTTGAACTTAAATATGACCACAGCTGGAAGTGAAATGTTTTGTAGTGTTTTCGGAATTCCAATTCGATTGAAAGAGATAGTATTACCAACATATTCTGATTTAATGAAACATTTCTTATTTACAAAAAATGATATATTGTGGAAGCTTAGGGGAACAAGGGGGATCCTTCAGTAAGAGAGATCATCGAATTATTTCTTTGGACGTTGAAAGAATTTAGAAGAAAGCCTCCTTGTCTGTGGTAAGTCACCAAGAAGTAATTCCAGTTATAAGAAATTATAATGAAATATACGACCACAACTTAATTCTACACAAGTAACACAGTCTTTGTACGCCATATACTTCGATGGAAGAAAGGACGAAACTATAATGCAAGAAGGGAAGCTCTTTATATACGACTGTAGATGTGGAAGAGCATATTGTTATGTTGTCAGAACCTGGTACTGTTCAAATAGGATATGTGACTCCTGATTCAGGCTCTAGTGCTGATATTACTTGCAGCATCATCAACTTCATTACACAGAAAGAGATTAGACTTTCGGATCTTGTTGCTGTTGGGGGCGCTGGAACGAAAGTCAACGTTGGGAAGAAAAATGACTTAGTCAGACGGCTTGAAATCTTTGTTGGCCATAAATTGCAGTGGTTTGTATACTTATTGCATACTAATGAACTACCTCTTCGCCACCTTTTCCATAAGATTGACGAAAAAACATCTGGGCCACACCAGTTTTCTGGAACAATAGGAAAATTTCTGGAAACGTACGAAACTCCTGCTGTAACAAATTTTGTTTCTATTTCTGTTGCTCTGCCTGAAATTGGTAAAAAAGAGTACTCTCCGATATTTCTAGGTCAGTATACTCGGGACAGTGCCATCCAGATTTGGCAAACAGAAGTCCAGAAAGGATGTCTCATTCAAACTGACCCACTACAGCGAACAGAATACTGCGCCTGTACGTGTCAGCTGCCGAACCAATGCTTTAAACTCCTATTAGACTATGTGATGAAAGTTTAAACGTCATCCTGTTTTAAAATAAAGAAAATCCCTGGAGCTACATTCATGGAGCACGGAATGATGAAAAGAAGTTCATTCTTGCCAGAAGATTTTATGTCAATCATTCATGAAATTATTCAGAGGAACTCTTATTTTGCTCATTCTGAAAATATTCTATTGGCAATGCTGATTGATGAATGATCACATATTCAAGATCTTGGCCTAAAAAGAATATTGAAAGTAAGAAAAACTGACTGGAAGGGGAAAATACGCCAATTTGATCTTTCAAATATAAATTTCGAAGCAGAGGAGTATTTTCAGATGATTCACTGGGACAATCCTTTGGAACCAACCCCCAGCTACCATGAACCTCAGTGACGAAGACGTAGCAAGTGTGATCAGAAACGGT
Source organism: Cheiracanthium punctorium (assembly GCA_038373885.1). Lineage (NCBI taxonomy): Eukaryota > Metazoa > Arthropoda > Arachnida > Araneae > Cheiracanthiidae > Cheiracanthium > Cheiracanthium punctorium. The sequence goes on along the minus strand of JAWZYV010014924.1, from coordinate 25,076 downwards.
TCATGACTGACTGAAAATGCAGCGATCTATTTTTAGACCGTCGCAAAAACAGTTGATCGCATAAATATTTAAGCATTAATTGATTTTCCTACTTTAATTTCTCGAGTGATAAATCTGATTTCCACAAAATACTCAGAGATAACAAAGTAAAATGAGACTCTTTCCCAGCCGTATTCATATTTTTAGAAAAAGAATTATATTCTTCATACCACACAAATTTCGGAAATTTATTTATCCCTTCTGACATCGGCATAAATTGGAAAATGTGCGGAAAAAAGTTTTGTGTATAATGGGTTAAGATACAATTCTCAGATTTTGTACGCTACATCATTAGTGTATGGGGCAGATTTTACGAATTGGGATTTTTTTTTTTTTTTTTTTTTTTTTTTTTGTACGGAGGTCGTATACAAATTTAAAAAGTGTCACTTTTTCAAAGCTAACGATGGAATTTTTTTCTGAACGTAGTCTTTTTTCTTGCCACATTTTGAATATTTTTTTTCAATTTAAACTACTTACTTATTTCTAATGGATAAAAAATTAACCCCTGTAGCTACCTTTCCAGGACACTCGGTATAATGCAGTAGATAAGTAGTTAAATTCGTGATTTCAAACCCTTACTTTTCTACCCAACTTTTCTAAAATCCCGATGTCCCCCTAAGTAACTTATACATCACAAAATACATTGTTTGTATGGTTATAGAAAATCTGTAAATCGTATAAAAGTAAAACATTCTTTTGAAATGTATTTCAGCTTGTAACGAACAAACATGTTTTCTTGTGAAAAACTGATGCTTGACATAACCATCTGTTACCTTTCAGGCGTAAAAATTGTAAGCCCACACATCAAAAGAAATATTATTTTTCTTTTCGATATAATTTTAGCAAGATAGTTTTCCTATCACTCCATTAAAAAAATAAAAATACTAAGAAAATATTGATTGATATAAAAGAGTTTGCATCTAAAGGAGGCAACATTTTCTATTCTAAGATAAGCTTTCTTTTATCTTTCCTGAATTATAAAAGTACTATTACTTACTCTTTAATTCCTTGTATCGCAAAAATCGCGCTTGTTGTAAAAAGTACAATTACGTATTCTAGTTATGACCATTCACTACTTGCTTTAAGCCTCTTTATCTCAAAATTTTTAAGACTTTCATGCACAACTTTTTTTTAAATTATTGCGTAGACAGTTTTGTACATAAAATAAATACCTTTTGTATAAAATACGCTTTTTAAAGCACATAAATAAGTAACGCCTTACATAATAATATTCTTATTGATTAACTATGCGTTTGTTGCCAAACTTATCAATAATGCTTGTCTTATCTTGAATTCTTATGAAACTTTGATCGAGAGGTATAGCATCATTATTCAATTTCTCCATCAATAAGATTGTTGCACTCATTTTTAAGGCATTACACCCCCACCCCACCCCCTCTTTATATTTATTATCATGAGATCGTCAGTGGCCCAGTTGGTTAAGTAACTCGGTTTCCAAGAGAAAACCAAAATGAAGCAACACGGACCTTTGAAAAAACGTTATGAAGGTGGCAACATTCCTAGACTGGACTGCTGTGGGGTGCTCCATGTTCCAACGATACCTCTGAGACTATTGTTGCAGAACTACTCTGCTTGTTTCCTGGGTTCGGTTGGTCCAGTTGGTGTAGAAAGTTCTAGTAAAGAGTCCACTTGTCAGGATGGAACACAAACTTTATTGTTTCTAGAACTTCGTCGGACAATCAGCTTTACAAAGTTCACAGGCACTGACGGCCAGTAGCTCGTTTAAAACAGCCCACTCAGTACCGAAGCTTTCACAAATACTGTAATTCTCACATAAAATAAAACACATCCTCAGGTAAAAGTTCAGTAGAAATATTCGAGGGATAACACAAACAGTCCCTCAAGACTCAGCAATCAAGAACACAAGTGATTTACACACAGCACTTAAAATAAAAGCTTCAAAAAAGCACGCAGAAACACCGCTTCTATCACAGAGCAAAGCGCGGTTCACATCGGCAGCTCGCTCAGCTCTCGACGGGAGATCTCACTCCACACTGAACTGGAGCCTCTGAAACATTTGTATTTATAGGTAGGGCAGAAACTACAAGAAACTTCTAGAAAAGTCTATTTCTCGAGGATTCCACATAAAGCGAGAATTTGGATTACGTCATAGAAGAGAAATGTTAGGTTATTATGTGTTTTTAATGCAGAAAAACCAACTTTCAGGCCCCATTGGGAAAATCACGCCAAATGACTAAAATGCCGCCAAGCTTGGCGACTTTTGGCGAAATATCCCCAAATTTGGCGCCAAAAATAAGTTCCCTAAAGTGAAGTTACCAAAGGCCTACGACCAATATTTCTCGAGATTTCTAGAAACTGTAATAAAAATGAATGGGAAAACCGAAACCTCCGTATCTCCGGTTCTAGTGGACCGATTTTGATGCAACAAAAAGCAAAATTTAACTATTTGATATACGAATTTTAAACTATTTTAAGCTCCAGAACAGCGGGTTGCCCCGAAAATTCATAACACTATAAATCCAGCTGTTAGGTTTTTAATCTGTAACTGGTACAAAATTAGGAGACCACACATAGACCTCTTATACGTGGTAGCATTTTTCTGCTTTTTAAGTGAATCACAACGATATGAACAACATCTCTGGCCCTCGTAAAGATCGAGCCTAGCGGGCAGCTGACCTGGTCATATGGAAGAAAAAAGAAGGAATTTCTTTTTCAATGCCAATTAATATTTAGATATTATATTTTTTTGACACGTAAAAGCACATATAAATACAACACACAAAATGGTTCGTCATTTAGAATGTGAGAATTTCCACAGGAAAATCTTTCCTTGAAGAAAATTATTTCATACCAATTCAATTTATCGTTATTATTGTTCATTTATTTCCTTTTAAATTAGGAACGAATTCTGAAAGCTTGGGATTCACTTTGTGTTCAAGGGCCACAAAAGCTACTTCACGCGACTTTTGAATTTAAAATAAACTAATTTTCACGTTCTCAATTTAAAAAAAATAATGGATATTTTTTCAGCCACTGCAATAAAATGTATATATATATATATAAACTAGCTGACCCGGCAAACGTTGTTTTGCCATATAAATTATTCCTAGGATTATTTTAGTAGAAAGAAATGATTAACTTATTTTAAGTTTGTGAGGATGTGGTATATGAGATATGAGTGGAAGGGGCATGGAGCGCTGTGAACGATGCTGGAATATAAAAATAACACAATACCAAACATTTATATTTTTAATTCATTGTAATTTATTCTTTAAATTTATATATATCGCTAATTACAATATTTTTACTAAAAAATCTGGAGTGACTCCTCTCGACTTTCCGAACACTTACGATTAAGATCATTACCAAGCATTTAAATAAATTTTAATTGATGAATAATTCAAACATATATACCAAATTGAAACTCAATCGAATACACCGTTTAAACGCTTGCGCACTTTCAAGAATTTCTCCCCATATGCCATTATGCCATAATATAAAAGAAATTTTTGTCGTAGCCCTGTAGAAAAAAACTAAAAGTCTTATAAACACCAAAATCAATACCGGTCTTAAGATGGTGATTTATAACATATATACCCAATTTCAGATCAGTCGAAGCTACCGTTTAAACGCTAGCGCACTTTCAAGAATTTCTCCCCATATGCCATTATGCCATAATGTAAAAGAAATTTTGTCGTAGAAAGAAATTTTGTCGTAGAAAGAAATTTTGTCGTAGCCCTGTATAAAAACTATAAGTCTTATACATACCAAAATCAATACCGGTCTTAAGATGGTGATTTATAACATATATACCCAATTTCAGCTCAATCGAAGGTACCGTTTAAACGCTTGCGCACTTTCAAGAATTTTCCCCGATAGGCCATAATGTAAGAGAAATCTTTGTCGTAGACCTGTAGAAAAACTATAAGTCCTATACACACCAAACTCAATACCGGTCTTGCGACGGTGGTGTATAACATATATACCCAATTTGAGGTCAATCGAATCTACCGTTTAAACGCTAGCGCACTTTCAAGAAATACCTCCCATAGCCCATAATGTAAAAGAAATCTTTGTCGTAGCCCTGTAGAAAAACTATAAGTCCTATACACACCAAAATCAATACCGGTCTTGCGACGGTGGTTTATGACATATATATCCAATTTGAGCTCAATCGAATGCTCCGTTCAGGAGCTATCGTGTTCACTCACATACACACACACACGCACACACACTCACACACACATACACACATACATACATACATCTCGTAAAAATAGCATAAATGGATTCAGAAGCCCTCAAAACGTGTAAAAACACCAAAATCTCGAAGTCGAATTTTTCCATGATTATAATACTTTCCTTACATGGTACATGTTCGGAAAGTAAAAATAATATCAATCCCTTAACGCAATAGATTATACAATATTTTTTGTTATCCTATCTTTAGATAACACAAACAAACTGGATGCCCACTGTATGGTTTGCCCACTCGAGTGCATGCCACGTATAACTGTCCGTGTGAAAAACATGGTGTGCTCAAATCTAATCCACAAACAGACATAGTTTGGCCTTGAGACTTATTGATAGTCATTCCATAAAAAATTTGCCCCCCCCCCAAAAAAAAAGGATGAAAATCTGAAACACTTTCAGATTTTTTAAATACGCACTATAGTGCTATATATCAAAATCGTATCATGATTTATGCGTCGTCCCTAATTTTCGTCCTTATTCCATTAAGTTGGAAAGTGTTATCATTATTCATGACTGTGCTGTATTTTTCTTTCTTATTTCATAAAACCCATCTTTGGAATCGAAATCTATCTTAAAATCGCCTACTAAAACTATTTTACAATCTTCGCCAAGTATATCACAACTATACTTCACCGTTTTATATATTGTTTCCTACTTTAACGCCTCGGCTCCTGCCAAGGAGGCGATGATTAAACATATGCAGTTACCATGACGATTTTTTGCATTTATGTAGAAATCGTAATTTAGAATTAAAATGGCGATTTGGAAAAACATGTAAGTACAGCTTGCTGTTACATTTTTATTTATTTTGGATTACCAATTAATGTAGTTTTAATAATTAAGTGTCTTAATTCCTTAACTGGCGCGTTTATCGCTAGTTTGTTTACTTTAGTTATCGCCTAGTTCTTTTGGGTGCGTTGAAACGGTACTTACGTATTATCCCGGCGGTCACTTCCGCCAAACTACTTTTCGTAGATTTTAAATACGTTGCCAAGCGTATTCCAAACCATCAACAAATTCATGTGCCCGGCATTTATCTTGGTGAAAAATTGCTTGTCTTGGCGGACCGCCGGGATAATACGTAAGTACCGTTGAAACTTGTGCATAACTGCCAAAGACCCATGACTGCAAAGCTCGCCAAAGTACGGGGATTTTTTAGGTTAGCGAGAGTGGGGGCGTTAAAATAGGAATCAACTCTTTCTTGTACCATAAAACGCATATTTGGAATCGAAATCTATCTTAAAATCGCCTACTGAAACTGTTTTACAATCTTCGCCAGGCATATTCCAACTATACCGCAAAGACATTTTAAATGCTGTTTGGAATGGGCATCATAATCCATGAGTGTACCGTGTTTTCCTTTCTTGTTCCACAGAGCACTTCTTCGGAATAGAAATCTATATTAAAATCGCCTAATAAATATCTTTTACAATTTACGCCAGGCGTTTTCTAACTATACGCGAAATATATTTATAATAAATTGTCGCGTTTTGGCACCACATTTAGCGATCCATTATCAAAAATTGCAAACCTTGTGCGACTTTCAACATTTTATTAACTTCCCCCCCCCCTCTCCACATTATCCGGCAAACACATTTGAAAAGTGATTCGACACGCTATTGTCTACACAGAAATCCTGATTGAAATGAATAGCACTCAGGGGCTAAACATTTTGGGGTGGACCGCCCTTATGACTTAGGGGTATGAGACATAGTTAAAAACCTATTCTATGACCTAACGAATATACATAGAAAATTTCATTAAAATTGGTCGAGTGGTTTCGGAGGAGTTAGGTGACTAACACTGTGACAGGAGAATTTTATATATTAGATGAAGAAAACCTGAAACCTTTACAGATTTTAAATACGCACCAAAGTGCTGCGTATTAAAAGCTTATCATAATTTATGCGTCGTCCCTATTTTCTTCCTTATTCCATAAGGTTGGAAAGTGTATCATTGTTCATGAGTGAGCTGTATTTTTCTTCCTTATTTTATAAAATTTGATTTTTATTCATTTTTAAAAACAAATAATCCTTTTTGGAGCACTATAAATTTAATGCTGTTAGTTAAAAAATAATTGAATTTTTGTCTCTTTTTTTGTGTGTGAGTTTTTATACTGGCGCATATTTCTTTTTATTGCAAATTTAACATTTTTGAATATCTATGCTTTATATATTATTAATTCAAAGGACATTATAAATTTAAAGGGTGTCCTAAGGCAGATCACATAGTTACGAATAGATATAATGTATGAAACTTTTTTAAAAGAACTCTACTTTTTTTTATACTTACACTTAAGATTTTATCATAATTAAGAGCTATGAAATTTTAAAAAATTACGACAGCAACATCTGTATGGTACAAAAGCTAAACAAATATGCAATCCTTCGTTCCAGACGAAATCCTTCAGTGTTTAATTAATTTATATCAGCAAATTTACTTAGCTGCTCATCATTATTATTGAAACTAACTATACTGAAACTATAATGAAACACTGACTATACTATATTGAAGCTATATTGAAACTATAAAGAACTTTGAAAAAAAGAATTATCTAATTAATTCTATATGAAAATTAGAAAAAATTCTAAATGTAACGTCATAGTGGAAATTGTTTGATATTCATAATTTTAAAAAAATGAGATGATTTCTCACATTCTTATCGTTATAACGTGGAACACTGAACGTTAATTTGTCTCTACAGAAGTGAATATCTTATATAAGCGTATTTCCATGCAGAAATTATCGATTTGTTTAATTTTGTTATGGGTTTTAAATTCTGAAAAATACTTCCCACGGGAGAGTTAGCTTTAAAGGATAAATGTTAAACGTGTACTCTTAATCATAGCGCATCGAGAGAGGGAAAAAAAGAAGAGTTCATTTTATTTCTTTCAATAAAATAGAAAAAATAAGTGAAAGAAAGATAAAAGAAAAAAACTGAAGATTGCATTGAGTATAAAGAGATTAGAGCTGGTCGTCCTGCAGAAAGTATACACAAAACAACTTATATATTAAACTATGTTAACGTAATACTACGTTATACTTCAAAGATATGGGATTCTTTACTTTCCTCATATCTCGTCTAATAAGGTTTATATAATTATGGTATTTGGAGAACTAGCAATTCTTATGGATGTAAAAACTTTTTTTAACTGATTATATTTGTAATATCTTCCTTTCACGATTACGCCCGTAATATCTTATGTATTGTCTTGGGATTTCAGAAAACGCATAGTTATTTTACTGGATATTTTACCTCTGTATTAAAGATAAATATTTTGAGGACATTCTATATTCAGAATTTCTTCTTTTCAGTATTTTTGTTTTGTAAAAATCCCATTACATGTATTGGAGTATTCGAAAAACTTTTGATAAACTCATGGAATCCCAAAAGAAGAGCTTAAATTTTAAATTCATATGCATTCATTCTAATGCATATCTGTAATCTAAAGTTTTAAATCTTGTTGAACATGTTTCTATGCAGTTAAACGAAGTAGTTCGACATTTATCTATAAAAAGAGGCAAAATTAGCTGTGTTTTTCTATGGAGAAGTTTTCATCCCGATTTGTTGTCAGGCAGATTATTCGGGATACACGTACCGTTCCAACGCTCTTTAGAATTTTTGAATGCACTGAGCATTTTGTGACGGAAAAAATGGCCGTCGCCATTCAAAAACTACGAGTTTCTGTGTCTATAAACGTAAAAGTAAGCGCCACTATGTTTGTCCTTCACAGAAATCTGAGTTCATACCTCTAAATACTGTATCCAGGGCTTAAATTTCTAGCAAAAATGTGCTAGTATTCACTAGAGCTCATGTTAATACTCAGTGGCGTATGCGTAACCTCTTGCGACCCCTGCAATACAAAAGTCGACAGTACATTCTATTAAAATAATGATAATTCAAAGATTTTCGCATTTAATAGTATTGGGCATATTTTTATTATTTCACAGTACAGTGAAATGAAATGAAATAATCTAAAATTTGCATGAACAAATCTAAACAGTACACAGTAGAAGACCCCAAATCTGTTGGTCTCAGGACTCTCAGATCGGTTCGAGGTTGAAACAAGTCCTGATTGCCCGATCGCTAAAATCGATTTGTGAGTGAAAGTGGGAAATTACAAGCTAATGTATACTGGGAGACTCCGGACGTCAATATTCATGAGCTTCTCTGGGTTTTGCCTTATATGTAAAAATTCACTCTGGAGAAAGAAGTACAGAAGCTGAGCTCCGGTAAGCCCCTATGTAAATTAAGTCTTGCCTGTATCCAAAATCTCATCTCGATCGGTTGAACGGAACGGCCGCTTGGAAAGCATACGCCGGGATAGTTCTTTTATGAACACCCTAAGAAATTTAATTAATGGGTATTAAAGTATGATTAATTAAAGTAATGAGTATTAATTAAAGTATATTAAACTTAATTGAGTAATATAAAAATGAATGTATGTTTGTTCATCATAAAATAAACTGTTAGTGACAGTAAATTTTTACTATGAATCGCAATTCAAACCAAATTGGTAATTTAAAGAAAAATAAAATCCTTTGTTAAAAAAAAAATTTCAAAATAAGAAATAGATCACACATTTTTATCTTCATTTTTCATACTAATTCAGCTTGCAAATTTCTTTCAGAACTTTCCCTTAATAAATTATATTCAATAAATTTAATTTACAAAATGTTGATAATAGTCAAGTTTAAAAAAAATTAAAATACTTTTTAACGGGAAATGAAAAATATGTACTTATTTACTCAAACCTATTTTTTTCTTTTTCTTTGTGTCTAATCTTTGAATTTTTTTGCGGATAATTTTTTAAAAGTGTGAAGACCAGGGCGCAGTTAACGCATTTGGGCAAATCGAGTTTGCTAAACCCTATTTTATGTTGATTAGCACAATATAGCCATATTAAAAATTCATGTAAATACAAACAAATTCAGAAACGGGAAATAAAATATATTTTAATAGATAATCTGTACTACATTTCCCTCATTTAATATACGTTATTTAAATTAGTAATTGCTGAATATTTTTAATGTACCCAATGAAATACTTTCGTATGGGATAACTATTAAGTCTTTGTGTCGAGGCCACCATTGCAACAATATTTAATTCAACTACTTGTCTTCGTATGCACAAATTGCAAGGCAAATTATGGATTTACAGGTTTTAAAGTTCTTTTCAACACAAATTGCCTGGATGTCATTTGCACTTATTTTCGGATACCGATGTTTCGGCGAATGGGTCCTGAAGGCCAGCGGTTCCCAACCTTTTATCATTGCAAATAAGTTCATATTCAATTTTTATTACACGCCCAAATCCAATTTCATGCCCTTCTGGGAACGCAAGAAAACTTTTGACATTCGGAAGATTTCGTTTTGTGTACACAGCCATTCTTATATTCATGCAGACGATTTATTTGGGAAAAAAATTAAACTATGCAATCTGGAAAAACTATTGAATGAATTGGAATCACACTTCCTTTCAAAGACTGATGACCGTGATGAATAGGACGTCATATCGATTGCAACGGCTCGCTTTGTAGGGCAAATGATTCACTTTTTTTTACTCTTGGAAATAAAATGGACCTGAGAACAGCAAAAATCGCTTAAAAATGAGGAAACCGGTGGATTTTCAGATTTTTAAAGTAACACAAATTGTTTTTTATATTTTTTATACATAATTATGAAAAATTTCAAACGGATCGTATTAACGGTGTAGATGTTATTACGCTTTTTCTGCTTTTTAATCTTCTTGGAGTAATGGCGGTAAAATATTTATATTGAAGTGGTTGCCCGAAATGGTTACAGAGTGAGTCAGAGATCAGCGTAACCATACAGTAGAATAATGTTATCGGTAAAGTTTGTAGAAAAATTTTAGCGAAAACATATCTGTTTTGGATTAAAAATAACAAAAAATAAAATATTTTTTAAAATATGCATTATCACACTTGCTCTTAGCTTGTTTTTCTCGACCACACCTGAAAATAATTTGCGCCTCGTAAGGGGGCTCGCCCCACCGGTTGGGAACCGCTTCTCTAGGGCTTTATTAAATAAAACCTCGATAAAAATGATCGACTTATTCAAATATGAAAATGAAGGGGGAAATGCATTTTTTAAAACCGTTAAATGCAAATGCTTATTCATGCAAAAAACTACAATGAAATCATTGTTAGTCGATACTTCATTTGTTTTTATTGGTTTTTTGTTTTTTTGGTTAGTAATCATTTCTGATAATTTGAAATGTTGGTTGTCTGAAATAACATTAGGGGTGTATCTATTATCGCACTGTTGCAGATACATTGAACTGACGGTGCTTTAAAGCTGCACTTTTCTGCTTTCTAAGTGAATCACAACGATATGAACAACATCTCTGGCCCTCGTAAAGATCGAGCCTGGCGGGCAGCTGACCTGGTCATATGGAAGAAAAAAAAAGGAATTTCTTTTTCAATGCCAATTAATATTTAGATATTATATTTTTTTCACACTTAAAAGCACATATAAATACAACACACAAAATGGTTCGTCATTTAGAATGTGAGAATTCCCACAGGAAAAGCTTTCCTTGAAGAAAATTATTTCATACCAATTCAATTTATCGTTATTATTGTTTATTTATTTCCTTTTAAATTAGGAACGAATTCTGAAAGCTTGAGATTCACTTAATGTTCAAGGGCCACAAAAGCTATTTCACGCGACTTTTGAATTTAAAATAAACTAATTTTCACGTTCTCAATTTTTAAAAAAAAATGGATATTTTTTCAGCCACTGCAATAAAAAATAAACAAATTTGCAAAAAAAAAAAAAAAAAAAAAAAAAAATCTTTAACTTCTAAAACTGCAATTCAAAAGTTTCTGTAGATCGACATACTTGATGCTAATAATATTCCATTAAAATACTTTATGGTTAAGATTTTACCTTTAATTTCAGAATTGCCATAGGTTTATTGCGCTATGTAGTTTCAGAAACGATACAGCCTTTTTAACATCTGGATAAAAAAGAAGAAAAATGCGTATGATCATGGTGAGCCAACCAAGTGCTACTGACGCATCCATATCGCGACAGCCAAACAAGTTATGGGATTGAATTTCTCCTTTCCCCCGCCCCCCTCTCCCGCTTTGTGTCCAAGCATTATTTTCACAACTCAATCACAATGCTTAGTTTTACCATGTTTTTGCTTCGTTTTATGATAATTTATTCAGTTTCAGCTCTAAAACATTTATCCTACTTTACAAACGACTTTGCGTATGACACATGCTAGTTTTCAGCGTCTACTCGCTTCAAATGAAAGAACTTTCCGAAGGATTTAAGTCTTTGAAGCGCAACCATTTTCCAATGCTGAAAAGAGGACAGCCGTTGCCATCGCTCGATTTAATGTCAGCAACATGGCGGTCGATCGAATTATTCATCGCGCGCCTTAAAGACTATTCTACCAGAAATCCCCAGAGATCTAGAGACCATTTTTGACATAGCTGGCTGCGCACAGCCAGCTGTGTCAAAAATGGTCTCTTCATCTGTTGCATGCGATGAACGATTCGATCTACCGCCATGTTGCTGATAGTTGAATTGAGAGATGACAACGGCTATCCTTTTTCTCAGCATTCTATTCAGTTGTTCATCTATCAATGTATTTCCGTCGTATTCTCCAGTTTTCAGTAGATGGCAGCGCTGTTAAAAACAATCCTGACAATTTAGTAAATAATCGACAATTTTCACGAGAAACTATCTGCTAAAAGGTAAACGATTCTCGCGTGACTATGTCACCCTCAAATATTTTTACAGATATCAAATTGATTCATCGTGACTGACAACTGAAGAAACTTCAGAGTTTTGGGTCCTCACGGTGAGGACACCGCGCGTTAAAGGGTTAAAAGAGTGGCAATAATCAATTATAAAAGAGGATAACACTAAGTAATTTGCCGTTTAGAGGGGGGGAGGGTCGGGTGGCCGTTGATAGAGGATATTTTAACATTAGGTCTATGAGCCAAAAAATTCGTGCCATGAAAAATTGTCCGTTTAGAGGGATGGCCACTCGGAGAAGTTTCACTGTACTTTTTTTTACAAATGAATAAAAAAATACCAATTAGAGTTATTAAAAAAAATTCTTGCTGGAAACCAATGTGTGATGCTTGGAATTTTGGGGGGGGGGGACGATTTATTGTGTTAGTACAAAATCTTCCCGACAGATGGTGCTGCGACTATTGCATTCAGCAGGAATAATTTGCAGTTATATGATGATACAAGCGTCTAGATAGTGGAAAGAATCCTGCTTCTCATCTCTTCCCTTCCCAGTGCGCTTTCTGTGTCGCGCACGATGTCGAATGTGGGTGAACAAGAGCAGCATGAGACCAAAGCACACACACACACTTCGTGAACATTTGGGATTGATTATGTTTATATTGACATCGTATTCAAACAAATCTTTGTTAAAAAAAATTTTAAGTTACCTCACTTTATTGTGAAATAAATAATGTTTTAGGATAGCTGTAATTTGCCTTACGGTCTCTGAAAATAGTGTTATTGGCTTTCTCTGACAGTTTAGCGTGATATTCGCATAGATATCGGAAATTTGTTTCAGTTATGCTTCATGAATTTAATGTTATAAATTTGATGATTAAAATAAAATAAAATTTTTAATGCTTTCAGGAAGTTTGCTGTGAGCAAGATTCAGAACAATAAAAAAATATGCTAATAATTGAAATTATTTTTAAAAAATTATTCATACACAATTCTTTGAAATTTTGTAAAATTTACTGTTGATTACAAAAAGTTCTGAATAAAATATATATTAAACTAGATTTGATTTATAAATCTTATACTTAATTTGGGTTGCTGCAAACTGTAATTTGGGTTGTTCAAAAAGCACAAATCTTTTTTGAAAGGTAAAAGAAAAAGGATTTTTTGTTTTGTTTTTCTTTTTTACCCCTTTAAAAGAATCATATTTAAGGTGCATCCCCCTTCCTGCTCCTAGCTAGTTATGCTATGATAATATTTAATCTTTAGCTTATGTAGATTTTATACTTGACATTAATGATCCAAACTAATGTGGACACAATAATATACTATGTAAGGGCGTATATATGCATCTAAATAGGATTAAAATAAAATATTTGAAATGATAATTTTTTACAATCTAATTCAAATCTTTTTTCAAAAAATAATGAATTTTATATTTTGCTATTATATATGGGCATGCATCTAGGGGAGGTCAAATGGGGCACATGCCCCCCCCCCCCAGCCATGCCTCATTTGCCAAAAATTAAGGTTTGTAGTGAGTGAACTAAACTTTAGTTGTGGCACTGATTATATGTATTTTTGTTTTTATGTGATTAGCTTACTTTAAAAAACAAGAAATTGAAAGTCTTTATTTTCTTTGGGAGTGTTCCTTTTCACTTATGTTGAAATGGATTCTCACTGGGTCTTTTTGTTTATAGGTCAACTCTTAAAAGTTGATTTTTTATTTCAAAAAATACCAGGCCCCTTGTAAAATATATTGCATAAAAAGTAATTGCTTATCATTAAAACCCTTTAGTATGGTGCAATAGTTTAAAACAACCAGTTACAATGAAAATTGTATGAGTGGTGCAGATTTTTAGCCTATCTATGTAATTTGCCCTGAAAAGGGCCTTTTGCTGCTTTGAAAAAGCTCACTCTCTGAATCGGACATCGGGAGAGCAACGAGGTGCGAGAAACAAGTAGCAACAGCTAGCAAAGCGAAATGCATGCAGAATGAGCGAGAAGTTTCCCCTCTATCCTCTTCCGTTCCCACCCACCTTTGACATCATGCGCGACACACAGTGGCGTAGCTAGGGGGGGGCAAGGGGGGACATCTGTCCCCGGGCGCAGCACCAAAGGGGCGCCAAATCGATGTTACGAAATTTTAGAAGGAAAAAAAGGAGTTGTGTTTGTATTTTTATTTGTTGACAGAAAAAGAAAAAAAAATAGAACAATCACAAATGAATTTTTTTATAAAGTTATAATCAAACTTTTCACAATGACTTGTACAGGAAATGTTTGTAGCTATTTCAGAAGATTTTCCCCATTCCTTTTTTCTTCTCTCTTGTGGGCTTCTGTGTCGTGTAACTGCGTTTTTTATATTTGGCCATTTCTGTCTCTGACTATATTCCTAGGATGTTCCAGAATTCTTGTTTACAGTATTTTATCAAGGTCAAAACATTACTCAAGTTTTCCCAAACTTTTAGAATGATCTTGGAGGATTTCGTTTTGGATATTTATGGTGTTACAAGCCTATATATATGATTAATCGGTAATAGAGAATGGCATTCTCAAACCCAAAATACTCTCTTAAATTCAGATCAAGTTTTTCTCAGTTTTGAGTTCAAAATAGCGCCTCTCCGAAGATGGCGCCCCTTGCTTATCTTGCTTACTGTGTCGGGGCGCTCCTGTGTACGATCCACCCGTTTGGTAATTAATAACGCAACTTTTAATATAACTCTTATTAGTATAATAAAATGCAGTATTATTTCTAATAAGAACGTATAAAAGATTCACCGATCACTATACTAGTGTAAAATTATTCTTTTTAAATTATTTAAACAATCTTGTATTTTAGATAAATTTAAACTTGATTTTTAACATTCATTAATAAAAATTTATTCTTTATACAATCATTATCAAAAATCAAAGCTGGAATCATTAAAGCTGTGGCCCACAGTTCAGTCTTCAAATTGAACATGAGGCAAAATATTTTTCAATAACCCGTGTATGTTTATCTAGAAAGTGCAAGAAATCAGTCGTAAATTTTTTGACTCCTCAGTTACCTTGTTACCGGAAGACTATCGTCCAGAGGTTTCAGTGTATTCGTTATGTCTACGCGTAGACCACCTATTATGTACTATCATCCGATACTTGAGTCATAAATTACGTTCTGGATGCAGTGGCGGCTCATCCATTTGAGGAGATGAGTACGTGAAGCCCCAAAGTAAAATATCTATATAAATAAAATTAGACTTTTCTGTACACTTCTTGGAATTCGAAAATTTTAAAAAAAGTTTGTCTGTCTGTCATTCTGTCCGTGACGCTTTTTTGTTTAAGTATCACGTAAAAACGAGTGAAGCGAATGATATGAAATTTGGTGTCATGATAGATGGTCACTCAACTTAAAACATAAGCGTCGAATTTTTAAAAAATCTTCATTAGATTTCGAGATTTTGTGAAAATCCTTTCAAACTGCGTAAATTTGTGTTCCAGCATCACGTAAAAACGACCGAAGCGATTGAAATGAAATTTGGTATCATGATTGGTGGTCACTCAACTTAAAACATTGTCGTCGAATTTTTAAAAAATCTTGATTAGATTTTGAAATTTTGCGAAAATTGTTTCAAACTGAGTGAACTTTTGTTCACGCATTACATAATAATGACTAAAGCGAATGATATGAAATTTTGTCACATGATGTTGCTCAACATAAAGTATAGGTGTCCAATGTTTTAAACATTTTGATTAGATTTTGAGATTTTGTGAAAATTCTCTCAAAATGCGGTTATATTTCTTCAAGCATCGCGTAATAACGACTAATACGAAATTTGGTGATATGATAGGTAGTTGCTAATCTTAATTTATAGGTGTTGAATTTAAAAAATATTTTGATTACATTTTGAGATTTTGTGAAAATCGTTTTAAAATGCTGAAATTTTTGTTCCAGCATCACGAAATAAAGATTGCAGAGAATGAAACGAAATTGGGTGACATGATAGGTTTCAACTCAACTTAAATTCTAGGGTTCCAATTTTACAAAAATGTTGATTAGATTTTGAGATTTTGCGAAAATTATTTCAATATGCGGAAATATTCGTCCGCTCATCACATAATTACGACTAAAGCGAATGAAATAATATTACTAAGTTACTCTCTAACCTGTAATATTTTAACAATGTACATAGGGCCGTGGTAGCCCAGTGGTTAAGGCGTTGGACTCGTAACCGGAAGGTTGAGGGTTCGATACCGGCATACCACTAAAGACCACAGTGTACATGCGGTGTACGTGCACGTTAAATCCTTGGTTCCGAAAGTCCTCTCAGCGGTCGCTAGCAGTTTCCGAGGGGTGCCAATATTCAGAAGCCCCCCCCCCCCACCTTCTGCTGAGGTTCCAAATTGTGGCGGGAAATTCCGGGAAGGACGCATATGTAGCTCTAAGCGACACATTCAGTGACGCTTGTTGTCCTCTCCTGGCAAATAAACAATATACATAAAAATTATAACTTCGCTTTCTTTACTTTGGCAACATTCTACATCCATTCTGTGTACTCCTACAATGCTAACGAAAGTTCTTGCTTTTTGAAATTTGCATTCATTTTTTTTTTTTATACTAACCCGTCAACGGCGGGTACTTCAGCTAATATAAAATAAACACATTGACAAATTATTATTTTTTTAAAATATTAAGTACACTTCTAGATTTTTGTGAATTTAAAACGTCAGTTTTACTCTCTTCCCCCACTATTATTAAAATACTCTTATTATGGCTAACGCACTGTAGTGTAGGTTCTACAGTACAGCCTTTAATCGATCGCTCGTGCGAACGGAAAAATTCCCTTCTGATCCGCTCTCTGAGAACAGAAGCGGAGAGAATTGAGAAGCAGTACGGCTCTTCTGATATCATTCCGTTCGCACATTTTCGGTGTGGACAAGGGACATTTTTTGCGGTTATCTCTTCCGGATTTTCCCTTGGTTTGTTACGTTCGGCTAGTTAATCCATTTTTATTTCCTTTTCTTATTATTTTCTTCATTTCTATCCTTTTTCCACTAAAATATTTTTTTTTAGAAACTAGTGTAAATAATTAAGATGGGAGCAAAAGAAGTGTTTCGGAGCTAAAGCAGGGACAATTTTCAATACTATCCTTTGACAAAAAATTGAAATAAAATGAATCAAGACTTGTACCTTTGCTAACACTTATCTTGGTGACGAACTGTAAGACAAAATATTACTTGTTTTCTTTCAGTTGCGTGCATTGTTTTCCTTTAACTGCTGGAAACGCAAATATATTTTAATTTGTAAGGTGCGTTGTATCTGCCTATTTAATTTTCGACATTTGTTTTGTGAACCTCCATTTAAATAACTCACGAGCCGCCATTGTCTGGATGCTCTCTCGTAATTCGGGGACATTTGAAGAGAACTGAATGTCAACGTGAGATATTTTTTTCTCATATGATTCTACTTAGTCTTTCATTCCTTATATAGTAATAATCTGCTGTACTCGTCTTTTTAAAAAGCTGCATATTTAAATAGAAACTGCTTTAAAGTCTGCGTTTCTGGTTCTCCTTCCCAAGAGAACCTTCAAGTTAAGGTAAGAAATATTGTACTTTTGCAGTTTTCTATATTGCTGAATGCTAATTATGATTTTTTGAAATAAAAATGCGTGTTTAAAATTTTTCAGTGCTTAAGGTTGTTCTTTTAATTATATTTTTACAAGTAATAATGCAAGAAATAATACAAGTTTTGAGCATCTTCTCGGAAAAAAAAAAAGTTGATATCAGTAACTGGAAAAGAATTCAAAATGTCTTATATTTCAAATGCCAGAAAAAAAAAGCCCGAAAAAAATTCATTTTGATCCGTTTGGTAATCGGGTCAGTAAAATATTCGAATTGTAGAAAATAAATGCCATCATACGTACATTCATTATTAGCTGGTGTGCATAATCTATCGAAGTGCAAATCACTATACGAGATACATGGTAAAGCAAGTATAAATTAGTTTTGACCTGACATAAATATTAAATATAGTTAATTCGACTGCTGAAGAAGGATAAAACATTTTTGTATCACTGACATATGCCCACCCCCCAATGGTAGGGACTAAAGCCCGCCTGAATGTGGAGAGTTAAAAGGGAATTTTTTTAAAAAAATAGAAAATTGTCAGTTAATGAATTAAAATGTTTTATTCTTAAAACTTGTCCTCAGATTATTTCTATCACTTTTTTCACATAACGAATTACGTTGATAATGGGCTTCTATGGGTAAATGGTATGGCGTTCTATGGACAAATGGTACAGAAGGTTTTGATGTTAAAAGAAAGTAGCTGTAATCGGCAAACAAGCCAAAATGCAATCAAGAAAGGAAGGGGGTGGGGGATTTAACGTATTTTAAATAATTGTATTTTTTAATCACTTTTTTTTATTTAAATTTTTTTTTAATTTTCAGATATTACAGTTTTCTGAAGAACTTTTATGGGTTTGCCCTTTCCCTTTTTAGGGGGAGGTGGAGGGGGGGCGCAAAATCTTCAGTTGTCCCCGGGCGCTGGTAACCCTAGCTACGCCTCTGGCGACACAGAATGCGCACTGGGAAGGGAAGAGATGAGAAGCAGGATTCTTTCCACTATCTAGACGCTTGTTATGATGATACTTTCAAATGTTGTCCATTCACCACAGCTCCTTTTCGGAGCCTGAGAATGAAATCAGTACACACTTTTTACAATGTCTCTGAAGGGAATGGCTGCACACTCTTCCCAGATTAATCGTTGCAACTCCGCTAGCGAGGTGGGATTTTGGCAGTAAGCTACATCCTTCAAATGGCGCAAAAGAAAATATCACGTAAATTGAGTGATGAATGGTGGATATTTTGAGAATACTGTCATACAATTGAAACCACTATTGCTTATTGCAGCGTCCACGTTCGATTAGATTTTGTATAAAATCAATACACCACACATTCATTCCCAGCAAGAATTGTTTTAATAACTCTCATCTTTTGATTTTTATTCATTTTTAAAAACAAATAATCCTTTTTGGAGAACTGTATAAATTTAATGCTACTAATTTTAAAAAATAATTTAATTTTTTTTCTCTTTTTTTTGTGTGTGAGTTTTCATACTGGCGCATGTTTCTTTTTATTGCAAATATAAAATTTTTGTATATCTATGCTTTATATATTATTAATTCAAAGGAAATTATAAATTTAAAGGGTTTTCCTAAGGCAGATCACATAGTTACGAGTAGATATAATGTTTGCAACTTTTTAAAAAGAACTCTACTTTTTTTTATACTTACACTTAAGATTTTATCATGATTAAGAGCTATGAAATTTTAAAAAATTACGACAGCAACATCTGTATGGTACAAAAGCTAAACAAATATGTAATCCTTCGTTCCAGACGAAATCCTTCAGTGTTTAATTAATTTATATCAGCAAATTTACTTGGTGCTCATCATTATTATTGAAACTAAATAAAGAACTTTGAAAAAAAGAATTATCTAATTAATTCTGTATGAAAATTAGAAAAAATCCTAAATGTAACGTCATGGTGGAAATTGTTTGATATTCATAATTTTAAAAAAATCAGATGATTTCTCACTTTCTTATCGTTATAACGTGGAACACTGAACGTTAATTTGTCTCTACAGAAGTGAATATGTTATGTAAGCGTATTTCCATGCAGAAATTATCGATTTGTTTAATTTTGTTATGGGTTTTTAATTCTGAAAAATACTTCCCACGGGAGAGCTAGCTTTAAAGGATAAATGTTAAACGTGTACTCTTAATCATAGTGCATCGAGAGAGAAAATAAAAGAAGAGTTCATTTTATTTCTTTCAATAAAATAGAAAAAATAAGCGAAAGAAATATAAAAGAAAAAAACTGAAAACTGCATTGAGTATAGAGAGATTAGCTGGTCGTCCTGCAGAAAGTATACACAAAACAACTTATATATTAAACTATGTTAACGTAATACTATGTTATACTTCAAAGATATGGGATTCTTTACTTTCCTCATATCTCGTCTAATAAGATTTATATAATTACTAGCTGCTACCCGCGACTTCGTCCGCGTCGGCTTTAGAATTAGGTCCCGACAGAAATGTAGCATGTGTGAATAACAAATATTGTTGCGACAAAAGGAACTGCATTTAAATATTATTTGCTTTTTACTTGTTTCAAATGAAGTATAATGCATGTTAGTATACTTCATTTAAAATAAGAGAATATGCACAGAGTTACTAAATTTAGATTTTTTTCAGGCATTTGGCGAATAGAGACAGTTATGACAGTATTTGCGAACTGTTTTGTAAAAGAAATATTTATGCTATATGCATGAATTTTAGTCTATGTTAATCAGGAATAGAGCAGCTTTCTATTAGTGAAAAAGTTTGAGAATCGGTTCTGTAGTTACAGAGATACCCAGAGAGCGTAATGTATTAGAATTATTTTGAGTGTTCCTGTAAAGGAACTATTTATGCTACATGCATGAATTTTAGCCTATAATACTCAAGAATAGTGTAGCTTACTATCAGTAAAAAAAGTTTAGGAATCGGTTCAGTACTTACAGAGATGCACATAGAGCGTAATGTAATTCTTATTAGCATCCCTGTAAAAGAACTATCTGTGATATATGCATTAAAGGTAGCCTATAACACTTAGGATGCCACCAGTGTCTAAGAAGTTCTGCTCTCAAAACTGCAAGGGGGGAGGTGCCAGATTCAAACCCTGGTCGCGCCTGTCGACCTAGCCGCTCCCAGTTTTCCGTGGTTTTCTAAAAAACCTCGCATAAATACGGGCTAGGATCCCTTAGAAAATCCCCCACAGAGGAATTTTCCATATAGGCCTAGGACCCTAGTGCAGTCAATCGGTCTTAATCCAAAAACAAACAATGATACTCTGGAATAATGTAACTTTTAATCAGTGAAAAAAGTTTTAGAATCGGTTTAGTAGCTACAAAATTTCCATAGAGCGCAATGCATTAGAATTATTTTGAGTGTCTTTGTAAAAGAATTATTTATGCTATATGCTTGAAAGGCTGCCTGTATGTTAATCCAGGGCATAAGCTATTTTCATTACAAATTTTTTCAAATCCGTTCAACCATTTTTGTGTGATTCAGTCAAAAACATCCAAACACACAAACGTACACATTTATATTATTGGTAGGATTTGGAAATTTATGAACTTTAAGAAACACATCTGGATTTTTCTTGGTACTTACGTATTATCCCAGCGGTCATTCCCGCCAAACTGTTTTATCGTCAAATGGGTTGCCAAACTGTTGCCAATCGTATTCAAAACCATTAATAATTTCATGTGCCCGGCATTTATTTCGGCAAAAAATCGCTTGTCTTGGCGGACCGCCGGGATAATACGTAAGTACCCTTTTCTTTACTTATGCTTTTTAATTTGGCGTAAAATCAACATAATTTCCATGTTTTTCAAATGCATGTGATTTTGCAAATAGAATTTCTGCTTTATTTCAAAAGCATAAATCATTTTGTGCGGGCGATAAAACGGCTTTTAATTAATAGTTTGAAAAGTAGTTAAAATTTCAAAATTTTGAGCCTCAGGTGCACTTTACCGAAGTTATGGGCTCAGTCATGCTCAAATTTTCAAAGCTCTGCTTTCTGTAGATTTGTCTGGAGAACATTCATTTTTATTATTACAGATAGATAGATTTGGCATAAAACTGGCTTAATTTCCGTGGTATTTAATGTTTTTCAGATGCACGCGCGCTTATTTATTGAAGTAATAGCATTCTTGTTAGCTCAAAACATGAATCATTTGATACGGGCGAAACTCGCCAACCATGGCAATGTAAAAACGGTTTTTAATTAATAATTAAAAAAGTAATTAAAAATCTAAAATTCTAATTAGCCTATAACCAACTCCAGGGTCCCCTCTATATCTAAACCAAAATGCATCCTAATCGATTCAGCGGTTTAGGCGTGAAAGCGTCATAAACAAACAAACAAACAAACTCACTTTCGCATTTATAATATTAGTTAGGATGGTATTTGGAGAACTAGCAATTCTTATGTATGTAAAAACTTTTTTTTACTGATTATATTTGTAATATCCTCCTTTCACGATTACGCCCGTAATATCTTATGTATTGTCTTGGGATTTCAGAAAACGCATAGTTATCTTACTGGATATTTTAAAGATAAATATTTAGAGGACATTCTATATTCAGAATTTCTTCTATTCAGTATTTTTGTTTTGTAAAAATCCCACGATATTTATTGGAGTATTCGAAGAACTTTTGATAAACTGATGGAATCCCAAAAGAAGAGCTTAAATTTTAAATTCATATGCATTCATTCTAATGCATATCTGTAATCTAATGTTTTAAATCTTGTTGAAAATGTTTCTATGCATTAAACGAAGTAGTTCAACATTTATATATAAAAAGAGGCAAAAATTAGCTGTGTTTTTCTATGGAGAAAGTTTTCATCTCGATTTGTCGTCACACAGATTATTCGGGATATACGTACCGTTCCAACGCTCTTTAGAATTTTTGCATGCACTGAGCATTTTGTGACGGAAAAAATGGGCGTTGCCATTCAAAAACTTCGAGTTTCTGTGTCTATAACCGTAAAAGTAAGCGCCACTTTGTTTGTCCTTCATAGAAGTCTGAGTTCATACCTCTAAATAGCTATCCAGGGCTTAATTTCTAGCAAAAATGTGCCGGAGTCCTAATATTCACTAGAGATCATGTTAATACTCAGTGGCGTATGCATAACCTCCAGCGACCCCTGCAATACGGGAGTCGACTGTACATTCTATTAAAATAATGATAATTCAAAGATTTTCGCATTTAATAGTATTGGGCATATTTTCATTATTTCACAGTACAGTGAAATGAAATGAAATAATCTGAAATTTACATGAAGAAATCTAAACACAGTAGAAGACCCCAAATCTGTTGGTCTCAAGGACTCTCAGATCCGTTCGAGGCGAAACAAGTCATGATTAGCCCGACCGCTAAAATCAATTTGTGAGTGAAAGGGGGAAATTACGAGTTAATGTGTACTGGTAGACTCCGAAATTAGAATCTCCGGAAATCTCCGGTAGAATCCTCAATATTCATGAGCTCCGCTTAGTTTTGTCTTATATCTAAAAATTCACTCTGGAGAAAGAAGTACAGAAGCTGAGCTCCGGTAAGCCCTATATAAACTAAGTCTTGCCTGTACCCAAAATCTCATCTCGATTGGTTGAACGGAACGGCCGTTCGGAAAGTATACGCCGGAATAGTTCTTTTATGAACACCCTAAGAAATTTAATTAATGGTATTAAAGTATGATTAATTAAAGTAATGAGTATTAATCAAAGTATATTAAACTTAATTGAGTAATATAAAAATGAATGTATGTTTGTTCATCATAAAATAAACTGTTAGTGACATTAATTTTTTACTATGAATCGCAATTCAAACCAAATTTGTAATTTAAAGAAAAATAAAATCCTTTGTTAAAAAAAATAAGAAATAGATCGCACATTTTTATCTTAATTTTTCATACTAATTCAGCTTGCAAATTTCTTTCAGACTTTCCCTTAATAAATTATATTCAATAAATTTAATTTACAAAATGTTGATAATAGTCAAGTTTTTTTAAAAAATTAAAATAATTTTTTACTGGAAATGAAAAATATGTATTTTTTTACTCAAACCTATTCTTTTCTTTTACTTTGTGTCTATATTTGCTATAAAAATTAAAATTTTCTTTCTGACTTACTTTTTTTCAGATTTACCTTAAATGATTATTTTTTATTATATGTTTTTTAGAACACCGAAAATTGTGAACATTTGCTTTGTATAATTCATACTACTTTTCATCTTGTTGAAAATTTCAAACAGTAATAAAGAAACTAACTGCAGTTTTTTAATTATTCTTGATTTCTATTAGTATAAACATAATTCTCTCTCGTAAATTTTTAGAAAGAAATTCATTTTAGAATATACCGTGCTATATGTAGTATTGAAGAAATACAAAATAATCTTATAAAATTCTGTTTTTGCTAAAATTAAAATGCTCAAGCAGCGTAAATAATGATTTAAGCAAACGGATTGTTTTTAACAAAAATATCAACAACAGTTTAAGTTGTTTATACATAGTCTTTAATGTTTAACAGATTTTTCCTAATGATGTCCTTTTTTCCCTCTCTCTTGAAAGCTTCTATGTTAATTAAATCCATGGGGTTATTTTGTTTACGGATATTTTTGGAAATTCATTGTCTTGGGTTTAAAATACATTTCAATTAATTTTAAGACAAAAGATTTGAATAAGAAAGAAATCAACTATAAAAAATTTAACGCGTGAAAAAAAGAATTTTATAGAAAATTTAAAAAATGCTGGATTGTTAAGTTGAGAAAAAATTACCAAAAGATCTACTGGTGAAATCTGAAAAATGTGTTTTTTAATTTTATTTTTTGTCGATGAAATTGTTTGCAGATAATTTTTTAAAGGTGTGAAGACCAGAGCGCAGTGGGCATTTGGACAAATCGAGTTTGCTAAACCCTGTTGATGTACACAATATAGCCATATCAAAAATTCTGTAAATACAAACAAAAATCAATAATAGAAAATAAAATATATTTCAATAGATAATCTGCACTACATTTCCCTCATTTAATATACGTTAAATTAATAATTGTTGAATATTTTTAATGTACCCAATGAAGTACTTTCCTATGGTATAACTATTAAGTCTTTGTGTTTTAGTTTTTCTTCTCAGGCATATTGGATTTTCACTAGTTTATCTACTTTCACCGTATTCGATGATTAATGGTGCAAAGTAATCTTTCATCAGTTTTTTTTTTTTTTTCTTTCCAGATTTTTTCCTATTTTAAGTACAATCGGATCTGGTTAAGATGGAGGCGAAGGGTAGCAAAAATATTTGCGTACTAAAAGAAATTAATTTAGCCAATAGAACAGCAAAAGGCGAGACGTGAGTGTTGAACGTTTTTCTCATCATATTTAAGAGAAATTTCGTGTCAAGCGTTTTCGTCTTACCGATGTTAGAGTGTATTTCTTAGTAAATAAAGTGATATTCAGTACAATAAATTTCAAGTGACAGAAGATTAATCTG